>VZRR01005020.1:200577-285353 GCA_013398015.1 Oreocharis arfaki | reverse complement strand
AGGTGTGGCCTCACCAGTGGCAAATACAGGGAGAGAATCACTTCCCTGTTCCTGCTGCCTCTTCTATTGCTGATACAGGCCAGGATGCCTATTGATTCAGTCCATAAGACAGTGAGCAGGTGAAGTGATGTGCTTCACTAGGAATTTGTGAAGCTACCTTGTTTCGCTTCCTACTGCTGGCATGCATCCATATACCTGGGTAGGCAGCTCCCTTTAGAGGAAGGACATCCAGATTTATGTTGCAAAATGGCAATATCATGAACTGGGTTTCTTGGTGGCAGGAGTCAGGGCCTTCCATCACAGTTACTGAGGTGAGGGGGGCATGCTGTCATGTCTGGGGCAGTGTAGAGTCCCCCGACATGGGACCTCAACGGTGTGACTCCTCCTGAGAGTGTCCTGCACCTGCTGTTGATGACCTGATGCTGTGAGAAAGTCCCACAAGTGACTGCTGCTCACCCTCCTCCACTTGCTGGACTCCACCAGCAATGGGATACAGGAAAGAAAATCATACACTTCCAGAACTCTTACAGAAATAACGGACAGCAATTCATACCTCAGTGAGCTCTGTTCACAGGCTCATTTACAGGGCTGTTCACAGGGCCATGGATCTCTTAATGAGTCCTTGTCCTTTAGGTAGCTTTTCTATTTCTGTATTGTCCATGTCTTCTACAAACGATTTTCTCTCCTGGGTTGGGATTTTTGCTTTCTTCGCTAGTAATGATGCTCTTTAAAGACTTATAAAGCATTTGTGAAACTGAACTTGACTTTCTCATCTATGTGTCATGAAAACTAGTAAGCAAGAAAGGAACATTTCTGCTTTCAGTAGAGGGGGAAAACAATGGCCCCAAGAGGATGCTTGTTCGGTGTGACACTATCTGCCCGAGCCTCTCTTTTTCTCTCACCCTCATTTGGTAAGAAACATCTTTCCTAATTCTCAGGATAAACAACCTTGACACTATCCTCCTGCCGAGGGAAGGAGGAGATAACTACAAACAGGGTAACAGTCAAGCTCTGGCCTTTCCCAAGTAGCCATTGTCTTGGCACTGCTCAAACCCCTCCTGGCTTAAAGCTGAGAAGTCACTTCCCAGCTCTCCCTGCCCGCTTATTGGGTCAAGACTCAGTACCCCTTGGTACCTTACCTTTACTTTTAGGTAAAGGTGTAGTGACACAACACTAGAGGTCCTTTAACAAGTAATGATTTTATTTGAAGAAAAATTCACATTTGTTAATGCAAAGATGAAGGCACATGGTTAGCAAAAGACTTTATTGGTAAACCTTACAGTATCATAAGAAGAGGGTGGAAAAAGTAGAGAGAGAAAAGAAAAAGAGGGGGGAAGAGAGAGAGAGATCTTTGGTCCTGGATCCAGCACAGAGCCAGCTGATGGAGATCTTTGGTGTGTCAGGAGCACTCGTTCTGAATTTCGCGAGTATATTCCAACACAGTCAGAGGCACAAATCCTACCAAAGAGGTGTCTCTTCTTTGGGGAAGAAAGGGGAGCAAGCCTGTTGATTTGTCTGTAAGGTGATCGTATTCTCAGCCTCTGTCACGATGGATTTCAAATGCCAGTTTATACTTTTGGAAGAAGTGGAGGTGAGACTGTGCTGCCATCAGAAGTGGGGGCAGGGCAGCCAATTTATATGTAAAAGGAACAATTTATATGTAGAGGAAACGAGAGAGGGATTACAAAAACTGTGGGTCTGTAGTGGAAGGGTGGAGCAGAGCCATAACACCTTAGCATTACTCCCTCTTCCAGCTGACTGCAGTGATAAGGGTCATCTTCCCCTCAGCACACTATTCACACATCTCATGGAAATCTCTTAGCTACATATCCCACGGCATATCTCATGGAACACCTGTTATCTTGCCTGTGGCTCCATAGGAGTGTTTGAGACATTTCCTGGAAGGATGGGGGTCTCCACCCACTGTGTCCATCCTTTGGAGGAGTTTTGCTTTTCTGTCAAACCACTTATAAACCTGTATTTTGAAATAAGGGTTGAGAGCAGGTGGAAAAATCCCTGTTTCTATTCATCAGCTAATGACTAAGGATCCTAGCGATTAGCACCCAGTAATTTCTCTGCTGTTCTAAAGAACTTTGGTGCATGAAAGAAGATAATTGCCATTTAATCTAACGAAATAAAAAGGAACAGTATAAAGAGAAGAGAATATGACATAAAATAAGACCATGCAATTTTTTTGACCACACTTGAGAACATAGCCTCCATTGCCTATGAATAAAAATTCCCCTATGCTTTCAGTAGCCACTCTTAAAGCCCAGAAAGAGTAAGCAAGTAAAATCAAGATATGTGCTACTTTGCAAAGGCTTTCTTTTTAGAGCAAGGATGGAGAAAACAGCATGTTAGTTGTTGTGGTATTTTAAATCCCTTTTTTAGTTGCAAAGGGAAGCAGAAATCTTCTAAAGAAAATCAAAATTGTATTTGTCTCCAAATTGGTTCTGGCAGGAAATGTGCATGTTTGTAGCAAATGAATAAAACTGAGTGCAGATAGACTCTATTCCCTGCACCACAATGATTGTATGTTATGCTGTGCCTCAGCAAACTCATGTATTACCCGGGTAGTTAACTAGCAGGAAAAATCTATTGAGA
Source organism: Oreocharis arfaki (assembly GCA_013398015.1). NCBI lineage: Eukaryota > Metazoa > Chordata > Aves > Passeriformes > Paramythiidae > Oreocharis > Oreocharis arfaki. The sequence goes on along the minus strand of VZRR01005020.1, from coordinate 282,749 downwards.
TCCTTTGATAAAAATCACCATGTGACAGAAATGGAAAGATGCACCCCGGTGGAGGCATAATATCATTCCAGTCTATTCCAGATTGATAAAATAGTGAGCAGTATTCTGTGCCCTGGTAGGAAATTATTTTCGTAGGTTAAGCTCTTACCCAACTTCCATAGTGTTTGGTATATGTAATAGAAAATAGTGTAACTATCGTAGTGGGACTTGGAAAGTGTTATTATATAATTGCTACCATCCACAGTGCATAATGCTGCTTTGGGCAAAAGAGTGGAGGATTTAAATACTTTTTGGAGAGCTACAAAGAGCAGAATGTTATTGAGTGCCAGAAGCAATCATGTAAGCCAGTAAGCTAAGAACCCAGCATGCAAAAAATACCATGGAGCTGTGATGGCGAGCCTCCTCGTTTTCACTTCTTCAGGGCTTCCACTCTATTCTGCTTTCTCAAAACAGAGAAGTTCAACATATCACTCGTGCCCTTCTGCCTCTTAGCATAGCATCTCCTGGGGGAATCTACCTGCACCCCACAGAATAACACACTTCAGGCCATCTGTCTCAGCTCACGTGTATGCACAATTCTTGTACACCCTTGTCCATCTGTCACTCAGCTGAGCTACGTGCTGGTTTTGTGAAAACCAGGTGATACACCTGACCTCAGGACTGACAGCAGCAGCTGATCTGTCACTGGTGGGAGTTAAGCCCATCTCCCTTTTTCCAAGAGAAAAGGACGGTTAAAAAGACTATCTAAAAATAGAGCAGAAAAAAAATAACCATGTCATTGCATCTAGGACATCGTCTAGAGTTACTATGTAGGATTTGGAATTCAATTCTAGGAGTTATTTAAATATATACCTAAATAAGGTGTTTTCATTGCTTTAATATTCTTTCTTTAATATTCTTTTTCTAAGCCTTTTTTTTTTTTTTTGATGTGACAAAAATGCATAAAGGAAAAGTTTGCAGTTCCTGAGAAAAAAACAAACCTTCTAATAAAATTGGAATTAAGTAAATAAAATGTTTATAATAAAATCAGTGAAAGTATTTGGAAATTTAGGCTCAAAATATAGATGCTTGTAACATAATACAGGGCACAGTGGTTTGGAAGAAAGCTGAGGGATGCTTACAACAAAGATATTTCAGACATTATCTATTAGAGATATATTTCTTCGCAGTGAAAAATGCTGATTTTCACACTCTGGCAAGAGAAGATTTGAATTCATAACTTTCTCTGTAATATAAAAATTAAGCAAACCAAAACTGCTTGCAAAATTCTTATCTGTTTTATGCTACGGATAAAAGGCAAATCAAATCAAATTTGAAACAAGAATGTGCAGTCTTCTGGAACAATTTTATTTTGGCCTCTTTCCTCATAAATAAGTGATAAGCGGTCTTGGTAGTTTCTGTTCAAGAAAACACAAACTTCATCAGGGTTATTATTTCTTTGATTTATCAACTTAGGAGTATAGAAAGATCTGCCGTTCTCAAGCCAGAAATCAATCTATTTATTTAACACAGATGAAAATCTGCCTCCTCAGATGTTTTCTGAGTTTAACAAGGTTTGATGTTAAAATAAGTACATATAGATTGATTTAGCTTCATTGCAGAGGGTTAATAATCATTCTATTCAGAGGAGTATTATGTTAAATTATCTGACCAAAATTCACCTTCAAGCCCGCTTGGGTGATTATCTGAGTCAGAAAAAGCAGCAGTTTCAGAGGGGGCAGGCTGTGCACCACCCAGCATTTGCTCTGGGCTGCAGGAGCAGGCAGTGCTGACTCACGGACTGCACAGGGCATGGAAGAGCCGAGGAGATGCCACAAAGCTGTCAGCAAGCTGCCCGGTGCTTCGGGGGAGCTACGCCGTACCTGGATGTTGCTAGCGCCAGGCAGCACTTCTGACGGAAGACATAGGGATGTTTCTCTCTGCAGGATCCGAGGGGGGTGGATACTGTGACACTAAGCCACAAGGGAATTGCAGCGAGGCAGCTCTCAGCTGGGCTGCAGAACTTGCTGCTTTCTGGTGCTATTGGGACTTGGTCCTTTATAGCTCTTCCCTGCAAGGTGCAGTAAATCTGGAACAGGAGAGGCCCGAGCGCGGTGGTACAAGGTTGATGCTGCTGTTCAGGGAGAGATGTGAAGACAGCAGAAGCCTCTAGACCCCCTGTCATGTGGGGCACTGTGGGTCCCTGGAGCAAGTGTGTAGTAGAAAGGCGCCTGAATCATCCCTGAGCCGAGATTTTTCTTTGGCCTGGGGCATTAACTCACTAAGGCAACAACCTTAGCTAACGAGAAAGGATGTTTTCTCTGGATATAAATGTCATTGTATTTCTAAATATACATACATTTAGGCATATTAGTCAAACTATATTTTTTCATGTCTTTGGCCTGAAATTTAGAAATGCAATGAGCAGTGAGTAATGAGAAGTTAGTTTGGGGCTTCAAATGTGTGGTTTTGTTTTGGTTTGGTTTGTTTTGGTTTGGTTTGGTTTGGTTTGGTTTTTCCTACGTGGTACCACAGGGAGCCCAGCCTAGCGAGGACTGATGGAATGGCCCATGTAAATGAGCAGCTCTGTTTTGTGCCTTATCACCAGCACAAGTCTTGCAAGCAATTTAAGTATTTTGGTACTTCTATATATATTTACCACTTCAAATCACAGAAACTTGTAAATGAGTTTTTGTATTTTTCTTTAATCTCCAGCAACTGTGGATATTTTCTTGTTATTACTCTCTACTTTGCCTTTCCCCATCCATCCAAACCCAGATGGTATGGATTGTGCTCTAGCTGTAAAACAATAACAAAAAATAATTCTGTGTCTACTGGGCTCTCAGTAGGGTAGATCCATAACCTATTATGTAGCTCTACAGTTCCAAAGTTTGTACACAAATGTCAATAATAAACCGTGCTTCAGTCCAGGTCCTTCCTGCTTTCAGTGCTCTGGGAGGTTTTCTTTTTGACTTGTTTTGTTCTAAGGCGTTTTCCTACATGGGGCCCCATCTGTGTACCACAGGACTGTTCATGCCTCCTAGCTGGGCTGGGTAGCATCCACATTCTCTGACTGGGGAAATGAGTCAGCAGAAATGACTGTGCATCGCTGAGAGCAGTCTCAGGGAAAAAAAACCCCACCTTGTCACACAATGAAACAATGAAATATTACATCTCATGACCCTGCTTGAGTAAAAATAAACCTTTTTAATTGAGGAGGTAATTGGAAGCTACTGAGAGATGAGAGAACAGGCTTTTATTTGAAAAATGATTGTGAGAGAAAGTAATGGGGTCAGAACAAAATAAATATTTTCCCTTTTTTCCAACAAAGTATTACTTTTCATTAACTACAGTTTGTTTCTCTAGACGATAGGAACATAATACAAAAATTTTGCAAAAATATTCTCCTGGGATGCTTATGGACCTGCAGATGTTCCTAGCTGATGAAGTCCTGGGTCTGTAGCACAGATGGAGACTGATAAATCATTAAGATGTTATAGGATATAAATAACAATACTACAGTGTTTTGTGTAAAGATATCAGCAAAACAAGGAATGCTTATCTGCTGGCTTGGTAAGCGTCTTGTTTACGGCTGATCAAATTGTAACAGTTCTGGCTCCTGCCCAAAGCAAAAGTTGGTATGTTGCTGCCAGGGCCCTGGGGCCGCCAGCAGCCCTGACTGACCCTTCCTGGTCACTCCTCCCGGGCTGGGGAGATGGGATGGGCCCTGGCTGCCAAGCTCTGCCCTGATGGACACCCACTGGGATCTCCCACCACCCCCAGTCCCCTGGAGCCCTACAATATCTGGTCCATAAGGAGAGCAATGGCGGTGCCAAGGCCAAGGGTGGTTTCTCCTTTCACCCATACTTGGAAACCACATTTCACATTTGTCGGGAAGCCTTCCAGAAACCCTGGTGGGAATTACCTGCATTACCCAGCTTTAACCCAAATGACTAGATGCATGGCAGTGCCTTGTGCAGCTGCTGATGGCATCCTAGAAAGGAGAAGAGTCCGATGAGCACTTGCTGCTGCCCTGGGGCTGGTCCTGCTCTGGGCACAGATCAGGGCATTGTTGATGAGTGTGGGGTCAGAAGACCTGAAGACACGTCTCTGGTAGTGCAGAAAGGTTAGGTTATTTGCAGAGAACCAGCCACTCACCACTTTTTATGAGTTATCCACTGAAGGTAACCCTGGATGCCAAGCTGTGTTTTGCTTTGCTACCCTGGTAACTCCAGAAAAAGTATTGCAGCTGCTGGTCTTGCTTCAAAATTTTTGCTCCTTGTTCTTAAGCCAAAAACCCAGCATCATTTGAGAAGGGAAATAGGGGTAGCATCTACTCCAATTAAACCCTTACAAAATTTTTGTTTCAGCTTCTTGTGACCTGACAGCTTGCCCAGTTTGGCCTGATTGCACCCAGCCAAAATTTTTCCAGCTTGGGTTTGGTTTGCCTGATGAGAGTTTGGTGTAGTTTGACTTTTTGGTGCCACCTTTCCCAGGCAATATGCCCCTTTCACATCTGCTTCTGCACAGGCAAGGTGATTTCCTGAGGAGCCAAGCTGATTGTTCCCAATTCATGCCTTGCATTTCTGAGCGATTCTGGTGAAGTTAGTGTTGTTGGGAGCAAGAAAACTTCAATTTGAGAGATCTTTAAGATATGTTTGAAGTGAAGTAACATAAGGACAACCTGCTCTCAAGCAGTCTTTATTGTTTGTCCTTCAACTGCAGATGCTTCCCTATCTCACAGGCCAAAACTATTATATGCTAAACAAATAGCTTTCTCCTGAATAGCTGACTTCCAATAGACAATTACCATAATTATTGTAGGTATTGTACGCTTCTGTCCACAAAGTAAGAACTACATCTGATCAAAATTATCCCATAAACTGTGTAAAGATTCAATACTCTTTACCAGCATTGAATGCAGATTGCCTTCAAAGCAAAGGTTTCTGAATACATTATCTACACTATGAAATTAAAAATAGCATCCAGCTGAATAACATCTTCCTCTCATCCACATTTCATATCTTAAACCAAGGTGTTTAAATTGGACAAAGAGATAAAGAAGTTTAATCCCAACATTCTAAAAAGTGAACGACATATTAAGAGACTTTTTTTAACACTACTTAGACATCTGCCACACTCTCACACACACCCTGCAACCTGAAGGAGCCACTGTGAACTCTGGTCTTACAGTATCAGGTCTTCCTTTTGACACCAAATGGGCCAAGGTTTCTGTCTCTTCAGCTGTGAGGGTTTTGAAGTAGAAAGTATATGCACAGGTGGAAGGCATAGCTGTGATGCAGGGAAAGCACATGTGGTCCTTGCTTCATAGAATAGTACTTCCTCTGAATTTTTACTGGGCAGACTTTTTTTTTTCTTTTTAATTTTACTATATTAGAAATGAATAAACAAAATTAAAAATGGACTACACAATCAAAGCTGAAGGCAGTCTTCTCACCACATATTGCTGGATTCCTCTGCTTACCCTCCCCCTCAATTTCTAAAAAGAAAAATGAGGGCATAAACTTAAAAGCTGTGTTAAATGAGAGTGGAGTTAAGCATATGTCCAAATATTCTTTGGGATTAAGTTCTACTCATGTCATCAGTCTATTTACATGTAGCCACAAAATGAAAGCACACGGAGAAGACTTTTCACATATATTTAGGCTGAAGAATCAAATTTTTGGATGATTTTAAAAATAGGTCAAAAACGTGTAATTTGAGTGGTGCATATTACATTGTCTGGTAAAGGAGAGCAAGAAGAAAGAATGATGTGCAGATTTGCATTCCCTGTTGACAGTGTTTGGAATTCAGAGAAAAATAAAAGCCAGCTGAAGAAAAGATAAACTAAGTGCAGGTATCATTTAGAAATCACAAACACAGTAGGAATTAAGATGTTTATATGCAGCACAAGCAAGTATCAGTTGAATTTAAATCAAGACATGGAAATCAATAGCGGTCTGTCATTGTAGTGACAGCAGCTGCCAAATTGGTTGGGCTGGTTTGGGTTAATTTATTGGGGACTTACGGTTTGCAGCTAAATAAAAAGAGCAGTGGTGATGAAAAGAATCTTTTTAGAAGCTGTTGCTAAGAAAAGAGGAAACAAAACCAAGCATATGCTATGAAAACAAGCACATACTATAGTTATTGAGAAAACATCCTCTAGAATAAAAACAAAGGCTATGCCATGAAATTAGTATGTGCTTACGCAACAGACTTGTACAGAAAATTTGCAAACCACAAGGATACACTGTTTACGTAGAATCATCATGTATATGTGGACATTCTCTAAACAAGGCAACTAACTGCTATTTAGAAATTTTCTCTTTAGTGAGTTCTCTTATTTATGGAAGCGAAATTTATTGAATCAGTTTACTGATTACCTATGGCCATTATTTACAGTATGACAATGCAGCACCTCATCCATGTATTCTTTCTGTCCCTTCATGAGCTCATTGCTACACAAGTTTCAAGAATTGCCTTGTGAGTTACAGTTCATAATCTACACATGATTTACAGGCATGAGGGGAATACTGGTTCCATGAGGACCCCACTTTCCGACACAAACCTAATACTCAGGCACATATCATCGGCCTGCCTAGAGATTGCTCCATCCTCCACCCCTGAAAGTCACATCTCGTGAGGACTCAGCTGTACCTCCCCAGACAGAGATGCTCCATTTTGAAGCTGGCCCAGAGCTCTGCTGACTGGGCACCTGGTTGCAACTGCTGGTTATTTCATAGAATCATAGAATTGTTTGGGTTGGAAGGGACCTAAAAGACCATCTAGTTCCAAGCCCCCTGCCCTAGGCTGGGACATCTTCCACTAGACCAGGTTGCTCAAAGCCCCATACAACTTAATCTTAAACATTTCCTGGGATGGGGCATCCACAGCTTCTCTGGACAACATGTACCTGTGCCTCACTTCCCTCAGAGTGAGGAATTTTACCTGTCTCTCTCCCAGTGTGGGTATTTATGTCAGTCTACTTCTTCTAGTTGACTACTGACACTCAAAAATTTGAACGAATGTATTTACCTTTGAGACCTTTTCAAATTTCAGTGAATTTTTTTTGCCAATGGCATACTGAATATTTTTGATGTTTTGTCAGGAAGGGCTGTGGAGGCAGTAGGCACAGTTAACATGCTAGCTTTATTTCCTTTGACAAAGAAGATAAAAGTGTTCTTTAATTGAGTGAGGTTATTCTCTTTGAGTTTTCTTCACTGCTCCTGGCCTTCCTTTTTGATCATTTTCAATTCAGCCCCATGGCTACAGTTAGTAAGTAAGATTTTTTAAAGAAAATAATGATTTTGGACACATTCTTGATGTCCTATTCAAAGCGTATGAGAGGGTCTGATATTTCAGGACATTGTTATTTCGATGTTTGTAGAAAATCAGAATCTGTTAATGCCTTGTAAGCATGTTTTACTCATGTAGAGCCAAAAAATTATAATAGTGGTTAAGGAAGATATTCAGGAGAGCAAACATCCACGTATGACGTTTGGAGCTCTCTGATCTAATCCGTGAACCAAACATGAGCCATTAATCAAAAGTGGACTAGAGATATAAATGAAATATTGCCTACTTAGAGGAAAGATGACAAAAGGCAACTAGCTGATTGAAATTTGAGATAAAAAGCATTTGAATGTACTTAGTGAGGGCAGGCATTCACAGTCAATGAATTCAAGCTGCTGGATCAGCTGGACCTCAGCCATTTTATCACTGATGGTCATGTTACACTCGATGTTTGTTTTCCTGCCTTAATAAAGGCAATTTTTGTGATAAATCCGATGTTAAGTCAAATAGAGTTGCATTGGTGGACAAGACTGAGAATGTCTGATTTTGGAGGAAGTGGGATGCTGGGATTTGAAACACCCCAAGGACCAAGCAGTTATAGCAACTAGCTGAGGAGTCAGGCAACCCGGTGAGGATCAAGGTCTTGACATCCCTGCAGTGGCAGGTGGCCAGTGAGACAGTGCAGCCACTTCACCAGAAGGAAAGCACAGAGAAAAAGCAATTAATGTGTCATCAAAGCCACAGCAGCATGCTGTCAGGGAAATGAGAGGAAAGAGAGCTACAACAATGATTCTAATAGATCCTGAAGTAATGAAATGCTTCCAGAAATGCATTGCTTGGATAGATGTCAGTCATGATGAAGTCTGTGCAATTTCTGTTATCAAGGCAACTCCTTATGATGACTATAACTAAGTATTTAAAGAAACATATGTCATCTGATACTGTTCTTTTTTTTTAATAGCACAGATGTCAGAAGATGTGTAAGCACTTAGTGAGAAATATTTTTTATAATGCCGTTGACTATACTCGCATTTTGTAGGAATGGTGCTTTTCTGCATCAACTTTTTGAACAAATACATCAAATAATTTGCAAATAGTTGGAGGAGTGTAGTTTGTACACAATACCCTTATTCTATTTCGGGGTATCATATTCTTGTTTTGTATGTCTTGCTTTAAGTAATAGCTATGTATTGCAAATAAATACAGTATTATTGGTATTTTATGAGAAAATTGATGGGTTAAGATGAAGACAATTTAATAGGGAAAGTAAAAGCCATGCATAGAAGCAAAGCAAAATAAGGAATTCATTCCCTGTTTCCAATGGGCAGGCGGGTGTCCAGCCATCCCTGGGAAAGCAGGGCTCCGTCATGTGTAATGGTCACTCGGGAAGGAAAACATCATTGCTCCAAATGTCCCCTCCTTCCTCCTCTTCCTCCACCTCTGTATGCCAAGCACGATGCTGTATGCTTTGGAATATCTCTTTGGCCAGGTGGGGTCAGCTGTCCCAGCTGTGTCCCCTCCAAAATCCTTGTGCACCCCCAGCCCCCTCACTGGTGGGGTGGGGTGAGAGGCAGAAAAGGCCTTGGCTCTGTGCAAGCCCTGCCCAGCAGTAACAAAAACATCTCTGTGTTATCAGCATTGTTTCCAGCACAAATCCAAACCACAGCCCTGCACCAGCTACTGTGAAGAAAATTAACTCTATCCCAGCCCAAACCAGCACAGATTTACATTATTTTATTGAGTAACTACACAACGATGTGCTATTGTGTCACATTACCTACATTTAGAAAAAATAGTGAAAATAATGATTGTGAAACTAGAACAAGAGGCTGGAAGTTCCTCTTGTTGACAGAACTTCAGTTTGTTTACAACCAGGTATAGCGAGAAAAAACTGAATGAAAGCTGACCAGTCTGCCAGCAGTGATTTTAAGGCATCATTTCCATCCATCCTGAACAATTTCATAAAGAAGGAGCAGTGTAGAAAATGAGATAATTTCATTTAAAGGTCACCACAAAATCCTACTAAGGTAGGTCTTTAAGGTGTTCCATTCCTCCTTCTTTTATTTTTTATTGCAGACTTCAAAAATAGGTATTTAGGGAAGCTGATAAAGTGTCCTGTATACAGTGTTACATAAAAAATGATAGACTGCAAATGGGAAAATTAACATTCAGAGGTATTCAGTATGTTAATTTGGAATTTTTTTCTTTTCCTTTTTTTTTTTTTGACCACTGGGAAGGTTCTTTAAAGTATGGCAGATATTTGTCACACATTGTTTGATTGCTAAACTTGTATTTGTAAAACCTCCTTTGATTCTTTAGTCATGTGTAAAATATTCTCATTTTGAAAAGACTGCTAGCCTTTTCCATCTCTGATATTTGTGATTTTTAATAATTTTTTTTCTGCTTTTTGTTTTACAAAATGTCTGTAAGGGCTCTGTGTGGAGAAATGAAGGACACAAAAACCAGCCAGTAAACATAGAGCTGTTTTCTTCGGTGCTAATTGTAGTCTTTGGGAAAATTTCAGAAATTACTAACTGCATGCAGTTTCTCTCAGAGCAGTGCAGAGATGTGTTGTTACATTGTACAGTTTGAGTAAACTTTCGATCTTACTTGTTCCTTTTGTAACTGCAATCTGCAGCATGAGGACTTTCTCACCCATGGCTGCAGCCTGAAAGCTGAGATGGCAGGAGAGAGCAGGAACACCTTTCCCTCATCTACACAGCAAGGACTTCCTTTCCATATGTAGATGTTACCAGTTTTCTGTGGTACCAGACTGAACTCCTGCAGATGGCTTTACACAGAGCTGTCCTTGAAAATCACTAGAAAATTTGCCTAGCAGATGCTTCAGCTGCCATATTTCCCACAGAGTACCAAATCTGTCTCCACAAGGTATGGTGACTTCTTGTTAAATTCCTTGTCCTGTTAGTTACAGTCTGATTAAGTAGACCTGTCTCGTTAATCTGTATTAAATCCCATATATTCAAGGTACTACCTCTCCTTTCCTGCTTATGTAAGTCCCTGTCTGGTGAGTTCAGCCAGAATGATTCAGACTGACATTTCCAAATTAAATTAGAAGTCGGTGGATTTTAAATTGAGAGTCTGAAGCTCAGGAACTGTGGACCTTTGACTTTGAAATGCACTTTTCTTTTCGGCCTGATGTAGCGTAAGCTTGTTGGTATGCAAGTCCCAGCACAGATTTATCTATTTACTCATGTTTTTTCTCAGGGGATAATTTCAGGGAAATCAGGGGATTTCAAGGCAAGGGAGTTTTACCAAAATTAATTGAACTGTACAGAATTGGTGTAAGCGGATGTTGTAAACATTGTGTAGTATTTTGGCCTAGGGGGCACCCTAAGTACATTTTTGCAGTTAAGAAATAAATATAGGAATGATTTTAAGCATTATCCAGGACTGAGCAGTGATGTTGTTTAGCAAAGAATACGTTCAGCTGACGCCTCATTCACTCTTTGGGAGCGTCCCCATTGCCATCAGACCACCAAAACCTGTCATTGGGTTTCACAAGAGCGGATGACCAGGAAACCTTCAAGATCTGAGGGGTTTGTGCCCTCTCTGCAAGGAATGGAAACCAGCTGCCTTTTACTATTGCACACCATTGCTTGGAGGGCACAAGCTTGTGGCAAGGAAAGCTTTTGTGAGATGAGTTTCCCCTGAGGAGAGACCAGGCCCATCGTATTCTGGACCATGTTCTTCCAGTCTCTCTCCTTAGCAGTTGGCAAGAAGCACTTCTGCTGAAAGTTTTTTAATATTGAGTTATAAAAGCAATCATTTACTTATTTTTAAATGTGGAAAGAATTACTCTTAGCTTGTTAACAGCTTTGCTAGTCAGAGATGAAAACTGCTGAATGTCTGAATAAATCTGCTCTGTTCATCACTTCATGGAGTCTATAATCCTCAGAGAGTGTAGAAGATTTACAAGACATCCCTGAATACTGAATTTTACATTGATTTGGATCTCGTATTTGTTTGAAAGATATCTGAAATCATAACCAAACAGACACTTTCCTCCTGAGAAAGCCTCGGAAGAGGAACTTTTTCTAAAAGGATATTAATCACCTAAATCTGTAAAATGTACTAACAATAGTGTGACTTGAGACAGTGGACAAGAGGGTGTTGGATGACTACCAATGCTAGCTTTCCAATTTCCAGGAATCCTTGGGTTCAAGGGGTGTCTATTCCTGTCAAAAAAAAAAAACAACCAAAAAACAAAAACCAAAACAAAACAACAAACCAAACAAAAAAAAACCAAAGAGGAAGTAACCCCGTATAGTCATAGATTTGTGTAGAAGCTATTGCGAGTTTCTAAATATCTCAGAAGTGAGTCCTGAATTTCATGAGTTAATCCTATTTAATTTTAATGGATCTACTAGTACAAGGAATAGCTGAGCAATCAGACCTTTACAAAGCTCCATATATACAGGCATCGATCCATTTATGTTCATTTCTTAGCAGTTGCAGCAAATAAGTGTAAGCAATCAAAACTTAAAAATGCTGTTGCTTTGTTTCTTACACATAGGGCAACTTGAAAGCCTAAATACAGGAAAGGAGAGGAAAATGGTGCTGTAGCTGGCACATGTTTTAAACAAAAACCTCAGAGAAATGTTTACTTTGCTAAGAGAAGAGGAGAAAATATGTTGAATATATTAGTAAGATTAAATGCCTATGTTATCTGAACAAGCCTGCTCGATGATGTGATGATGCTTCTAAATCTTTGTTCACAAGCAAACGATTCAGTGTCTATAACAGTGGGCTACACTATGCATGCTTTGCATGCACACTCTTCTTGTATAGCAGGTGGCTTATGTAAGTCATGAAAGGAAAGCAGCTGAGTGAGCAGAATAAAAAGAATGTGAGACAATTTATCAAATAGCTGGTATATGTTTCAACTTACTTCAAACGGGAACACACAAGCTTTCTACTTGTTTCCAAGGCAGAATAAAATTGTATAACTTTAGCAGCATTGATCCTTGCAGAATAGCTTTTTATCTCCCCAATAATTTAGCTGGTGAGTCTGCACAACTAGACAGTCAATCTGACTTGTCTCTCTTGGTAGGAAGCAGAGGAGGGAGTAGCTGTGTTAGGGCAACCAAAAGTGGAATTTCAACAAGTTAGGCTTCCAGGCTTCAGCCATTGCTGCTCCAAACAAACCTCCTTTCAAACCATTTTCTACAATACACTGGCCTTTCTTATAAGAGCTGAACAGAACTTTTCCAGTAGAAAATCTTCTGTTGAAAGAGGTAATTCTGCTGAAATAGGAGTAGAAAAAAAGAATTTTTTAAAAGAAATACTGGAACATCCCTTTTATGTTAATGATTGATTTTATCTGAAGTAAAAACTGTTCGGCATTGTAAAAAATGTTTAAAAAGAAAACAGAAAAAAATCCTTTGGATGCAATCAAAACATAATATTTCAATCAACCTGCAAGTGATTTTTAAATTGTGTAACATGGGAATATGAAAATTATTCACTTGTACTTCATTTCAGAAAGAAAAAATATTCAACAGCAGGCAATTTCCCTTGGAAAGCAATCGCTGCTTACAAGACAGCTCCAGCCCTGCTCTGCTTTTGTCCTGATTCCCTGCTTGATGGCAGCTCATATCTCTGCAAAAAATGCAGTCCCATATAGTACCTCAAGGATGGTTACCAGATGATAAAGGTACCATATGTTATGAAATTTGTGAAGGTGGTACGACCAGGGACATGGGCTGTTTGTGAGGGGAGAAATGTTAGATATGTAGGCCACAGCAGGATCAGGATGTGTAGGAGTCAGGGACAAAGAGCAGTGGGATGGCCCTGGACTCTTTGGTGGGACAAAGACAGCAGTGCTAGTGGTGCTATTTCCCAGTGGGGAAACACTTTTCTTCTCCCGTGATGGTCAGGGAAGATCAAAGCCACTGCAGTCCCAGCACTGTCTTTCCCTAGCCTTTCCTAAAGCCTCTTGATATCCCAGGTGTCTTCATATGAGCCCAGACTTTTGTCCGCTTCCACCTGCTCCCACCTGCTGCTGCAGGGGTTGGAGAGGCAGAATTTGCAGCCATGGCTGGGCATCAGGACCCAGTGACCTGCTTTCCAGTCTCAGCAAAACTCAGACCATCACGGAGGGAGAACAGCTCTGTGTGACAGCTCTGCATGAGCCTCAGCATAAAGACCAGCGGTCTTTGTGAGTGCCAGCTTGGAGGGGATGAAGGCTACAGGGTGCTATAAATTGGGAAGAACCAATGGGACCATTTGCAAATGCTTTCCCTGCCAAAGTCAGAAAAGCAACTCAAAACTTAACCATTGGAATAATTCGCTGTCGTGCTGCAGGTTCGTTGTGTCAAGGGCAGAAACTGAAGTTTAATCCTCAAAACATGGGTGAAGGGGAACTTTTTCCCCCTCTTTGTGCACATCTGAATGTCTCTCCAGATCTCGTCCTGGCAGAGCTGCCCTAGGCTGGCCCTGGGGAAGCTTCATGCCCACAGGCAGAGGACAGGAAGCCCCTCTGACCCTGGTTCCCTCATTGGGAAACATTACCTGCAGGGAAAGGGGACATCAACAACTCCCTGGGCTGGGTCCTCCATAACATACAGCTCACGGATAAACACAGTGCAGACAAATAACTAGCTCTGTGACAGTAAAAACAGCTCAGATATTGACACAAGGAGAAGACACCCCTGAGGCAGCACTCACTGCAAACCCATCTCTGAATGAGCAATAGTTAAATGTTTGTCCTTGCCTCTTTCTTTCAAAAGTAGGGCAAATATCTATAGAGTTCCCAGCGGGGAGGTAATCTAACTTTAACTTTCATACAGTCAAGTAAAACACCCGAGACCTGTGTTAGGGATGCAAGCAGGTCGTCTGAATTATGATTATTCAATCTGGTATTATTTTAATCTGGCATGCCTCTCACGTGCTTCATTTAGGTTCATCTTGACCTGAAAACTGCAATCTCAATGCCTTTTATGCCTTTATCCTTACAGGTGATTTATCTTGTTGCAGTGTATTTTTTTCGTNNTTTATTTTAATAGCGAAGCCAGACCGGCACACTTCATTATCTCGGGTCTCCCAAGCGTGATCTGGGTCCCCTTCCATCAGCAGCCTCTTGCTTTAACTCTCGCTCTTGCTAATTGAGGCAGGAAGAGTAAGAGCCACAGGACGTCAGAGCCAACACCTCCCCTGCAGCCGCAGCGTGCTCCGGGTGATGTTTCCTTACTAGTTTACAAGACAATAGCCGAAAAAATTAAGGAGGGGTAGAAAATGACTGATCCTTATGTATGAGATAATGGATGAGCCCGGGATGACCTGTTTTTTTCCTTGCGGTGGAGCGGTGCTGAAGACAGAGGGCACCCGCGCCCAGCCCACAGCCGTCGCCTCGCCGCCAGCGCGCCAGCTCGGGGCGGCCGGAGAGCCGCCAATGCCCGCTCCCAGCAGGCAGGGAGCCACTGCCTCACCCGGCCAGGTACGTCTCAGGGGTGACCCTCCGAGCGGACCGCGGGGCTCAGCCGTGGGACTGCCCGCGGGGCGGGCAGGGCAGGCAGATGGCACTGGGGAGACGGGCTGCAGGGCTGCCCGCGGGAGCCTGCTTCGGGCGGCTCTGCCTGCCTGCGGGTGCGGACGCGCAGCCAGGACGCTGGCTCCCCTCGGAGCGTCGCCTTCCTCGAGACCGTCTCCAGCCCCCCGCGCCTCTCGGCGGACACGCAGCCCCGCCAGCCCCGGCACTCCTGCCCGCCGGCGGGGAGGGACGGAGCGGCGGCCAGCCCGGGGCGGTGCGTGCCGCGGCGGTCTGCGAGCCCCGGCAGGGGTGTGCGTGTGTGTGAGTGTGTGTGTGCGAGCAGTGCCTGTGTGTGTGTGTGCGTGTAAGCCGCGGTGCGTGTGCGTGCGGGGACACGGCGGCAGCAGCGCCTGGCGGGGGGCAGAAGTTTTGGGGAAGCGCCCCGCAGTGCTGGCGGGCGGCCGAGTCGCCGGTGGCGGGGCCAGGACAGCGAGTCACGAGCACCGAGGCAGCGGGGTGCCGGGACAGCGAGACAGGAGGCTGCGGGCAGGGGCAACGGGACAGGGACATAGCGGACGGGGCGGCAGCGGGGCTGGGGCCCGCGGTCCGTCGCTGCCGGGCGCTGTCTCGGGTGCTGACGGCTCGTCGTGCAACAGGGACCCGGCCGGCCGCGCTCCGGGCGGCGGCGGCGGCGGCATTTTTCCTCCCAGCACGGCGTTTCAAGCCGCCCAGCCCTGTCGCCGGGCTCGCCGCCGCTCCCCGCCCGAAGCCTGTCTGCACGGCAGGCGTGCCGGTAAGGCACATCGGGGCTTTGCCCGCGGTTGCCTTAGTAACTAGTATGTATTTTCCCCTGCTTTCATGTGTGTGTCCCTGACTGAATTACAGTTTTGCCCCCTACACATGGAAAAGTTAATCCAAACAGTAGAGTGCTTCCTTTCTTCCTCCCTTCGCTGACCTTTAAATGACATTTCCCGTGGCTGGCAGGGCAGACTGCTCGCTTTCTCTTTTTACTCACATTATGGATGGAGAAAGGAAACTTCTAAACTGAGAAAAATGCCTTCAGGTAATCAGAGCACAAAGAAATAAGCGCTTGTCACCCTGCTTTCAGGGCTGGGGCCTCTGGGGCCGGGCTAAGGCTCTTCTCCGACGAGCTCCTGAAACTTTTAAAACTTCCTGGGGGCAAAGGGTTTGTGTGTGTTGGCTGGAGGTGCGGGAAGTAGCCACCTTGGCTTGGAAAGTAGATGCAAAAAGGGTTGTAGAAATTCAGTATATATGAGTATACACAATCGTATATCAAGGCAAATAAATACGTGTTTTAATCCCTCTTGAAACTTCTTGTTGAGAGGCTTATCGAAGCAAATTGCCCTCGGCATTTGCAAATGCAGTCTTCTCTAACTGTGCCGGGATGCTTTATCGAGCTAAGGTTTGACATCAATTTCCCGGTTAGCCCATTTTATCCCCTATTTCTGTGTCACCAGGTTAAAAGTCACTAGGATGACAGCTGTTTGGGCACCTTCAAGAGTGATGCTGTGAGGCTTCGCTGTGATGGTATTTGGAGCAACTTGGCCGTCGTCGAGGAGAAGCAGATGCCATTTCCTACATGTCCTTAAACCATGTGCAGGCAAGGGGAGCCCATGAAATTCGTAACCTGGGTCTGGATGACATCGTGCAACAAAATGATTGGTGTGCTGCTAGTCTTTTTCCCTGCTCTGCTCCTTGAGATGGACGTGCTGCCCAGGAGTGGTGGTCGGAAGGTTCTCCTCTCTGCAGCCTCCTCACAGCGGTCAGTGGCTCGGATGGATGGGGATGTCATCATCGGGGCCCTCTTCTCTGTCCATCACCAGCCGCCAGCTGAGAAAGTGCCCGAGAGGAAGTGTGGGGAAATCCGGGAGCAATACGGCATCCAGAGAGTAGAAGCCATGTTTCACACTTTGGATAAAATTAATGCAGACCCGGTCCTGCTACCTAACATCACTCTGGGCAGCGAGATCCGAGACTCCTGCTGGCACTCCTCCGTGGCCCTGGAACAGAGCATCGAGTTCATACGGGACTCTCTCATCTCCATCAGGGACGACAGGGACGGAGGCACCCGCTGCATTTCTGACTCGCAGACCCAGCCCCAGACCAGAGTGAAAAAGCCCATCGCGGGGGTCATCGGCCCCGGCTCCAGCTCAGTTGCTATCCAAGTCCAAAATCTACTCCAACTGTTCGACATCCCCCAGATCGCTTACTCCGCCACCAGCATCGACCTGAGCGACAAAACGCTGTACAAGTACTTCCTCAGGGTGGTCCCCTCCGACACGCTGCAAGCCAGGGCCATGCTTGACATCGTCAAGCGTTACAACTGGACCTACGTCTCCGCCGTCCACACAGAAGGTGGGTACGGGGCAGCTCCCGCCTCCCCGGGCCGGCCCCGGGGCGCTGCGCCCTCCGCGGCGGCTCCGCAAGGACGCGTTTGTGCCCGGTCATCAGCCGGGGCCGGGGGTGCGGCTCCGCCCCGGGAAAGCGCTGGCCGCTGCCACCCTCAAAGACCGTGAGGCGAGCGTGGAAAAGCGGGGGGTGCGGGGGTGCCGTTCCCGTGGCGCGGAGGGGCCCTCCGGCTGCGGGCTGCGGGCAGCGGGAGCGGGGCTCGGCGGCGCAGGAACGCCCGCGAGAGATCGGGCGTCTCCCCGGCGGTCCTGGCCCTGTCTCCATTCGCACACAGAGTGGTTGCGTGTTTCTGAGTAAAAGTTAACAGATATGAGCAGCTGGATCTGGGGAGGGCAGCCGCTCCCGTCCGGCTGGGCCGCGGCAGGTCCGTGGGGCCGGTGAGTGCGTGGGGCTGACGCGCTCGGTCGCGGGGTGTTTGGCAAAACAGAACCAGGGCTCGGCAGGCAATCCGGGATTAGCCGCTGGCTTTGCTGCGTGTGAACCGATTTCCTAGGTCTGCAAACAGAGAAGAAAGAAACCTGAAAATCCCTCCCCTGTCCAGGTAGCCTCTGCAAAGCCAGGTGCCGTAGGAAACGGCAGGCAGAGGCTCACCTGCCAGCCAGTCTGGGCAGGTGTGCTAGCATGCAGCTTGAGCAATAGTCAAAGCTATCACTCTGCACAATCTGCTCATAGTCAACAGGTCTTCATTTTAAATATAGAAAGAAAAATAGCAATAGTAAGGATATTTTAAAGAGGAGAGATTGGCTTATAGCCAAGCTAGGTGGACCAACATAAATTGCAGCAGTAATTGCATTTGATAGAAAATCCCTTATGATATATTACTGTGTTATTCCTGTAGTCCAGTTGTGGTCCTCAAAATGAGATTTTTAAGTATAAAACTGCAAATCTGACCACATTATTGCTGTAGCTTTGCAACCATTCTGTTTATCTGAGTGTATCTCTTGTATAGATTTGATTTATGATTCCCTCTGCTTACTGAGCTGACTCCACACCTTTCATTCTCACAGAGATGACTAAGTAAAATGAGGTAAGAATATATATTGTGATGAAAAAATAAAAGAATCTCCAGGAAGAGCTCCATATTTACAACATTCAGAAGGGAACTGGATTGATCTGGACACCAAAACCAGAAAGTGCTGTGATTTGAGGGTGCTGGGGGACAAGTGAGAGCATGAAGCAATGACCTGACTTTTGCAGTTCATTTATACCCTGTTCAGATGAGGCGAGCAGCTGCTAGTAAGACTCTCTGAGTCTTTTGAGCAGAGCTATTAAGATTCTCTGTTGTTGACAGATATGATTAGATCCTGTGGAAGGCCAGGATGACAAATAAACACGAAAGGGGTAAATTCTTTGTTGATGTGAATAGCCATGTCTCCCTTCAAGGCTCTGAGTCTTTTGAGCATAACTCTGGGGAGCTCTGCTAACTCACTGTGCCTGAGGAGTTGCCTCGGGGACTGGCTGCCTCTCTGTCCTGCTCCTGGTAACATTACTGGGGCTTACCTCTTTTGGAAAAGACAACACCTTCTGAGGGTTCATTTTAAAAAGAGATCATTAAAAGTAGCAACTTCAGTCATTGCTTGTGAGAAATTTTAATTAGATACCTATTTTTATGAATGTTACTGACTGATGAAAAATAATTGTTGCAAGATATTTTTAGACTTTGGAGTGATACTTCTGAAAATAGGAGTAGCCCGAAAGGCAGCACTCTCCTCTTAGGAAAGGTCACAAGGATTTTGCAGATCATGCAGCTTAAGATTCAGATTCACTTTTTTTATTAATCTGTCTGCCATTCTCTTATTGTTAAATTCAAGCCCAATATGTCACTGAAAATACGTAACAAGCTTCAACTTCTGCATTTCTTTCCAGAAAGACAAGTTATTGACCCCCACCCAATTGTTGTTTGGTAAAGATTTTTTCCCGCCTTCTATTTAAAGTGAAATTAGTATTTATGAGAATCGGTGTAAATTGTTGTGTTTCTGTTGTTTCAAATCCCATGCATTCACTGTACTGTTAAAGGTGAAATCATTCTTTGCAGACAACACAAAGGCACTCTGAATAGTAGCCTGCGTGAGCAGAGCTGCTCCGTCCATGCTATGTTTGGAAATACGGGGATAAAGTGTAGTCAGAAACATTCCCCCTCCACAATTACTCATAGGCCTCTACACTGTCTTTATGGTGGGCTGCAAAATGTGCTGGGAGGAATTCCAGGGTATCACTGGTTGGAGAATCTCTTCAGCAGAGACTGTGAGGAAGGGGCATGCTCCTAGGAAATGCACAGGTTGTCATTGTGAAGAAGTTAATTCCTTCCACTTCCAGGTGCTCCAGATCCAGTTTCTCCAGAGCAGAAAAGCTGCTTAGTTCCGCCCTGACCTCTGGTTCTCATGGGGATGGACAATGCTCAGCTCTTGCAGGCGCCCAGCCACAAGGGGATGCAGTGAGCCCACTGAGCTGACTGACCGCCTGTGTCAGCGAGCCGCGCTCCTCACTCCTCGCTGTCCCAGGGCAGGGTCACCGAAACTGCCCAGAGAGATGAGCCCTTTCCCAGCCTGAACCATCCAACTCCTCTGCTTACCCTTCCTCTGTTCCTGCAGCCTAACTGAAGTTGGCTGAATGCCCAAACCAATACCTGGGTACACAATTACAGCATTAATGATAATCACAAATGAATACTGCACAATTTGTTGCCCGAGTGTCTTTTAATGAAGCCTACACATGCCGTAAGAATGAACATAAAGAAGTCATCCATATAGGATGATGTCTTTAAGTAGTTTGCATTTGACATGCAAGTTTATTCTTCATGTGTCAATATGATAATTAATTAGTGATGATGACTTGTAACTACACTCAGTCTCTACACTCTGGTACATGAAGCTGCATAGAGATGTGCCAGACCTGTTGGGGTTTTTCACACAGTGGTTTATCAAGACATATAAACATTGCACCTGGGTAAAAATTTCTCAGCTAGTGAATAAAATCTGTTTTCAAAGGTCCACATAGGACGGTGCTCCTTTTAGATAAAAATTGACACATAGAATTCCACATTAAAGAAGAAAGAAAGGAGTTACTGTGTTTAGTTATTTTATTATGTATCTCAGGTAAGCATAGTAGCCCATCATAAGAGTCAATTTTTTCAAGAGTGGGCAACAGTCATTAAATGCTGTAACAAATCTGTGCATCTGTCAGTGGAAGGCTGTATGACCATATAGTAGTAGCAAAGCATTTTCAAGGCTATTAAGTTTTCTTCAAAGGTAACTCAGTGTTGGAGTTCTTGGTGTGTTTACATCTCAGGTTTTAGGCTTGAAAGTAATTCTTATCTTGAAATGCACATAAGTGGATGCTTAACTTTGGGCCAAAGCTTCCTAAGGAAATCAAAGGCATCAAAAAGCACATGTCTTAAGTTGGGCACAATCCTTAGTGTGATAAGGGCAGAAGGAGCTATGCTTGCTAAGGGTAACTTTCCAAGTGAGATATTCTGGTCTTTAGCAAGATAACCTCAGAGCCAGGTATTATTCTCAACTTACACCAGGCAGCCACTGGTGGTTTGGTAACACTGTGAAGAATTACAGGGGTCACTTTCTTCCTAGCCTGGAGAAGAGCCCACGGGCTGCCTGCAGAACAAGTCAAGAGACAGCGAGCACCACTGCTGTGCTGCTTTCACGCTGAAGGCACAGGAATTAATGGGGTTGCCACCAGAAAACACAGGATGGTTATGAGATTGCGGTAGGTTGCATTGGCTTCCAAAACCCACAAGACACCTGCACCCTGGCTAGTGATCAGCATGAAGTCTCCACAAAACCCCTCACTTTTAGCTGCTCCTCTTGTACATGGAGCAGGAGAGAGGATGGTGCAAGTAGTTTTTTTATTACCTCATCTTCTAAGAAGACCACTTCTGGATAAGCAAATAGAAATACTTAGCACCTGTACCTGGCTTTTTATTTAAATCATTTCCTGTCTGTTAGCCATATAAAAAGTATGTGAGATTTTTGATTATGTGAAAACAAAATCTAAATGTACAGCATGGATTCACTTGAATGTTGTTTGCAATTTATGGGCCATGCTTACACTTTATTGTACAAATACCTCTTTATAAACAAAGTATCTATTCCAAGAGATTGACATGCAGAGTTCACAGAAGCAACTTTGGAAATGGAATGATTAAGTTAATTGCGCCAAATTTGGACTGTTTGGAAATTAATTTTAGAGAACAGTGAGATGTTTCTGGACTTGATTAAATTTTATCAGATTCGTATTGCCAGGCTGTTCCTTTTTCTTGAGTATAAGACTTAAAATGAACTACGATGAAACAGATGGCACAACTGTAAAGACTTTCACATCAATGTAGATGGTAAGTATATTATCTTCACAATGATTTTTGATAACCTGTCTGCTGCACACTATCCATCGTACAGAAAACTCGTAAACATGGTTATATGTGTTGGAAAGAGGGTGGAAAGAAGCAACTCCTGCACTTTATTGCAAATTTCACCAGAAATAAATTCATTCAGTAGAACTCACTAAAGTAGCTTTAGATATGCTGGAAGATAATACTTCTTTTTAAAGATGAGTGGGGAGATATTGCTCAAATAGCTCAAAGGAATGATTTTCATAAAATTGTGTTTAATTTCTCAGAAGGTATTTCTAACAATGTTGTATTATTAATTCTATGGTGTCACTCAATGATTAATACCTTTTGATAAAAGTATTGTCAGGCAACAGAGATAAGGAATTCCAGTCAAATGTTTGAAATTTTAAAGATGCCAATATTTCTATAGATACTACCAATTACAAAAATGCTCTTAAAGGTTAAGTTCATGTAGTGGTATGAATTGTGCTGTGTGTTCATAAATGCATCTTTCAATCTATTTTTTTTTTTCTGTGTTTAAGTTGCTTCACTAAACGTCTTCAGAGGCTTTGTGAGAGGAAAAAAGGGAGAAGCATATGTCCCAAGAAAAATAGAAATTAGTTTCAAAACAAGTATCCATACACTGGATGCATTAATTGTATTAATTAGAAGGTGCTGGGAGAATCATTTACATAGATTAAAGTTGAAAAAATTATGCTTGGCGACAAACACTGTAGAGATCAAGAGAAATTCCTTCTTGAAGATATATTGCTTTGCATTACTCCTAAATTCACAAATAGGATAGCTTTTCAGCTACACAACTGGCAGCTGCATGAGTTAAATCTGCTTGAAAGGTTCATCGAAATGCTGTGCCTGCCTTCTCAGCAATACTGCTAGAGTTCGTATTTATCAGTCAGCACAATGGGTTCATTTGTGCTTTACTTTTATTTTTTCCTACATTGTGTCCTTGCTATCAGATTTTCATGTCCTACAGTCCTTGTTAACTCTGGCAGGTTTCTTGTCTCGCTGAAGACTTTTGAAGATGTTAAATGAACTTAGCTTTCTCAAAAAGCAATGAGAAAATGCATCTAAAATATACCTTTGAACCTGTGGTTCATAACATGGAGGTGCTTGCACTGAGGTTCCTCAGACTGAAAACAAAAAGCTACATGGAGTAAATAAAATCATATAACTAGAAGCAGTGTCATCCATCAAGAAAGATTCTTTAGGGGGCTGATACATCAGTGAGCTGGTAACTGCAGTGAGAGCCCAGAAGTGTTGCACCTGCCACATGCAGCCCAGAAAAATGCTGATCAAAGTAGTTACAAACTGGTGCTCACGAGAAGCAGTACAGGGATTTCAGTTTATCTCCTGGGTGGCAGGTGTGCTTGCTGCATAAGCTGCTGTCACAGATGGCAGTAATTAACACCTGTGCCTGCAGTCTGAACTGGAGGGCCAAGAACTGATTGGGCATGACTGCACCTAAAGAAACTGTCCTTTCACCCTTGGGTATCTAAGGAATGCTAAGGGTTGTCACCAGAGATGGCTGGAGAGAGGCGAGCAAGGGACAAGTGCCATCCAGCGGGTAGCCAGCTCAGCTTTGCAGTCTAATTTTTCTATAGTGTTTCCCCAAACACTGTTAGTACTCTTAATGTACATCTTAAAGATCAATTTCTAAATCTGGTTTGCCAGCAGAAAGTTGGCTGTTGAGAGGCTGAATACGAAAAGAAACAAGAGCAGGACAGAGCATACCTCCACAGTTCTAGTCTATAGCAAGTTCCCAAGTCCTAGGCCTACCAGCCACCAACAAATGTTTCCTTTAGGAGTTTGTCCAATCCCATTTTATGTCATTTATACTGTGGTGTCTAAATTATCACAGAATCACAGAATAATTAAGATTGGAACAGACCACTGGAGGTCATCTCATCCAGCCTCCCTGCTCAAGCAGTTTGTCCAGATGGCTTTTGAGCATCTCCTGGGGAGGAGATTCCACAATCCCTCTGGTCACCCTGTTCCAGTGCTCAGTAACACTCACAGTGAAGAAGTTCTCCCTCAATCTTATAAATTAATAAGTATCTTGTGTGAACAAAAGTTTCCTGTTATTCACTTAAAACTATTCTTTGATAACTGCATTACCTTCAGAAGTTCATACAAAACTGTTCATTATTTTTTAATCTTGATCATTATTCTGTACTTCTAATTCCAATATGAAAAGTGGGCAAGCAGAGCTGCATTCTGTATTCAAGGTGGGGGTATGCCATGGTTAAACTCTCTTGTGAGGTAACAATTTCAGTATTGCTCTCAGACCTTTCCTGATAAACTTCCAGTACTTCACTACTTTTTTAATTACCACCATGCACTGAATGGATGTTGTCAGAAAATACCTTAAAATTACCGCAAAACCTTGTTCTTAAATGGTAAGGCTTACTTCCGAGGCCTTTACACACAGGGTTATCCTCATGCGTTTTACCCTTATTTTATTAACACAAATTTCATTTCCTACACTTTAGTTCCTATCTATTAGCCAACTATTAATTCAGGACCTTCCGTTGTATCCCATATTAGCTCTATTTCTGTCAGAGATTTTAATAAGAGACCTCATCAAAAGATTTCTTAAATCCTAAGTACTTTATAGTGATTGTATTATTCATAGGGTTACCTGCTCCAAAAAAGAAGTCTAATTATCTTCTGAGGTATGTTTTTTTTCTGAAAAGTTATGTTAATTTTTCCCTGATGTTTATTTATTTGTACCTAAATACTGTTTTGTTGTTGTTCCTACCAATTAGCTTTGTGAAGAATTATCTAAGATCTGCAGAAATATCATGTCTGTTGTTCGCTGGATTACTCTCTATGCCTCTCTACTCCCCATAAATTCAGTTAAAAATGAAAACTAAT
This sequence comes from Oreocharis arfaki, assembly GCA_013398015.1. Taxonomy (NCBI): domain Eukaryota; kingdom Metazoa; phylum Chordata; class Aves; order Passeriformes; family Paramythiidae; genus Oreocharis; species Oreocharis arfaki. The sequence goes on along the minus strand of VZRR01005020.1, from coordinate 258,321 downwards.
ATGTGAAAGTATAAAATTGCTTTTTCTACTTTACTGCTTTTGTGCTAAGGCCCCTTTAACTGGTGTTAACATGCCACAATAGAAAATTAGCTGGCACTGGAAATTTGTTGAAGTCCACCTTATGAATTTGGATTTGTTCTAAAATACATTCTATTGACACTCTGAGACAATGGTTCGTTTTTATCCTGCAGATGGAATGACCTTTGTGTGAGAACTGTCCTATCTGCCTTAGCAGACAGTGCAGACTGAGAGAATTAATTTAACTTTTCTGTTGTGGTTTTATCTTCCCTGAGTGCTCTCTTTATATAATTGGTTATCATTAAATATCAGGCAAGTTTCCCATTTCTTGAATATTTGAAGAATGGTGGGTTATTAAATTCTATTCCTTTATGTCTCAGTATTGTTTCATCTTGTGTTTTTTTGGTTTTACATTTCAATAGTCAAGGTATACTCTGTTCTCTTTCCCTCATTAGGACACAACTTAGACTTTTTAAAGTATTTGTTTTATTTTTATTTATTTTGGTTTGTTTATTTTAATAGCATGATGAAATTTACTTTTCTGCTTTATCATGCCAGCTTTTTTGGTCCTTTTAGAACTGTGGGTCTCAGCCTCTCGTATATTCCTGACTATTCTTCGTGGGATTTGTTCATATTTCACTCTTTTGGCTACTCCTTTTTATGTCCTTGGAATTAGCTCTCTCATTTTGATGTAATTTATTTTGCTTTGAATTAAACATTGCTTTTACTGATTTTTTATTTCACATGCAGCTTTTTTCTGTCCAAATATCACTAAAGTATAGTCACAGTTGCAAACTACTTTTTGGATAGTTAGGTCTTAACAATTTGTGTATGACTTAAGACTAAATCAAGAGTTGCATCTTCCTTTGTGAGTTCAATGAGCAAATGAGTAACATATGAAAAAGAAATCAATACACAGAATGTAAGATTTGCCTTAATTTTCCGTTATCTAACCCACGGTCTGGCAGTGCTACCTACAGAGCCAGAGTGTCTTAGTACCATTTTGTGACATGGGTATTGTGCGTCCCAAGCTGTCTTATCCTCTTCCGCTGAGCTGCTGCCTAGGTGGCTTGCGTCTATCAAAAACCCATGTGACAGATATTTCATTTTACTGAAAAGTCATATTGTTTGTTCCATTGTGTCACGGTCCTTTGTTCAAACAATTTTCATTCATAATCTCTCTTGAATATTTTTATAAACAAAGGAACTTCTTGAAGGGTATTTGAATTATGTTAACAGCCATCAATGATTTATAAGTCCCTTGGAAATTTGGCAGTAATGTTGTAAGCATGGGCATTTGGCAGTTCTAGTAGACAAATCGGAGAAGATCGTGTCCCGTGCTGGTGCAGAGGCTGCTGATCCAATGCTCATTGAAGTTAATTGGTGGCCCTCTGTTGAGTCAAATGGATCCTGAATGGGGCTCAGCATGGCCATCAGATATTGTCTTTTCAGGTTATGGAGCTGACATTTCTCAGAAAGCCACAGGGGTTGTGAATCCCACATCTAGGTATGTGCCATAGTTAATTGAAAGTAGTGTAAAATTGTGCGAAAACAAACTGTGTTTGTTGGATCTGCACAGATATTAGAGGATATTCAGATACATAAATTTTTCCTTCCAGCTAGAAGAAGGCTGAATCTAGTTCTTCCCATACAAGTTCCCCAGCGAATTTAACGCTTGCTTCTCTGCAAAATGTTTGAGGAGCAAACATTCAATTTCTTAGATGCAGTTGTTCTACCAGCAACTTTCATCCTTATTCGTCTGTGGATACAGATGGGTTTGTACAAGCTAGTAATTTCCCAAACATTTATTCAAACAAAACTCATCCTGGCAAGCAGCAATAAGAACCAGACATGAATATTGCTGAAATTACAACTATTGGAAATCTGAATTAGTGTTCATAAATACACTCTTAAAATGTTTGGCCAGGCTCCATTGAACATTGAATATCTTTTCCTAGGTGGAGTAGAATGTAAAAGATAAATTTTCAATTAATTATCAGGAAGTGCGAAAACCTTTCAAGCTTGTTTATAAGCCTTTCTTACCCACCTGGTGTTGTGGAGAGGCTTCAGCAAATGGAAATTTGACATGTAGAAGTTCGTGCTGGGTATTGAACTTGGTGATCCTCCTAATGAGAATGTATTTCTCTGACTGCGAGCTCCACATGAGTAAATCTCAGTCTCTTGCCAAAACAGCAAATATGTGAAAATTAATATTGGTAGAACTGCTAAGAAATGCTGTGTTATGAGCACTGGAAAACTGTAGGATTATTTGAGAGACTGGAAAGTAAAAATCCACTCCTATTGAACTCTTCAGAAAGGGTTACAGTAGCAAGCTGACCGCATTTTTTTGGAGGATGCCCTTATTTGCCAGGGCATATTTCCTGGGAGGATAAACCCATTCAGGATCAGATTAAAAACTCTACAGCTATCAGCTATATGAAGCAAAGTGCTGAGCTGGGACAGTTGCTCCACTGGAACAAAAGTGTTGAAGATTTTGACAAGGGGGAATGAGCCAGCCAGCAGCCCTGACAGCTGCCCTGGCAGACTGAGTATCGCGTAGTCCTTTCTTGTTCCCTTCCACCTGCAAGGCCCTACAGTTGTGGCTCTCAGGTGTCACTGCATTTCCTGTTAAACAGGCTTAGCCTTCCTCTTGCGAGTGGATACCTGCACAACTCAAACCATTCTTTGTCCACTGTCAAGCTTGGACGTCAACATCTGACGGCTTGGTCTTGGGCATTCTAAGTGACATGGTGCCAATGTGAGTCACCTAGAGCCAGAATTCCTTCCCTTCCCACACAGTGCCAACCTGCAAATGAGATTACAATGACAGGAACGTTCTCCAGGAGTTCTTTATGGATTTGTCACCAAACTCAGAAAGAGATAAACCATACTCTATTAAACATATGCCCATAACTATGCCCCAGTCATGTCCTTCCATGTTGGCATCCTGAAAAAGGGTAGGAGAAGGATGTAGTAAAAGTGGAGTTGAGACAGTAATGCGCAAAACTGATGCTGTGAAGTTGAGTGAGTCAACAAATATTGATTTCAATATTTCAATAGAACAGCCCAAAATGGACAGTGTTGAGTTATGCCAAAAATCCAAACACAAAAGACAAATGAGCTATGCCAGACGGCTCCGGCTACCAAGACAGCAATCCCCAGAAAAATAACAAGATGGTGATGCAGACTTCAGCTGACAAAAAACTGTAATTAAATTAAAACCAATCAGTGTGACGCTATGAAGAATAGCTCTTCTCAAACAAACCTGGTTTTATTCCCCGATGAAAACGCAGACTTGGTAGCTACAGATTGAAAGCGCAGATGAAGTATCTTAGATTTCTTTTCAGGCACTGAATCAGTATTACAGAATATTTTTATTAAAAAGCACTATGCAATGTCAGGAAAACAGATGTCGCATAAATTTGAACTCCACACATTGATCTCAGCAAGTAAAGGGTGAGCATCAAATAAGATTAGGCACAGAACTTCAGAAGAGTCTAATACTTCACCAATCTTCATCAATGATATACTAAGCATAGTATAGTATGAGACATGCAGATTTGTGAAATGGCAATTAATGGCGAGAAAAGGGAAGATTCAAATCGCTTGGTAAGGTTGGCCCAGCCTAGGAAAATGCATTCCCATACAGTCAAATGTCAGCCATAAATACAGAATAAAGCACATGTGCAGCTTACATAGGAGAATTGTGTCCTTGAAAGAAGTCCTAAATAGAGGAACTACATAAAAAAATTCCCAAATTTCTCATAAAAGCTAATGCCACCCTTGAGAAAGTGGGAACTTCACCTCAATCTAAGGATTATTACTTTTAATTTTGGTATTTGTTCAGTTCTGTTGTCAGCTTTTAAAAAACAATATTAAAATATTGAAAAGAGATTGGGATAAAACTCTGAATTATTTGAGGGCTGAAAAAAGAGCTTAGTAGCAGGAATCTAGATCAGCTTAATCTGTCTGGTTTTTCAAAAGGAGATACAACTTGATTTCTCAAAAATGCTTCATTTCCTCCAAGCAAACAAAGCCACTGGGAACTACAGGGCTCTGCATCCTAATGGTTAAATGTAAAACAAGCACCGATTGCTGATAAACCAACAAATTCCAACTGGAAAAAAGACCAGTGTTTTTACTTGCGTTGGTGATTAATCACTGAGATAAATGACTGAGAAAAGTTCAAAATTTTGATGTTGTCTAACCAAAATTAGCTGCAGATATTCCAGAACAGTTTTATTTGAAGTGCGTCTCACTGGACACAGTGCAGTTGGATCTAGAGCGAATGTGTGGCTGGAATTTGATTGGTGGTCAGATAAGGAGACCTGACAATTCTTATGTTGATGCGGGGTGCTGAGGGGTGACTGGAATCGCTGCTTTAACCCGAAAGCATCCCCTGGAAGGGATGCCCTGGGGGTGCATCTCGGCCCCTAGCAGGCCGACTTCCAGCCCCCGTGCCGTTGGATGGCACCGAGACACAGCCCCGCACCCAGGCCAGGACAGCTCAGGCGTTACCAGGAGCAAGGAGCGTGGAGGGCTCTCCGCATGGGTTCCGAAAGGTTTATTCCGAAGGGGTCAGAGGCGAAGAGGCCGAGCAGGCCTCGTGTACAAGCTTATAAGGGGTAACAGAAAGGGGGCTGGCAGAGCACCATCGACCTGGGGGCAAGGGGNCAACTGGAAAAAAGACCAGTGTTTTTACTTGCGTTGGTGATTAATCACTGAGATAAATGACTGAGAAAAGTTCAAAATTTTGATGTTGTCTAACCAAAATTAGCTGCAGATATTCCAGAACAGTTTTATTTGAAGTGCGTCTCACTGGACACAGTGCAGTTGGATCTAGAGCGAATGTGTGGCTGGAATTTGATTGGTGGTCAGATAAGGAGAGCTGACAATTCTTATGTCATTAAATCTTGGTCATTTGTGAATAGTTTTAATCATGTAAGTAGGTGAGAAAAATGTTTTATTTAAAGAATAGCTTAATATTGTGTTTATTCAGCTGCCTAGGAACATCCAAAGTATCCTGTGCTTATTGTGCTGATTGTAGAGGAAGAGAAACTCAGGGCAAAATAATCCCATCAGTCAAATTCAGCCCACTGTTTCAGTTTGCATGCAGTATTTTAAGTCAGTATTTGTCCTCTCATCAGCAGTTGGTGCCTGTAATGCATTTTGCCCTTAGACTACAGAGCCCCAGTTCCTGTTGGTTTTGTTTGCTTGGGGGAAATTTCCGTTTTCATGTGGAATTTATACTTCACTTATTCTCTTACTTGTGACATAGATGTTGGCCCCCGTGACTGAAGAAAAAAGTAAGTTTTCTAAAAGGATGCAATGACATTTTCCAGTGGTCTCACTAATTAGAATACTGCTTTGTACGTAAAATGACTTAATTCATATGACAGACCATGCAAAGTAAATGAAAAAAAAAACACTGTGAAAGAAAACAAGAACTTGATAGCTAGGTTAATTAGCATTTTTACCCATCAGTTTTTCTATAAATTAATTCAGTGCTGAATTTCTAAATATCTGTTTTAATTTTAACAGATATAATATGGACATCAATATTTTCTGGTTGTTTCAGATCCCAACCAACATATTATAACAATCCCTTCATGCAATGAACATCTTAATGTCCTTTTACAAGGCAACTTAGAGTATTGCCATGTTTATAAAATCCTTTGTCCTTGTCACATCTACTTCTGACTCTTCTACTGAGTCCAAATATACGTGAAATAATGCATTCCACATTTGTCATAGATGTGTTGTCTCTGAAGCGAGAAACAGAAATATACTGGTACCACGGATCCAAAGCCACATCACTGCTTTTTATAGTTCATATCCCGAGGACATATGAATAATAAAAGTGTCTTCAAAGTTCTGGTAAAACATCTGTATTCAGAACTATGGTTTGGCTTTAATGAAGGCAGTAGAAGCTGTTGACTGAAATTTAGCTGTGATGATGCTGTATGATGATCCTGTAAGGTGCAGAATGCTCTTGCTTGATCCCAAATGGCATGTGACTGCTATCTTAACTTTAAGCACTTGGATTATGGAGGGCAAGAACTAACCACACACTTAGACAATACAGTTTCTGGGGGAAGCTGGCATTGCAATAGTGCCCAGTGCCTTATGAGATGAGGCCAGGTGTGCTTATCTCACATTAAAGACAGTCTTCCTACTGATAAAGCAGACATTTATAAGCCTTGTAAGGGACTCTGTAGTGGGTTAGTCTAGGGGGAAACCAAAGAGCCTTAGTGCTGTGCATATCAAGGGGTTATGAAAACTGATGAGTGGGTTAGATAAAGACAGTCTGCAACCCACTGGAGAAAAAGGGCAGGATTTTGGATGTGCTGTTTTGAAGTGACAGGTAAAAGTTAGTTGCTGCTGTCTTTCTTAATTTAAAGCGGAGTGCCAAAATAACTGATTAGCTTGGCTTTCTAATTTCGAATTATTTTCTAATTTTATGAATAGGAGATCAAGGTAAGTAGGCAGCTAACTGAGTGTTGGAACTTAATTGTATTTACCCATGTAAAAACTATTATTAATTTTAAAATATTTTGTTTGTTTTGCTCTAATTACTCATTTGCTGTACTGAATTACACTACTGTAAATGTCACCTGGATTTTTTTCCTCTCTCTTTTATAATGAATAATTTTAGAGTGCTAATTTGTATGTGCTTAAATTCTTGAGCTTAGACAGCTGTTTTATCATAATGCATGCAGGAAAATAACACACACAGCATAAAAAGAAAGAAACTACTTCTGTGTCTCCATCACAGATCTTACACAAAGACTTTTGATGTAAAAGGCTATTGGCTTTTTGGTGTTGCCAGGCTTCTTGCACTTGTACAAACATTAACTTCCAAAGACACTATCTTAAATTGTCTAGCCTCTAACAAATACTAATTTAAAATTAAGAACAATGAATGTTTTGCGAAAAAGAAATTTAAAAAATATATGTAGATCATATTTAGAATAAGCACAATTCTAAACGTGTGCTTCATTTCTTAGTAGGCAGGTTTTATTTTCTAGCCAGCAGTGTGCAGAAGGTGACTGGGAGCTACCATGAAAGGGCACTGGGCTGCCTTGTTTTGGGGAGAAAATTGTTGATATGATAGGATTTTTGTTGAATCATTTACTGTTGCTGAATCGGCACCTTAGAAAAAGGGAAATATCCTATAGGAATCGTCTAACTGGCTCTACCTCTGACTCCAGGTCTCATCACCCCATCCCATAATAATCATAGCCTGTACCTTTCTGTATGTTGCCTTCTAGTCTTTCCTACAACTCCCTCTCCCAGGCCTGTATCTCAGAATCTATACTGAAACTGAGAACAGTCTCTAAAAAGATCAGCTGGCTTTTCACTGTTTTCAGAAGGCAGTGCTTCTGGAAAAGCACACAAGTACTGCAAAATCACTCATCTTCAGTGCTGCTCTTTTCATGTTTTTAACATAATCCACCAGATTTTGGTAGTTTGAAAAACTGGGCATAAGCATCTCTGAACCACACAGAATGTATGATCATGCCTTAAGCCAATGGCAAGTGCATTTTCTTTAGACTGAAAAAACTAAATGCCTGAGCTGACCTGCAAGCTTAGTTTTCAGACAGGCAAAGAATTTAAAAAAAAACTTTTTAGTCATTCAAATTAGATCATAATTAGCTTTTGATTTCTCTAGGTTATTTTAATATAAGAATAAAATTAACTTGCAATCTGATTTCATTGGTGTCCATTGAAGATTTGCCACTGCTTTCTGTAGGAAGAAGTTTTTTTTTAATTACTATACAATTTCAAGGCAAATAGAGATGCATAAAAGCAAAATGTACATGTATATGAGGAAAGAGGGTTATAAAACATGGAGCACGAGGGAAAGCCTGTACGTCTTACTAATGGAAAAAATATTTCTTCAGTTTGCCTTATTTTTGTGTGGAAAGACTTCAGGGATACATTCTAAAAATGTAAACCTTTATGCAGAATTGCTCTATGGTAATGTATATTTGAATTTGAATCTCAGGGAAACTTTATGCTACTACTAATGATCTTTGTGGTGACAGAGGCCATTGTTAGAATAAAAGGAAAAGGGTGTTCTCTATACACTACTCAGGAGCACCAATAGGCAAAAGCATACATTTTGATGAAAAGGGGAAAGGGGTGGAGCACCCCTGCAAGCACAGATGCTTTGCCTTTGATTTCTGCAGCTTTGATTTTATTCAGAGCATTTAAGTTCTGTATGTAGCAAGAAGTTCTGCTTCATTGCTAATTAGGAGTAGACCCAGTAAGAAAGAGGGATCTGATTATGTGTCACAGTTAAATGAAGAGAACAAAACAAAACAAGAAGTGTTTTACCTTAAGCCTAACACACCTTGAAATGGTGATTGGCTGCACCTCAGCTATAGAGATAAATGATTCATTCATGCATTTATTATGGAAAAGTGCTTTGGACAGCTGAAGTTATTTCAACGTTAAGAAAATGTTTTATCCTCAGTCACACTTAAGAGCCAAGGAAGGACACAGGATAGGGGTTCTTATTATAAATGTTATCTCACTGATCACACTAATTGAAGAGGTTCAGGATTAACGTTTCCCTGAGAAGATGAGAATACCAGTTTTTGAAGCATTACTGTCAAACATGACATTTGTATTTTGCAAGAACTATTTATGTGTTTGTTATTCCGAGTGCAGGGTTCACCCTGACCAGGGACCAACCACCCACACAGCCACTCGCTCACTCCTCCTGCTCTGTACCAAGGGGACATGGAGAGAAAATAGATAGAACAAAAGTGAATCCACATAGCTGCAAATCCAAAACACAGCCGCATACAGGCTGCTGTGAGTAAAGTTCACTCCATTGCAGTCAGATCCAGTAGAGTCCTGCTCAAGAAACACCTTATTCAGTGATTAAGACACACTCCTATGTGAAAGACGTATTTTCTTACCCTCTCATGTTGAAATTGAAGCTATATTGCCCACTTCTCTGATGAGTGCTCTAAATGCTGATTTGAACTTTTATGTCTGCAGGGGCCTCATAGGGTTTGTAACATCACTGTGAAACTTTCACAACTAATGCCTTAGAGATAATGGCATTAACATTTCAAACTCTAGCCACACAAGGACTTAGAAGTGTAAAATTATTTAATCTTGATTTACAACCTAGAGCACTCTTATGGACAATTCCTATGTTGCATGCTTTGTGCTTTAGTAGCCTGGATACCTGTGTGACCAACTGTGCTGATGAGATATAGGAATATATTACAGATAAATGACATTTCATACACTTCAGTTGGAAAGTTTCTGCATTTTTTAAGATGTTCCCAAGCATTGTAGAAGTTGTGGTGTTATGAGAACTTCAACTGTTTTGAAATAGGAGACATATTCTAGGAATACAGAGTAGAGACAGAGGTATAGCCTTAGTGCCACTGGAGCAGAAGTTTCCCAAGACACAGCCCAACTCAAAAATCACACAACTCTCCAAGCATCTTCTTCAAGGACTCTTTACATTGTATAATTGTATGCGTGCACTTAACTCACTTTGAAATCTGGCCTGGTAAGTTCTTTAATACCAATAGTTCTCTTCAAATATTCTGGAGTTTAATTCCTTTTACAATTAAAAGCTGCTTAATGCTTTACTTTTGAATGTTGCTATGGAGTTTGTTTGTTCATTTGTTTTTGATCTGAGAAGGGGACTCTGCCCTTATATAGCTCACTTAAAGTCACATCTTCCTGTCTTTCATGATCTTGATGTCTACTATTTGAGATTTCACCATTTTTCCACTATCTTGTAATGCTGCATATCAGTGCAGAAGCAGTCGTAATACTGTGAAATACAGTTAAAGTAGTATAATCTCTCTGTTACTACAGTACCACACTTATTTACGTAACTAAACCCCAATTCGATTGGTTTTTAGCCACAGCATGACCTTCAATGCTTATCTATTATAATTACCAAGCCAGTAATTGCATTCCATGATGGACTCCAAGATCCCATATGTGCAGCATTTTTAGTTCTTGAAAGTTTAAATTTATGTATGTATCTAACTGCATATTCCTTTGTCTATGTCCAGTTTACTGATTAACCTAGATCATACTGCATTGATAAATTGTCTCCCAATCTTTCTGTCATTTGCAAATGTTATTGGTAATGCTTTTGTGTTTTTGTTTTTCCAGGTCACTGATTAATGTTAACTTGTAAAATCTAAGAACAGATCCTTATGGGACACAATAAAGAGACACCCAATCCATTAGTGTTCCTTTACTTCAAGTATATGCTGAAACCTACCAGCCAGAGTTGAATCTATTTCATGTCTGCAGTACTGGTTCTTATCATCCCAGGTTCATAGCCAAAATGTCGCGCAAAATGAAGGCAGATGTCCTGTGGAAACGGAACTGCATTGCATTGCCAATATTACTTTTGATAACCAAGAATGTAAATCCAATGGTAAAAGATGATCTGGATAACTGAATTGGAAACACCTAGTTTCCACATATTTGTAATGACTGGCAACTCTTACATTGCCCCATTCCCTTAATTATTTTTTGTGCACAAATTCCATGTCACCTGGCAAAATAACCTGGTTTTTTGTCCAAAATGGATATCAGGCTGACAGACCTGTAATCACTCAGGTTAACTCACTTATCCTTTTAAATATTGCACAACACTGCTTTTGTTGCAGTCCTCTGGCACTTCACAACTTCCAACTGCTATTGAAAATAGCTCCTAGTAGTTCAGTGACTCGTCAGCAACTTCTGTCAGAAGTTATCTGAACACATCCATTTAAAAATGCCTGCCTTTTGGAGCTGCCACTTGATTTCCTTCTGAGTTGGGAAGGGAAATTGCCATTCATCATCCTCATCAACACCGTCATCATCTTCTGGTATGTATACATTATCTGTCTCTTTCCCAAAGTACAGAAAATAAAAACTTGTTAAATGATTCTTTCTGTTCTGCAGAATCCTTCTAGCACTGACCCATCATCATTATCCCTTTTTTTTTTCTTTCTTTTCTGAAATTCCCAGCTTCTAAAGTTTCTCTGTTACCTTTCGGACTGCAATATCACCAACAAAATGGCATAATTTCATTTTTTTTCTATAAGAGGAAGGCCAGTTCAGATCTAAGCAAAGAAAGTGGCTGGGAGGGATTACTGAGAGGGGCAGAGGAAGGCCCAGCTCTGCTGCCAGTTTGTCTGTGCTTATTCTGGCAGGCAAAGCTGGTTGATGTCATTAAGGGCAGGAGCCGACACACGAGGCAGTAGCTGCTGCTGTGGGAATGACAGCTCCCGAGAGCAGTGGTCAGGGCTGCTAGCATCCACCTTTTAGGATCTGCCAGGGGCAACCAACCTGCTGCCCCAAAGCTTTCACCCTGCCCTGGATCCTAGGGCCCTTCCTCCCATCTGCTAATGCTTTTGACTAACTTTGATTCAGCTCCAGTTACAGAGCTCCCTGTGTAGCAGATGGCTGGTGGTGCTGTGTGTTCAGAAGATGGAAAATCTCTAATGGGGTTACTCAGAAAGATTTTCCAGTCAACATTTGGCCACTTGAGTCATTGTTGTGCCTTTAGTTGTGCCTACAGTTGGGTTTTGCATTGGAGAAGCAATGGTATTTTGTTTCTCAAGGATGGTAAGCACAGCAGTTTTCTCAGGGGAAGTGGCTATTCCAAGTGTAGTGTTCTGACATAACTCTATGAGAAAAGAAAGAAAAATGGCCATTTGTGGTTAAAACAACCAGCTTCATAGCACCCCATTGGTAAGAGACAAAACCACTTCATCAGTCTCTTGTGCTGTATGCATACATGAACATATGTAAGTGCTTCAGATGTTTTTCATTGACATTGTGTTTTATGTTCATCAACATCTGTCAATATGAATATCCATTCAGAATAAAGCATTGCTTAGGTGAGAAAAAACCCCTACTAATCCACTCAAATTAAGTTGTCAACAAAAAATATAGTTTGCAGAGATCTCAAGAAATGTTAAGGAAACCAGAAGGCTTTCTGCCTTTGCATTTTCTTCAGATTTGTTGAATTAGAGTGCAGGCATCATGTCAGATGAGCAGCAGTGCTTGTGACAGTACATTTATCAAGTCCTAACAAGAGGATGAAGGAAAATTTAAATGCCATTACACCCTTAGTCTTGGTTAAAAGTGAAGTACTAAATTTTGCTCTAATTCATTTTGACAGATGATATTCTGACAGAACTGAAGTCTATAACAAAATGTGACTAAAGTGGATGCAATTCAGGAAGTGATGTTTCTTTTTTTTTTTTCTAGCACTGTGATGTCAAAGTAATAGATAATTCAGAGTTGGATTTCTTTTGTCTTAAATCCATTTATCTTTGATCATCAGTACTTTTTCTTACAGGCAGACATCTACTTACAAAAATAGCAAAATCATTAGCTTCTTAGATTGTAAGAAAAATGAAGTAATTAGTCTGGTTAATATTGTCAAGGAAAACTGTCCCATCTAACCTATATTGCCAGGAAAAGTGTGTGATAGCATTTTAAAGTAAGATATTGGTAACAGCCTTTTCTGTCTCAGGTTGGATTTTTTCATTGGAAATGCAAGTATTATTTTATTATAACTGGTGATGAGACTTAAGAGAAGATCAAGTGCTGTTGAGGGGTACTCTTGCAAGTCACTTTTCTATAAAACTTCAGTTACAGCTCTCTTTGGGGTGTAGGGTTGAAAGCAAGGCTGGCAGTGACTGTTCCAACAAGACACTGCATTGGCATTCCAGATGTAATTATTACTCATGATTGTTTGCTGGTTATTGAGATAAACTCTTATCTTCAGCTGAGAAGTGCCAAGTGAAACTCATCACACCAGGGTTTTAGCACAGATAAAGGCCGTGCTGTTCCTGAGCTTTTCTTTAGGTGTTACCATGAGGCTTCTGTAATGCTCACTGAGTAAAAGTGGTCACAAGGAAAGCATCACCCACAACTATTTCAGCAAGCAGTGCAGGGCACAAAGCTGCCAGGCCACTGCACTAGTTCAGAGGTCAATTAATGCTTATGTGACCTGCTCTCCCTGGGCAGGTGTACTTGGAGTGTGCCACCAAACTTGGTCCCAGTGCCACTGAGAACCTAGCTACTCAGTTGTCTTTCTGAGAGCGTTTGCTTTTCCTCCACAACCGATCAATGAAAAAATCTTAGTGAATAGAGAGGACAAAAAGGATAATCAGATACAGTTCCCTTGGCTGCAAACTGCTATGCAATAGATTATTTCAGAAGGTTCCTGTACCTTAATTCAGTAAATAAAGTTTGCCTGGTTTTCCTTTTTTTAGTAATTGCAGTAAAGTGTCAGATGATGCATTAAAAGTACTATCTTTAAATATCATCTTTAAAAAAGAAGTTAAACTTACCCCTAGCAGAATCTGGTTATTTGAATTTTTTATTGGATCCTATTTTGTTTCCTCTCTAATCTCTTAATTTAGTTTTCAGCATGTCTTCTTAGTTTTATATGCCCTCTTTATTAGATAAGGAAGATGCAATAAGACAGTTTGGAAATACTGTCATTCTATATTGTAAGAATTTTCAGAGGCATTGTATAAGCCTGCAACCCTCATTTTTTTTCAGAAACCATTTGCTTGAGCCTCTGTTTTCGAAAAATAAGATCAATAGATATTCAGTTCAGATAGTTTTAGATTTTTTTAAAAGGGGCACCATGGAAAAGTTTGTTTTCAATTTAATAAGAGCTTGAAATTTCTCAGAAAGCTTTAACCTAAGATTAAGGCAGCCAAGCTATTTAGAGTAAAAATGGAAGTCCTTATGCAAAAATACTATGCCAGTAGTCATCAGCCTTTATTATTGTTGCAGAGTAAAGCCTTTTCACAGAATCACAGAATATTCTGAGTTGGAAGGCACCCACAAGGATTGAGTCCAGCTCTTAAGTGAAAGGCCCATACAGGGGTCAGAAAAATGAATACATTGATATATCTTTCACTTCAGCTGACCTTCAGCAGACTTCAGAAGCTTTTTGCAGGATCACTTGTCTTTTCTGATTCTTTGGTAATCTTGCCTTGGCTCTTTCAATCATAAATAAGATGTATTTGGTGGTTTGCCAGAGTTCAGTAACAATTTCTGGGGTTTTCTTATATTGCTATCAGATTTTTCCACTCTGTACACTGAGGGTTCTTTTAATTAATCTAAGAAGATAATTGGTTTATCTCTTAGGTTCCCAAAAGCCTATGAGTGGGCCTTGTCAAGTATGCCTGCTGTACTGCTGTATCTGTCCTGGAAATACAGTCCCCTTGCATCTGTACGGACAACAGGCACTCAAGGAATATAACCAAGTGTTGGAACCAAGAAAGGCGAAAGTGAGAAGACAAGTGTTGCTGATGTTTATTAAAATCTCCAAACTTACACAACCTTCACCCCTTGGCCTTCCTTTGCATCAAATTGCAACAGCATTTGTAAAATTGTCAGAAATATAAGCCCCAAATCCCTGTCCTGATTTTGCACTTGTATATGCACGTAACCCCAGATTCAATCAGAGAAATCTGCACCCTCAAAACAGTAGTTTTTTTGTCATCACTCTGTCATTTAATGTGCTTTCCAACAGTTTATAAATAGTCAAGTTATCAAAGCTGAAAATTGAGGTCTGCCTAACCCGTCTCCTTCTCTTAGTATGTTAATATGCATAACCATATGCTTTTCTGATTATATTAAAACCTGGACAGATGTATATTACAAGATTGTAGTTCATTTGGAAATACCGTAGCAATGGGAGATATGTTTTTGAGGATAAAGCTAATCTTACACACAAAATCTCATATACATAAAATACAAAACCTAATTGTTGTTATGTAGGAAGGAGGATTATAGAAAAGTCCAACAAATGTATTTTAAGTCAATACAAATTCTGTCCATAATTTTTAGGTTCATTGCTGCCAATGATTTTGCAGGAAAAGGCTTGCTCGTGGTTGTGGCAGTAATTCCTGTCATCAGGCTGACATTCCAAGAACAGCATTCTGCATTTCTACTCACCCTCCCAGATGCACCAAAACCACATTCACACCCTCCCCTAAACCCTGCCCCTGGTAAGGTGCTGCAGTGGTAGTGGGAGAAAGGCCATTGCATTACCCAAATAAGCAGTCCAGACAGTCTTTGGTGGGCATTTTTTGCTCTCTATATGGGAGAGCAACAGCTTGGAATGAGTTGCTTTGCATTGCTCGTGGAATTGGTGCATATTCCATACGTGAAGGAGTTTCTTATCTCCTTATTCCTCTGGGTAAGCATCCTAGAGGGGCTTAAACTGAATCCACGAAGAAAATAGGCTGAAATCTGTGACAACAATTTGTGTATGGTTTTATTTATCATTGTCAGTCTTTTCTCCCTCCCTTCCCCATTGATGTTTTATCTGTGCAATCAGGAAGTCTTGAGCTGGATCCTGGGGGCACCAAAGGAGATGAACAGTGGCTGATTTCAGTATTGCCTTCTGAGGCTCAAACAGAGCCTCAAACAAAGGAGATAGAGAAAAATTTGCATTCAAACCATATTTTAAACAAAAATACCATTCACTTTTTTTTGAACACATGGATGGTAAAAAATGTACCAGCATTTTAGAAACAGAGAAATACTGCTGATAAGGAAACAGCTTAATGTGTTCTGCACCATCTGGGGGAATCCCTGTCATGTAAGGGGGATCTGCCCTGCCCTTGAGCATCTCTGCTCTCATGAGGTGCAGACTCACATGCCCTATTCCAAGCAGCTGTGGGTTTGTTTCCTCATACAACTTCGTACAGAAACCTCACCCTTTTAATCTATGAAATCTAACAGGAGAGTGCTCTTCAAAATAGGGTAAGGCAAACCTCATTTAATTAAAGGTGTCCTGTAAGATCACTGTATCATGATCAGCTCCTCAAAAGACAAGTACATGCAAACCATAGAAACAAACTATTTAACTGAATGAAGAAGAAAACATTTCCAATTAATAAAAGGGATATATCAGTGCTGTCCGAAGTAGTATATGACTTGTATATCTCTTAGTTACGTCTTAAAAAGGATCATTATTTTCTTTCTACAACGGCAGGTGAAGCATTGGTATTTTCTATGCTATTTTGATGTAATCTTAGTTCTCTACTAACGATCATCAAATCTAACAAATATTGTGGAGAAGAGGACATTATGTGAGACTTCTATAATAGACTAACAGACCTTATTTTAAGTGCCAGAAATGCTTTGTTGGAGAGAGAAAGAGTTTGTGTGAAACCTCAGTGGTATACAGAATTTGCAGTGGCCTTTGCACTGCTGATTTATTTCTTTAAAAAGACCCATTTCTTCTCTGCATCTATTTAACATTTTTATGAATCTTTTATGAGCTTGCTGTCATAAAGACCCTCTCTGTTTTTTTGGTTTTCTTTTCTTTTAACACTTGGCCGACTTAACACCCCTGCTTAATACCAATTTGTGTTTCTGAAGGTTAATGGTAATTACACTAATTAAAAGAGAAAGTGAGCTTTCTTTTTTTCTGAAAAAAAAGGAAAGAAAGGAACAAGGAAAGAAATCATAAAGTGTCCGCCGTAATAGGAACTGGAAAACAGTTTATTTTTTGATCTTACATGTGTTTTGCTATCAGCACCAATTCATTCATTTATATTTGGGTTAGATACAAGAAGTCAATGATAACCTGAAAACATTCTATGCATCTGAAAGATTCAGTATCTTCTCATTTACTGTTGCTTACATCTTGTCACAGAATATTTATGTTATTTCATAACAGAGGCACGTTAGT
This sequence comes from Oreocharis arfaki, assembly GCA_013398015.1. Taxonomy (NCBI): domain Eukaryota; kingdom Metazoa; phylum Chordata; class Aves; order Passeriformes; family Paramythiidae; genus Oreocharis; species Oreocharis arfaki. The sequence goes on along the minus strand of VZRR01005020.1, from coordinate 241,586 downwards.
GATGTCAGGTTATACAATGACAAAATGGAATTGTAGTGTCTTGTGTTTAGAAATAGGAAAAGGAGAAGGAAGGTGAGGGAGAGAAGGAAAAAAGTGACAGAGAGACAGATTTAGTAGAAAGATATTCACCACACTTGTGGATCCATCAGTGTCCCATTTGTCCTCTTCTTCTGGTCTTCTTGGTGGTGGGGGTCCCACAAAATATACAGTTCAGTGGAATAAAGTACATTCAGGTATCCGTGGGAACGTGCCAAGCACCACCCCTGAGCTGGGGAGTTTTACACTGTCTTTTGCAACACACTCTTGATCTGTTGCAACACTCGTGGATCAGGTGGAAGGCCTTAGGAATGAGTCTTGGGGATACTTCAGGGGTCTTTGATGGTTTATGACCCTTTTTAAAGCAAGACACCTGCCTCTTACGTGAATGTCCTGTGTGAATGTGACATTTCCAGGGGTTGGAGGAGTTTTACAACAGAGCCAGCTTGTGTGAGGGAGGACTCTTTGTAGGGTCTGCTTCTTGTCTGACTTGTAGCCTCTGGTGATGGATGTTCAACCCCTCTGTACTGGAAGTTTTGCCATCATAAACACAAAAACTCTTCTCCTCCTCCTTGGTTGGCGGGGAGAGTGTGCAAACCTGGCCTCAGCAAATGAGTCTGGCTGAGCTTGGGGCAGGCCTCCCTGCCCCAAACCCAGCCAGAGCTCATTTTCAGCACAGCTGCTGGGTTTGGCTTTCCTTGTGGATACATCCTTGTCCTTCAGCCTTGTTTACTTCTCCTTAGACCTGAGATAATCGAACAATACTGCCACCTTTATTTTATCTCGAGTTCCCATCCAGTGACTTAACTCCCAGTCCAAATTCCCAGAATCCAGGAAGCATGATTGGGGTGGGATGCTGGTTACAGCGATGGTGAAAAGGTGGACTTCAATGGTAGCAGCCTCTTAATACAGTTTGCCCAAAGTCCTTTGGTGATCTTAATAGTGTTTAAGGCAATTATGATTTTTAAGTCTGTTATATACCCCAATAGTGCCCAGTCAGAGCTATAGGGATGGATTTTCTGACATTCCCAGTGGCAGAAGTACATCTGTTGAACTGCTATATTCCTCCTTGACAAAAATAGATTTCTTGCTGGAGTGAAATACATGAAATATTTTAGCGTGCAGATCAGAGCTATCTCACACATTGTCATAAGATCAAGAGGCATCTGTGTCAATCATTTATTGATTCAGTCATGGCAGAAACATTGAAAACATCGAAAATCACTCCTTGATGAATACATTCATCAAAATTCCTGGCACATGGCAGGCTGTGCTGTTTCCCAATGCTGGAGCAACCACATAGAGTGGCTGAGGAATCCCCCATAATGTTTTTGCCAAGAAGATCACCTCTGCACAGCTGCAGTTGTATTTTTCCTGGCTCTGAGCTGTGAGATCAGAGCCAGCCATGTCAATGCTGCCCTTTGGCCACTGTCAAGGCCAAAAGCTTTGCTTCTTCACTGTCAGTGAAGTGCCAAAGCCGAGGCCAGCAGGCCACCCGAATCTGCCTCATGCTCTGCCACCTCACAGCCCTCTTTGGCAGCAGTCAGTACAGTGTTCCTGGAGAGCTTGTACACAGCCAACTGTGCAAGCATGGGGGCCTTGCCCTCAGTAGATGCTGCTTTCGGATGTGCTCAATGTATGCACAGCCTCGGCCTCTCTCCCTCCGTGTCACACCTGCCACTCTGCCATCTGTGGTCATCTGCCTCCCCCTGCTCTCCTTCTCATCCTGGGCTCCCCTCTCAATAATTGGGACACGGTGTGTCAGAGGACCCTGCCCTGCCATCAGCCTCCCCTGGGAGCTAGGGCCGCACAGCTGCCAGGCCACCAGCAGCCCCATCCAGGGCCAGCATAGCTGCTCTGCCAGCTCTGCCCTGTGCCCAGGGCATGGCACCAATGCCCTCTCCCCTCAGCCACTTTGCTGGTGCCCAGTTTCTCTGAGGGCTTTGGACCTCAGAGGCACAATTTGGAAAAGACAAGGTTGTGGGAGCAAGCAGGGCTGTGTCCAGCTTCCCTGGGACATGCAGGGGCCTGCGGTTACTTTGTGGGCCTTTGACAGAAGGCCTCTCCTTGCCCTCGGTGCATCTTTCCAGGAACATTTATTTGAGGACAGAGCAGCTGAAGCCATGATGAAATGATGTGCTTGGGTTCAGATAGTTTCAAGCAGGGAACAGAAGGCTGCTGGGACCTTCTGGATGACGGTACAACTTGTGAGTACCCAAAAGCCATTCCTCAGGATGCGTCTGTAAACCCTGGCTGTAGAGGAGGTAAAACTTCAATGTCTGGGGGAAAAAAAAGTGTATTTTTGTCTTTCTCCATGAATTGTCTTTTTTTTTCTATTTCTTAACCCATCAAAGGATCCTTCTGTTTTCCCTCCAATGAGCAATTTTACAGGCCTGTGTAGCAGCACTTCCTACATCTCAAGGATGCATGGTGCTTCAAGAACTGCATCAGGAGTGGCGCAAGGGCCTCCTGCCAACTCCTAAGGCCTCCCCCATTAGGTCCAGGAGCACGGGAGGTGTCCTGCGAGCACTCCTGAATGTGGACATTGGTGTGGGTTTGGGAGGACTCAGCCTGTCAGAGGTGTCATCCCTGGGGTGCAATCTTGCAAAGCTGCACAGATGCAGACCTGTGTGCAATATCTCGCTATCTCATGTGTTCAGGCTTATCACTTTCTCCCACTTGCATTTGGCCATTCTTTTCTAGGTCTCAAGCCTGCCCTTCTAAAGTTCCTTCTTTTATATTACCTCTGTGGTAGCTATGTAAACTACTAATTTGTTCATTACTTGTGGTAATTCAGCTTTTACATTAGTTTCCTGTGCTAGCTCTGCCTGGATTCTCAACATCAAGTTACCTTTTCATATGCAGATACTGCAGCAGCCTTTGGGAAAAGGTATTTCAAATGTTTCACCATTCAGCAGCAGACATGACATTTAACATTGTGTAACTCAAACATTTATATTGTGTTAATCTTTGCAGTTATGAACTCAATTGGAAAAGCTGGTATGAGTATTTCTGCTCGACTTTATTACTGAGAAAACCTTTCAAACTTAATATTTGAATTTGTTTTTTGTCTTGAATTTATTTCAGATAATATTGTGAAATTAAATTCATTTTCATCAAAACCTTTAATGGACATGTAAAGCAAGGCAGCCACTTTTTTTCTTAAACATATTTAAATTAAACCACAATTATTTCTAACTTGTTATAATATTCTTCTGAATAATAAGTCTGCAGTATTCAGGGATTTGCTAAAGCATACATCAAAAAGTTTATCTTCTGATTTGCAAAAAATTGCAGGATTTATTCCAATTAGATAGACAGTTTCTCTTGTGATGAATAAGATAGGATTAGGTATAGTTTTTTAGTAAAAAGACTAAAATGTATTACTTAGATGTTATTCCAGATGCAGTATAGTTCACGTCTAGAGCTGTGACTCACATGAATGGAATGTATCAGTGTGTAACAATCATATATAAGCTAAAACTGCCTTAAAGGTCATGAACATTTAACTCTGGGGTTCTACTTCATTTCAGTAGCTTTTTGGATATTTTTTTTCAATGGTGTGTGTTAACAGCCAGTAAAGAAAAGGATTTAATTGTTCATTTGTCTCTCTTGAAACTTAATAAATATCTGATCGTTCAGGCACTGAAACCACACTTCAGTAGGCGCAGGTCCAAGCACTAACTCCTTGTTAGTGGAAGAAAATGAGTGCAAAATACTCCTCAGAAAGTAACCTCATTTCTAACATACATTCCAGATGCCTTCTGAAGCCCTTGATAGTGCAGATTACTGGGAACTGGTCATAGTATGGCTGACTCTTTATGGAGCATTTAATGATGTATGGCCTTCTAAGTGCCAGCCCATGAAAACCCACAATTTGTGAGTATCTTGAGCCACTAAAATAAAACAGCCATCAACTCTCAAAATTATAGGGGAAGATAAGAAACTGCTTGTTGTATATCCTCAGGTTCAGCAAGCAGATAACAAGTAGAAATATGTTTTAAAATTTTCATTAATTCCTTTATGTTCAAACTCTCATTGTAGGGTACTTGTATGCATGATTTTTGATTGCCCAAGATTTTAAATCTTGTGCTTGAATGTGAGCTAACCTAATTGCAAAACTGCCAAAGTGTGAGCAGAACTGAGGATATATTTCATTGCTTCATCTTGAAATGTCTGCTCACATTAAAAAAAATAAAGGGGAATATTTTTCTCCTACTTTGATGTCACTTCTGGGTATCCTTGCTGTAACTACCTTTGCAAATTATTTTACTAACTAATATTCACAGAAAGCTTAAACCAAAAAGAGATTATTTTAGGAGTTGAGACTTTGTTCTTATGTTTACTTTCCCTAGACTAATCAAGAAACATAAAAGAAGTGTGAGAATTTTTCTACCTCTGACAACCAAGAGAAGCAACCAACAGTTAATGTTAGTCATTACTAGATTAATTTTAATACTTTCTGAGGAAAACTGGAAGCTCCTTCCTGAAAAGTCATGATCAGAAAGATGAAGTTCAGCAAGCAAATTTGTTACAAGTAGTGTGTGTCAGCTAGGTTTGGAACTGAAATAATTTCATTGGAATATAAACCTCTCAAACTCCTCCTTAGGTACGTAATAAATAATCACTGGGTGTATGCTTTGAATACATGTAGGGAAAAAAAATGGCAAGATACCACATTTTGGCATTTTTCTTATTAAGGAAGTGTCGTTTAGCACTAGTAGTCTCATTACTTCAGACTGACTTCACCTGCGGCTGTATTTCTAACAAGCATATCAATGAGCTGTTCAGGATATTGCACCTGCTGGTCTCAGGATGAAGGCTTAAACACAACCACTTGACCGAGCAGTAGGATTTTACATTTTTCTGTGTCTTCTTTACCAAGGTAAAGCACCACTATGGTGAGCTGCTGGTAAAATGCACTTACTTTGTAATGCATGAAAAGAAGTAACCTAGCATTTAATAAAATTATGTGAGTTTTCTTATTTGAAATATAATCTAATTTCTCTAATTATGTTAGGCATAGTGCATTGTTTAATGAATGTAATAATCATCTAATTCAGCATGTCAGCTTTTTAAAAAAAAATTTCCCTTTTACTCAAGTTTGCTTAACACTAGAAAATGAAAAAAAGACTAGTCTGGCCTTAACAGCTCACTTTCTGCATTTCTAGAAGGGCCTGAAGAAAACAGGATGTAAGCACAGATGGCTGAGATCTGTAGTGTACCAAAGATGACTCAGTTCATTCATTTAACATATCCTTCTGGCCTTAGTAAGGCTAGAGCGCAGTTGCTTGGAAATCTCTGATGAATCCAGAAAACTTCGCTAAGCTTAAATGAAGATGGAGCGCTTACAGTGTAGTTTCAATTTCTAATGAGTTTTGTTCTCCATAGCTAAAGGCCAGTGAGACCTCCATCCAATACAAAGTCTTTTTTGACAACGTCAAAGAAAAACAGCTGGGGAAATGTAAGGAAAGTGCTCACTTCCAGAGAGCCATGGGTTGGTCTGGAAGGCAAGGTGATGGAGGTAAGGAGGACTTTGATACCTACACGTGGTAGCAAGTTAAAAGCAACTTTAGAACTGAGGAGATGGGTAGCTGGACCCAAACTAAGCAGCAGGAAGCAGTGACCAATCCAGCTAGTCTTCAGAAGACGAAAACCTCTACTTGAGTAGCAGTGATTTTCAACCTGTATTAAACTGTCCTTAGGGGCCAGTACTTGCAGGACTTGTTTCTCTCTTCAAAGCCACCGTACTTAGAGAAATTGAAATATCCACTTCAGCATTCTTTTAAAAGCAGTTTTTTGTTTGTTCCTTCCTCTGTAAACCACTCAGAATTAAATACCTTTTAAGCTTTGCAGGTTGACTGGGATTTTAGGTCTAGTGAAGCTTGTAACTTGGATGTTTTCTCTGCTGCTTTGCCGTGACTGGTAACAGAATCAGAGCCCACGTCCATGCAGAATTCTACTTACTGTAAAGTGTCCAGTACTTTAGGGTTTGTGAAGTGATCTCATAGCCTAACTCCCCACCTACTTCGGAGTTGTCCCTTAAAAACACCTGAGGTGAAATTTACTAAGTGAAGGAAGATTTCTCAACATAATTTTCTGTCTGACCTCTGAAAAGAAATTGAATCATAAAGGGCGCTAGGTAGCAAAGCTAACATTAGATGTAGAGAGTTCACTGAAAAACAAAAAACACCCTATTTGTAATAACTGATAACTGGTAAAATGTAGATAAAATTACATCAGTGAGATAGCCTTGAAAAAGATATTCTGGGGAAACATGGAGGTGTTGGATCCTTGCCCTTTTCTCAGTGACAAAGAAGTCTGGCAGGGGCTGCATGGTGTCAGTTCAATGGCCCTGGAAGCTGTGTGCTAGCAGGGCTGCTTTCTGTGAACATTTGTGTTTGGGATAGACCAAAATAACATATGTTGGCAGATCCATTTCTACAACTATTTTCTTTTTTTTTTTAATCTTCTACCTTCAGGGAATAAATATGGACTTTGACTTTTATTTGTTACTCTCTCAGTCAAAGGTGTGGACAAATAGATGTGAGAGGTTGAATTATTACAGCTTAGAAAGTGACTGCTTGTCATTTCAGATACATTAGCTGATTCTGTATGTGCCCAATTGTTACTAACATACTAGTTCAAATCTGATGGCTGAATTTTTTAGTTTGCAATGAACTATGCGTATACACATGATTATTTAATATGGCCATTAAACTCATAAGAAATACATTAAAATTAGGGAACTTAATTGTTTTTCCTTGTTTACTGACCCTATTTAAAGATTCTCCTGTGTTGGGGTGGGTGAGCTGGCAACGGTAGAAGCCGGGATGCCAGAAACCCCTGGTCCAGGAGACCCCCTGCGCTAGTGGGTCAACTCAGAAAGTAAATAGCTCCCCCAGCTCGGGTTACAGGGAAAGACTCCTTCTCCCATCAGGCAGTCCCTACCTAGTACCTGGTCCCCAACTCCGCCCCTTCCCGCTCCCCATTGGTTGTTGTATGCCTCTGCCTTCTCCCTGCCCCTTGCCCCCAGGTAATTGGTTGCTGGTGCTTTGCCAGCCCCCTTTTCTGTTACCCCTTATAAGCTGGTACACGAGGCCTGCTCACTTTTTTTTGCCTCTGGACCGTTCGGAATAAACCTTTCGAAACCCAAGCCGAGAGCCCTCCGAACTCTTTGCCTCTGGTAACGCCTGAGCTATCTGGCCTGGGTGTGGGGCTGTGTCTCGGTGCCATCCATCGGCACGGGTGCTGGAAATCGGCCTGCGAGGTGCCGAGCTGCACCCCCAGGGCATCCCTTGCAGGGGATGCTTTTGGGTTAACGCGACGATTTCAGCCACCCCACAGCACCCCGCATCACTCCTGTGGTGTAGAGAAGCATACCGTACTATAAGAGAGAAAACTGATGCGCTTTTTGCCTTTTTTTTTCTGTTCAGTAGTCCCAAACTTTCCCATCTTCTCAGACTTGTATTTGACAACTGTGCAGTTACTGTCTTATTGCATATTATGACTAGTTTTTACAAATTATTTTATTGCAATGTGTCAGGAACTAACTTCAGAATCAGAACGTGTCCTCGCTCTGCTCTTCCCAAATAATTTGCCTTTGCAGTAGCAAAGATTTTAAGTAGTTATTCCTTGCCGTTTTGTCATGCAGTCTTCTTGTTCTCGTCCTATTTTCTCTGCCAAAAAGCAGTTAATCAGCTGAATAATAGAGATCTCAATACTGAGCTGTGAAACAGACTTCATACCTCCAGCAGTGTATTTACAAGCTTGGGAGAGGTGAACAAACAGATCATAATGTTGAGAGAGGACAGAAGAGGACAAAAAGTAGTTTCTCACTTGTTAATTTGAAAAGGGGAGCTTTTCTGCAATATGACTTGCCTCTGTAGTACCTTGGGGTGAAACTGGATTTTGCGGTTATCTTTCTTGGTGCATTACCTTTGTTGTGTGCCTGCAGGGTATATGGGTTTTTTTGTGTGTTCACTTTTGATCCAGGTTGTGGTTGCCATGGTTTAGAGGAATAAATGGAGTGAATAAGGTCCTAGCGGTGAGCAATAGGTGACCTCACCTGAAGAGATTACTTATGGCTCAGGTAGGTGTATTAACACTTGCTCCCTAGCTTTTGTCATTTTAAGCACGTTGGAGCATTCTTCCAGGCAGAGTTCTCTGCTGTGGGTTTCATTGGTTTTGTAGGTGTTTCTCTAGATGGGTCTTAAAAGAGTAGTTGATTATTTCCTATTGACACTGAAAGGAAAGCAAGAATGACTGAGACGGTTCTTTCTCTTCAGCATCATGGTCTCTAATTTTTTTTGTGTGTTTTAAACAGTGATTAGCCTATATTTCAAGGAAATGTTCTGTTCAGCTCAAATATAGATGATTCATACTTCCTTATGTTATTGCACAAATAAATCAATGGCAGATTTCACTCAAAGATAGAGATTATGTGGGACACATTGTTTTGTTTTTAAGGCCCCTGAAAACACAATACACTGTTACGTGGCTTGGGAAGACCCACACAGACATTCTATGCATCCCTTAAGAAAACAATATCCAGGATTCTCATAAGCACCTCATTATTGAGCTGTTTCTGCTCCATTTCATAGATGAAAAACAAATGATTTTCTTGGTAAAGAGAATGGGGACAAATTTGCGAAACAGCTGTAATAAAAAAAAAAAGAATATAAACCTTTTAGATGGAGCTCCTGGGTTCTGCTCCCCACACTAATAAAGTGTTAATACAAGCAAGTAGTGCTAGTTTCAATATAGCTGTGGCACAAATGTAATACTTACTGGCTCACAGGAACAGTTTATGAGGCTGAATTTTTGTTGGTTTATTCTTTTGTAGGTCTTCTGTTGATCAGGATAACATCTTTGATTTTTACTACAGCATCTTAATGTTTTTGTTAAGATATTTAATGCATGGAATGCCAGGAGTGACAATAATTATTTCTATATGTAACTCTCGGCAGCACCTTTAGATATGCGGATACCTCTCAGAAATGGCCTTATCTAGAATTTTTGCAGTGGTGAAGCAAAACTTCCTTTGGCACTGAGAGAAAAGTGTTATGAAAATTGTCTTGGTAAAATTGCAGTCGCGATAAGTTTAGAATTTACCTTTATACCACTGCACAGACTCTGCATGAAGCATGTAAGGAAAATATCTGGGGTTTTTTTGAGTAGAGTACTAGTTGAACAGACCTTAAAGAAAGTTAAAAACCCACAAGGTATTGTGGGGCTGAAAGTACGTTACTGGCTCGCCTGGTTTTGGGTAGAGGTCAGAAAGAAAATCACAATAATAATTATTTTGCCTTTCATAGCTGATCCTGGTGGCAAAAGGTGATTTCAGATAAGATTAGATCTTTTATTCAATGGCTCTTTCAAAGGAAGTAAAGGTCCTAGCCTGGGGCCCTGATGTAACTCTTCACTGACTATAATCATGCAGAGATTTCTTTCATTACATGTTTCCCCTCTCAGCTCTTGTCTGTGTGTGGATTGAAATGGATGTACCCACCAAGCTGGTACAGATGGCTGTGTTCTTGGCTGTTGCACTGAATTAATTGGTGTTTTCAATTCCATTTATGCTCTTACAGCATCCATACCCCAGTAGCTGAGTGCATTGAACAATCTATGTAACATATGTCACACGTTCTTTTTCTCCCTGATCCTTTTCCCTGGAGGGGAAAGATGTGCAGCATGTTGTCTTGCTCTGGGAGCATGGCAAACAGTTACTAAGAGAACCTCCTGGGTCACCAAGTTTCATCTCTGGCTGTTGCAGAAACCTGCTTTACATAATGCTCTCGTGAGCTGAGAGAGCTCCAATCAAACATCAGACTTCTTTGTGCTGCTACTGGAGTGCTGTTATGCTACTTTCATGCAAGGGCTGGAAATCTTTCGTTTTGAGCTGCAGATTTTCTGCCTTGTTTTTTGCCGCTTCCATCTTGTGTCCAAGTTGTTCTTGATCTTAATTAGCTTTTTTCCTTCTAGACTCTCTGTCAAACTTACTGAATTTATAACACCAGTTTTTCTCTTAGCATACGTTTTGGTAGGCTGTCGTACTGTTAGTACGGGTTGGACTGTGTTTGAAATAATTGTTATTTCATCAAAATTAAAGCTGAGAAAAATAATTCCAAATGGATTTAATTTTTCATTTCTTGCAATCATTAACTTGAACTACAGCAGAATTAGTGCTGTACTGATGTATGATAAAATCCTTCCTTAAATTTTGGGTAAGAAACCCTATATTTTTTTAATATGCATTGCCTAAATATCTAGTAGGATTCAGTTTAGTCTCCTGTCCCTCCTTAGGTAAGACTTTAAGAACAATCCTACTGGTTTAAGAGGAGTCTGTGTTGAACAAAGTTCCACATGAAATTGGGAAATATATCCTTCCAAAGCATTAAGTGCTTACTAATGGCAAGTCAGTGATGAGGTTGTCCTGTCTCAGTCTAGGACCAGAGGCAAGTCATAAAAGCAGTAGGGCTCAGACTGTACTGCTTTGGAGTAAGTCCCTTGGTGACTGCAGGTCCTGGCCTACAAATACCTGGAAATGCCTCCATCTGTGTCATTCTCAGCACATGACAAGGCCACGGGGTTTACCCAAGTACAGGGCTGTGGGATGGGGCCGCAGTGCTGAGCCTACAGGGTAGGCTTCTTGGTGGCGAGTTCCCACCAGGCACAGATCTTCCTCGCTCCTCTCCTCCCCGCAGCCATGCAGGACTGCTGCTCCAGAGTATGTCTGGCTCGCAGAAAAAAAAGCAGAATTGGCCTAATTGCTGACTGTGATGTTGAGTCACAGGCTGGAAAAGAGGCCATTCTGCTGCGCTTCAGACTCATGAGAAACTAGGGCAATTCAGTGCAAAGGGCTGGGGAGCTTCAGTTTTGTGTTTGACACTGGACTTGTCAGGTTTGTCTGCAACTTAGTACGACAATGACTGCCTTTATGTGTCTGCATAGTGTTGATCTGTAGCATATGATCCATGTTTCTGGAAGAATGCTCTTGTTTCTACCGGATTTATACGGAATGCCTAAACTGTGTCTTGCTGCATTTTCTTTCTGATGGCTATACTGTTGAGGAGTTTTAATTTTTTTTTTCTTTTGTGAAGAAATTTAGGCTAATTCAGAAGTCTTCCTCTTTTCAGTTTGCTGTTTCAAACTGTTGCTGGAAACTGGGAAGAGGGACCTCTTCAGTCACCCCTTGCTTGTAAAAGTCCAGGTGTAGAAGTGATCAGCGTATCTGATTTTACTCCCTCATTAAATTGAGAGAACATTATGGATACGGATAGCATCAAATAAATGACTCTTGTTTTGAACCGTTTCTTGTTACTGTTAATAGATATGGGGTTCTTTAATCCATCTATTCCTCTTGTGCGATGGATGTTCATGAGGAGTTTTAATCTCATGTCAGGCGTAACACATTCAAAGAAAACCTGGGGTTTCAGCTGTCTCCATAGCAGAAGGAAGTTTGAGTTTTGTAAAATGGTTGTTCTGGCTTTTTAAATGTATAAATAGTAGTGAATTTGAGAATCAGTTTTTATATGTAGTTTGTATACAGTTTGGACCACACAGTTCAAATATTTCTGTCTTGGAAAGGGTTATTTCTGAAGTTCTTTCAGACAGGAAGTCTCCTATTCTAAGAGAGACATGATCAATCCTAAATTTTAGCTGTCATGAACACTGCTTGGTCAAATTAGTATAACTGACTTTGAAAATGTTACCAGATCAGAGTGTTTTAAATTTGCATCCATCTTTCATTCACTTTTGTGAGCATGGACTGCATGTGATACAGACAGCTTGAAGTTAAATCCTTTTTTTCTCTTTTCTACGGCTGTTTTCCTAAACTAACTCAACTGTGGTTTTTGCCATAGAAATGTTAATAAAACTTCATTTTTACTGTCTGATCTGTCCCCTTTTCTACCTATCCATCCCTTGTTCAATATCCCCTTTACTATCCATTGTTAAGCCAATGTAAGAAAAGAAACTTGCAGTCTCCAGTTCTGTTAAGATCTACTGATACTTTGATATCCTTTTGCTCCACTGAGCCCCGAGCATGTTTACTTGGATGGCTCTCCTTTGCTCTTCCTTCTGCTAATGTGCTGATGCTGCTTGACTTTGGGGGGTGAAGTCTATCACTTTCCCATCACTGTCCAATTGGTTTAATGCATGATATAATCTATTTTTTTTTTTAAACAGGAAATTATGGGGAAAGTGGAATGGAAGCCTTCAAAGAGCTGGCTGCCCAAGAGGGTCTCTGCATTGCTCACTCTGACAAGATCTACAGCAACGCTGGGGAAAAGAGCTTTGATCGCCTGCTCCGCAAGCTGCGAGAAAGGTTACCCAAGGCTAGAGTGGTGGTTTGCTTCTGTGAGGGAATGACCGTGAGGGGGATCCTCATTGCCATGAGGCGCCTGGGAGTGCTTGGGGAGTTCCTGTTAATCGGAAGGTAAGGCTCTGAGTGTGATTTCTCTGCTTTTCCTCTCCCTCTTGTCCTGTAGGCAGGCCTTTGATTTCAGAGCTGCGCAGTTTAGGCTGCTGGTAATTTTCATATTTACTTGTCTAAGGAACGAAAAGAAGTGGCAAGATGGTAGAGCAGATTCTCAGAAAGGAGATATGAAGACATATGCCAACTTGATCAGTGATGATAGCTTTTACTGAAGTAAATGTTTATTACTATTTTATATGCGTGTATGACATTAATGTTTTTGTGCTTTTGCCCACTTTAGAGGAATGTTTAATGGACAGATTTTTAGACTCAGAGTAGGGAGTGAAGAATTCTGGTTTCAGCATGTGATCTGTGACATGTGACAAAGTTTCATGTGTTTAACTAAAGATGGCCCCTCATAATTTGAAACCCTGAATTACCAAGTGTTTTTGATTACTGGAACTTTTTTCCAGTGTTTTGATTACAACCTGGAATTCTCTGTTGTACATTTTAATGTGATCTTTGGTGTTGAGAGCTGGGGCACCGATATAATGCAGGCTGGTTTGGTTTTTAAAACATCAAACTTGCTGATGGCTAAATGAGTATGTATGTGTGTTTTTATATCACCAGAGTAACAGTGCAGATGTATGTTGGACAGAAAAAGGCTGTTTTTACCAAAATGAGAATGGTTGTTTTGTTCTATTAAAGTTTATCTTTGAAGGTGTTCATTGAAATATGGTCATTTTAGTTCTACCACATACTTTTTCTACCTTTCCCTTTTTGTTATAATTCTTATTTTGAGGCTTCTTTGACTTTCACCTTGATTTCTACAGTGTCTTTGTCCGTTTTTCTGTCTCAATGGACCTTGCTCAAATGATGAGGATGGATGTTTTCTGTCTTCTCTGTTAGACTGATGCCTGCTTTAATCCTTCTATTTACTCTCTATTTCTTTCTTATTTGTGATTTTAACATTCCTTGAAGGAATGTTTAAATTAATTCCTTCAAGACCTTTGACAGTTGTTTCCATGCCTACTTAGCTTCTGTTGTCATCTGATCTTATCAGACTTTTTTGTCCCGTTCTTTCCTTAAAGTCTTTGTGTCTGACGTTGTGACTGGGATCTTCTCCTTTTACTCTGTGCTATTGTATTGTCTTCCCCTGGCTGTATTGCTCCTCAAAACCCACAGTTACTGTGTCTACAAGTCAGATAGCTAATCTGACCTAAGGAATCGACTGAGAGCGATCAATCACTCTTACCAATTTTTTGTTGCAGTTTTTCTTTGCAATCTGTTTGAAGCTGAGGTTGTATCTCTAGAAGGTTTTGAAGAGAAGATACAGCACGTTTGGAGAACCATCAGCATTAAAATGAAACAAAGAGTAAAGCTGTATCGAAAATGGCATGTTCTAGATCGTGCACGTTATGGTTCACGTGCATCATTTAGTTTGCATCAATTGAAACGAATAACGGAAGGCTTCAGGAATGACATGTTTTAAGTATGGGTTTTCTGTGAATAGAAGAAGCTGAATATAGTAAAATTAGTCTCAGTGAGAGCACACCATCTGTTTTAGTAAATGCCCTGTAGCTTTAGGCAGTGCTGTGCTTTCTTCGTGCATAGTCACTGTTGCAGTGTTTCATTGCTCACTGATTTTGGTGCTCCCTCTTGATGCTGTCCATACAGAGAACCAAAGAAATTAAACCTCCTACACTAAGCCACAAACCTTGGTTTCCTGTTAGACCACTTGCTCCATCCCCTACTCCTTGGATGTGTGGAACATTTCAGCTTAAAATTTTGACATCAAGCCCTTACCAAACATTACACTAGTCCATGAAGTTCAGTTGTTTGTCTCAGAATTTGTCCAACAGAGTAGTTCTGAGCTTTTTGGCAGAAATGTTCACCTATTAAATGGTAACAATGGAATTTCTTTGGAAATTACTGTGTATTTTTCAGGTAGATTTTTACATACCCTTTTTTCATGCTGGTAATTGAGTATGGGAGACTGCTTTTTAGGGGTGGGTGGGTTCTGTCAGTTGTAAAACAGGCTTGTTATTGCATTGCATAGTCTGGATTGTGCACAACAGCTGGTTGAAATAAAAAGTATTGTAGGGCTTGCACATGTTCTTATGTGCTTTCAGAACTAAAAGAAAAGACATTTTCTTTGAATTGTACTAATTAAGTGATTTTAAAAAATGGCGAATTTAGCAAACTTGTGAATAAGTAAGTTGCAGTGGAACTGCAGAGCTATGAATTTGGTCATCGACATACAAACATGAACCAAGGCATACATTAACATTACTTTGATGTGCTATTTAGTCTTTTTTATTCAAGTACCCAGCTAAGCAAAAAACTAAGAGTCTTTTAAGAACATTCTTTTAATTGAGGGAAGTGGGAGTGAATGTGAAATCAAGTTGGGTTTTTTTGGTGGTTTTTTTTTTTTTTTTTTTTGCAATAATGAGCTAAACAAAGCCTTTCGTTTACCCACAGGTTTATTATAAACCACATTCTATCAACCCCATTCTCTGCTCTGACTCACTGTAAAGAGGAAGCCTTTGCAAAGGAACACCTGGCTAAATAGCTCTCTTCCTGCTACATCCTCAGTATTGCTATTTATCAAATCAGACAGGAACAGCTTAACTTAACTGAATACATGCTACCAGAAGGAGAGCTGGGAACTAAATTTGACTTCTGTTTAATCCAAAGTTCAGTCTCCTTTACTACTGGAAGTGGGAGTCTGTTATTTTTGTGAGAAGGGAATTCCTCTTTCTGAATCTGCAGGGAAGCTGGAATTAAGACAGTACGATAGATGAGGTTGCAATCCTGCCTGAGGCAGAATTGCAGGTATTCTGAAATGGATAGTGTTGAAATGTAGCAGAGAATCAGCGAGAAAATTTTTTAAACTATGAAATTATGATGATAAATCTTAAAAGGGACTGATAATGAAAGGGGAAGAAGGCAAAACTTGATCATGGCTTTTTGTATAAAAAGAAAGAATAGAATTGGAGCAAGCAAAGGCAAAAATTATGCTAAAATTTAACTGTACTCTTAAAGGAGTTCAGGTGATAGCTCTTTTAGCAGAAATTAGTTTTGATGTGAAGAGATTATATAGGGAGATGCTCAACCTCATGTGTCTAATCATGTTTATGCAGGCCACTGGGTTTTATATAACTTAATAAGCATCAATTAGATTTTGTGAGAATCTTGCAAGATGGATGAATCTCCTATATATCCCTCAAGATCATGCATCAAGAAAAGGCATGTAACTGACTTTTCAGCATCTGTCCAGGTATTGCAAAGCAGATGAAAAACAAACAAAATAACTGTTTTTAAGACATTCTCCGAGGTCATTGGAGAAGAGAAATTTTTAGATGAATAGTTGGAAATTAAAATGCTTTTTCATGATTTGTTCTCTTAAACTCCTACACTCAGTGGTTTGTGTAAAAGTATGAGGAACTTTATGAAGGAAGGGATATATAAGTGCACATGCTGTTTTTCGGTACAGCCCTTTGTAACAGACTAGGTTCTGCTTTACTTCTGTAGTCTTTCTGGTGCTTTATAGTCTCTACTAATGTTGCTATATGGGCTGTTGTAGAACTCTAAGTTTTAAGTGTCAGTAAAGCGATCTCTCCTGAGAGTTTGAATGCTTTGCAGTGAAGGTGTGGTTGGATTCTCTGCTGTCAACCTAGGACATTACAGAGGGCAAGTCTGTTCTTTCTATGTATGTAATAAAACTCACTTAGCATAGGATGACAGAGCCTTCAGGACGCATGCTGTGGTGAAATTTTCTCTGACTGCCCTCCCACTAAAAGCCAATATTCATAATGGTTTTGGCAATTAAATTCACAATTTCTAAAATATTGACAAGGCGTTGTCACTGTAAGCGATTTGGTCCTGTTATCTGATGCTGGCTAGGTGGAACTTGATTGCATCTAAGTGCAAGAGTAAACAACTTGTTGGCAAGTTGACAGAGAAATGCAACCTGATGTGGTCAATCCCTGGGCATGTGGGAGGATTTTGGCAGGTGCCTAGAGCAGTTATCACCTTCCAAAGCCTGGGATTTTATGGCAGAACAGACATGTAATCCCACTGAATTGGTACAGCACTTGACAGAAGAATGCTTTCCTACCCCCATCAGGCCCATCAGTTGCTTAGCACTGAGGCTATTGATTCTTTTTCAGCTCCATCACAGCAGAGGAAGGAGGGCTTCTGCACTTCAGGACACCATGCCTAAGGCAGAGACCCAAACCCTATCTACAACAATAATGATAATATCCCAGTTGTCAAAAAGTGGTAGCGGAAATTGACAGGTCCGTAAGATCATTTAGTGAGCGAGGAAGAAGACGGTCAGGAAGCCAGTCAGCAAGGAAGCAGGAGGAGGAAGTGACAGAAGTTTCTCACTATTTGAATCAATTTTAATTGGTAATAAATTGTTTTGATTTGCCCCAAGTTGAGTCTCTTGCCTGTAATGGTATCTGCTAAGCATAAGGAGATTTTTTTCTCGCTATTTTCTACCTTCATCCTGTTCAGTGTGGTAGCTGGCAAGTGGCTGGGTGAGCATTTGGCTGCTGACCAAGGCTACAGATGACATAGTTTGCACAGCCAAAAGCATGATGCTATGTATTTCTCTTTTATTCAGCTCTGACATCACAAATGACATAAATAAGAGTATCACAGATACCACCTCACATATGTGGCTAAGGAGACTGCCTGCCTCTTGCTCCCTTATGAGTCCCTGGTGCCAGTGGCTCAGGCATTACTTATGAAACGACTGATAATATTCTACTGTTGATGGGATGTTCTTCATAAAGGAGACGACCATCAGAGGATATGGCGGTTCTTTTAAGTTTGACTAGCTGAAAGAAAGATGCTGTACTCTGCTCTCCAATGCAGTGTCTTCATTTGTCACAGAGTCTGGCCCGTATTTATGAAAAATCAATGACAAATACCCACATTCTCCCAAAAGAGCTGAAAGGTTTTGCAGGGCCAATGTGTTTAATTCCATTAAGAAAAAATTAGCTATATTTAGCTACTTAAGAGATTACAAAGAAATCAGTAAGAATCAGCAATATGTGTTGTCAATAGGGGAAAAAGCACTGCCTTGTGCTAGCACAGATTATCTAGGTTACGTTTGGGCCTTATAAAACTGACAAAAATAGTAGATATGGCACAGTGTTGCTCATGATACTGTTTTATGCCAACTTGCTATGAATGGGAATGTGTCAGGAAAACTGGTAGTAATCCAGCACTGCCAAATGTATATGATTGAACCCAAACCATTCATACTCCATGTGCTGTTTTTTGAGAGGGCAGTCTGGGTGGTAAAACTCAGTGGTTCGAAAGTATAAAGTAAAGATGACAACACAACTGACATGCTGAAAATAAAAAGAAAAATAGTAATTTAAGACCCAAAGGTTTACTTTCCATGCATTTTACTGCAGAAAGAGGACAATTTTTTTTCCTGGTACCTCCACAACCAAAGATGTTTAGAATGACTACTTTTAATATTTCTGTTGTTGTTGACACTCCAAGCTAGTGGAAGACTGTGTTTAAATTAGTGTTTAGATGTAATCAGAGATTTAGCTGGGTTTGGGTTCAAATTCCTGGATTAAAATTGAGGTAGATTCTGTGAAACCCTGAAATAATTCATTTTAATTTTTCAAATGCTTTCAGAGTCTAACTGAATTTGGCATTTAAGCAAAGTATTGTCAATTAAGATAGTCCCACCTGGCAACATCAGACCATTTCCTGAACATTATCAAGGTTTGTAATAGGATCCACTGCTAACTTTAAAGTCTGAAACCTCAGAAAATGTCCCTAGAAAATTTTATTCCTTATACATGGTTCAGTTTGTAGTTGCAGTCAATAAATTCTTGTCATAGTAAACAGGTGATAATCTATGTGGATGAAAACAGAATTATGTGATGCAAAAAGACTGAGCAAGCATATTTTGTTTACCTGCCAACCTACAATAACATCAATCCATGTAGAAATGTGATTGCATATTAAGTGCCAATTAAACAGCAATATATTTGAGCAGAATTGCGTTTTGAGTCTTAACAAAAGCAATGTTCACTTTTGCAGAGACAAGAAAATACAAGAAGGGTACATTTTTTATGTTAAAGGGGCTTATGTATTACAGTGGGCAACTTTTTAGATATGGAGGTGTTCTTTTGTCTTTTCACTTCTTGCTTTTATGTGACATGAGTTAAACTAAGTTTTGTATGTAATCAAGCCTCTTTCACATGGGCATCCAGAATTAGTTTTAAAAACATGTATTAACTCTTAGCGATTTCTGTGCATGCGCTCAGTGCTTTAAATGAGGATGAAATTTACAGGAGTTGCAGGTGAGACACTGGTGGTTTTGTAAATACTACTCAATTTATAAAAAAAACCTGCTATTTTTTTTTGGTTTGGGTTTTTTAATTTGTTTGGGTGTTGTTGTTGTTGTTTTTGGTTTTTATTTTTCATAGCTCAAAATGAGAATTTCTTCTTTATGCAATAAAAATAGGTACAGAATAGTAAATTTCAGCCCAAGTGTCTCTATGTTATTCCTAGCTCTTCACAGAAGACTCTAACACAATTTTCAGTATGGTGCTTACTAAAGTGAATCCACTTTAGAGGAAACAGATCACATCACCAACAAGCGTGAGACTGTTCTAGCGGTCCATGTACATTCCTGCCCACGCTTCCAAGAGAGGTCCTGTACTGACAGACATGAAATACAACATCTCCAATAGCTTGAAGACATAGGAAAAAGCCCAAAATATTCATCACAGTCTTTCTGTGTTGGCTTTTCCTTACGATCTTTACAATTCTCTCTTCATGTTCCAACGTATCCAAAGACTTCGTGAAAGAATCATATTTATAGGGACTTAAGGTTGTAGGCCACGGAGATGTGCAGTGGTATGTTTAAACTGTACTTGAGTGCTTGCAGACTGTGGTAAGAAATAGATTATCATGTTTAGATTAAAACTAGCTTTGGGTATCTTTTGTTCTTGGACAAGGGTGGTACGTCACTCTGGTGTCTATACAGAAGCTTGAAAGAAAAAGCAATATCCAGGCTATTGTTCAGAAGACTAGATGTCGTGTATTACAAAAAATAAATATGACATTTTACCCAAACCAGAATACATATATGAGACTAAAGTGGAAGCAGCATTGATTATTAAAAAACAGATTCATAAATTAGGATGTTTTAATAAAGTAAATACTTACTCAATTTTTTAAAGTGATATGAAAGCTCTCTGGTTTAACAAACAGGATGTGAAAACATGTTTTAAAGCAATATACATTTTCTAATGGTAGCCATCAGTGTACCTTTTTAATAAGTGAGGGGAGGTAGCAGACTAGTGTTTCTAAACATGCAATGCAATTGATTATCAAAGCGAAGGAACAATATCTTTCACTTGTTTAAGTTACTGGAATAGGAGAGGAAAAAAAATACATACAACTGAGTGTCTTAAAAGCGTTACAAAATGTGAGGCTTGAACTTTATGGTGGTAAAACTTGTGGGGAAAACCCCCTCACATTTCTAGATTTCTTGAAAACAGCTGGATTCTGAGGCAGTTTATGCTTCTCACATAGCAAAGGAAAGCTGAGACTTGATTCAGTGTTTTCAAACTGTCTTGGCATGCGTTCTGCAGGAGGAGTTATCTAAGCTAGTAATGTCCATGTGAATGCAAGGAAGGACCAACCTGGACAGAAATAATTTACCTTTAAGTTTTTTGCAAAGTTTTCCAACACTGAAAAAGTGCGGAAGTTTGAGATCTGCTTGTTGTCTATGAAGTAATATGGATGTTAGATAACTGAGTTATTAAGTAGTGCTGTGTGCTGTTAATGGATTATTTATTAGGCAGTATAAGTTTTATCATGCCCTTGTAGAATCCAGGAGCTGGATGGCTGCTGTTTACCTGGAAGATGATGCTGTACTTTTATGTGAATGAATCATATTGAATGATGTTATTTCAAGTGTCTATGCATAATTAATGTAGGGCCAGACTTTTTTCAGCTATGTCTCTGTGAGGCTGGGGTTCTTTATAAATGATTAAGAACCATGTTTATGTTTAAGAACATGTTTATGGTTTTCTCACAACAGTTAAAATAAGACCCAAATGCTGTGACCTTTCAAATTTCTACAGTTTACTTCCGGTTCTTTTTAGTGCCCAAATAGAAATGAAGCTTAAAGAAGTTCTGGTGAAAACATGAACAAAACCCTCCCTCGAAATACAAAACTCTGTCATTTTTTGTCAGGTTTATTTTCTTAATTCTAAGCAGCAAATTAATCACAATTTTTTAAAGAGAGAAAACAGAAATTGAAGATTAATCTTTCCTGGAATAATAATTATTTGTATTATTCATTGTTATTTAAGAACAATTATTTCCATGTTTCCTGACACATCTTGGTATAAAAATAGATTTTCCTCTTGCAGTGTTGGAATATGTATCATTGACTGTTAGTAACAGTTCCAGTCTTTGGATCACTAGAAAAACATTGATAATAGGGTTAAGTTATTGATTGAAGTTAATGTAATTGCCTGAGCTGTGCCTACACAAACAACACTAATTTTGACAGGGACAAGCACATTAAGGGGAAAATAATTTAAGTTGCAATTAAAGCACTTTTCTACTGCATCTTGGAAAGGAGGGAATGAAAAGCTTTAGAGCTCCCGTGAATAATCAGTTGGCTGCACTTTCAGTGCAGAAACCTAGTGCTTGTTTAAACCTTTGGCTCATGGAGCAGAGAAGGTAAAATAAAGAGCAGGGCAGGAGTCTGTGGAGAAAGGCCCTATATTTTCATATACTGCCTGATTTTCATTAATTTTTTCTTTTGCTTTTGCAAATGCCATCAACCTAATGGCCTTTGCTGGAGAGTGCTGGTACATTTCCAAGGCTGGAAAATGTGCACAACTTTCAGAAGTCTGAGGAGCTGAATTCATCTGAAGGGAGGCTAGCCCTGAAGCATCTGTATGAACATGCACTGTGGAAATTTTAGGTCACATAAATGCTGTAATCTGGCAGCCAAATACATAATGTCTCAAAAGCAGAAATTGAACTGGACTAAAGGCATTTGGCCCATGTTGGTAGATTATTAGTCTGTTGCTCTTTTGCTGAATTTTTCAGCCAAGAGAAATCCTTTCAATTTCTGAGGCATAGTAGTGCTTCATTACCAGATGATGTCAGGAACTTGTTTCACAGAGTCAAAGCTGGCTCTTTCATGTTTCACTATTGCCTCTTCAGCACCAGCAGTCTGTTCTGCTGTAGGACTAAAAGACTGTGGAACTGGCAAGCTCTTGACCGCATTTCACTCCAGCCATTACTTAACTGCATCTTAGTTCAGTTATTTGTACCTCAGAGAGGGAGAATCAAAAGAAGCATTTTGTTTCAAAGCCTGGCAAATTCACTGCTGCCTGATAAGTGACCTGGCACTTATTTTAACTGACTTTAAACCATATGCATTATTCACTATGAGCTATTTGTGGGTAAGCTTTGATACCTAGGGCTCATACAGTTATTTTCCATGCTGGTGATTTGGCTATATTTATTCATTCTGTGGGGAGTCAGTTTTAAGGTTTTTTCCTCCTGGTCCTCTTTGAGGTTATACTGGAAGGATGCAATGCATGTCAGAGCTAGAAAGAAAAACATACTAATGTTGTTTAGCTTAATAGAAACGGAGTGAGTTAATTTTTTCTGCTTTTCAGAATAAAACTAAATTCTTTGGTTTCATTTCTAAGAAGAGCCTTAAAATAATCTCTTTCATGTCAACATGAGGATCAGGAAATCTGCGTAATAGGTCAGATTTAAGCACTTCTGTATGCAGAAATAAGAATGTGAATGTGACTCCAGTTACGGTTTCTGCTTATTTCTCACAGCAGGTTGAATCACTGTGAATTGCCGTTTATAATCTATACCTTTCCTCTACTCTTCCTCTAGTGTATCTCTGAATATGTAATTTCAGCTGCTTCCTTATTCTATATTACTTGCATTCTTCAGTTCCTTGCATACTGCATTTTGTTCCTTGCATCTTCATCCATTCTATCTTTGTCTTTCTGCCCCATTTACCTGAGCCTGGACTTTACTGAACTCTTCAGCACCTGCTATACTTTGTAGTAAAAAGTCTGCAGTGCAGGTATAATTTCCTTTCTGTTAAGTCATGAAGAGTTTTAGCATTTCCTTATTAGAAATGGAGATAAGCAAAACTTGCTCTTGAAAATCTTACTCATATAAAGGAGATGCTTGAGAAACAGGCTAATTTCGTGACTCTTCTGCATCATCCTTTTGCTTCTTTTGTGTTAGGCAGATGAACACCCTACACCTGAAGCCATAATTAAATAAACCTACTAATTTAGGAATGATGTATCCTCTTTTTGTTTGTGGATGTGCAACAAGCAGTCAAAGGAAAGAGGCCCTCCCCCTCAAAAGCAGCTATGCAGCTGTGTAAGACTGGTCCTTTTGTTGTTTTCAACTGTTCTTGGTGGGACTTTGCATTATTGTTGCCCTTAAAAAAATACAAGATGGAGTATTTGTTATCATATTAACCACTGTTGCCTTTACAGACCTGAAATACTGTAAAGGTAATTGACTTGAATCTGGTCTCATATGCTATCCCCAGTATTTAAAAACTAAGTTCTGTGGAGAGGCAATGGTATAAGGGAGAAAAACTTGGCCAGTGTTCTGACTTTGGAGGTTGATAGCTGAACATTTTCAGATTTGCAAACTGAGTACATATGAGGACTCACTAAGAGTTAGCATAATGTAAGCAAACTAAATGCCAAAGTCTATTGAAAGTACCACTGCTAAGGCCAGTGCCCAGACTGATTTCCAGTGGAACACCTAGAGTACAAAACTAGAGGTGTTAATCCGCATGCATCTCAAAGGAATTTGTCTCAGCAGGGTGATTACACTGTATGTTAAAAGAACCTTGAATGGCAATAGGGAGTTTGAAGCATTTACAAGACACTCTCTACTGTCTCTAAGTTTAATAAAAACAGAGGATGATAGAGCACAATGTTTCTCAAGAGGTCTATGTCCAAGTAAGACTGATTTCTTTCATCTGTTTGCCATTATGTTTATGGGAAAACTTCTTAGATGGGGAGACTTTACTTCCGTAGTTGCACAACCAGCTATTCCAGCAGAGTAACAATTGCAGTTGTAGAGAGATGTAGGCAAAATTAAGAGAGAGGAAAGATAAAAGGCTAAGAAAGGAGAAGAGGTGCTGCTAAAATGTGAAAAAGAAAATTATCTATTATAGGAAGGCAAATAGAATGTGTAAGTGGGAGAGGATGAGTTATAAGAGTTTGTATGTAATGCAGAGAGGGAGAGTGATAGAGTTGTGGTTAGAGGTAACAATTATTTTTTCTGATCTAGACTAAGACGTGTTATGATACATGAAAAATCAGAATTGTGACTGCAAACCGAAAAAGTGGTGGACTGCTTTTTTTGAACTGAACCTCTCCAGTATAAAATAAACAGCTGAATTCTGTTTTCATGCTGCTGTGAATCAGGAATGATGCTCTGGACATCAGTGCTCTTAAAGAAAGTGTGAAATAAGAATATCTTTCTGATATGAAGAGCTTACCTGTAAAAAAGAGAAATATCCGTATGTTCTAGGATCGTGTTTGTCAGTGGTGAACATCCAGTGCCTGTGATTCAAATAGAGACCCTTTATTTCCACTTTTTTTTTCTCTTCTGTGAAGCAATGTATCTCATAGAATGCTGTCTGGCTATTTTGTTTTCAAGCCTGGTGATTGACATTTCATGTAATTTTCATGCTTAGTATAGAAATTCCATATGTTGTGCTTTTTTAGAGCTTCCTAAGCTATTTACTTCGAGAAAAACTAGGTGATGTCTGTGAGTTCCCAACACTAGTCTGAATATAAGAGAATGTCTTTTTTGTACTTTACATTTGCTGGCTTTTAATTGGATCAAGTCTTTCTAATGGAACAGGGAGTATAAGTCTACCTGGATTCATTTTCATCATTTATGTTAGACATAGCATCGTGTCCTCATGCCATTTTCTAACCTAATGCACTGTTTTTAAGGTTCTGCATACTACAAATGCTTTGGGGAAGGGATGGTATTTCAGGTCTGTGAAATTACCAAAGGAGGGTAACCTTGATCGACAAACTCAGTTATGAACCACTACTGCAACTCATGCAAGAAGTAACAGTATTTAAAACTGAATAAAAACATTTTAGGAAAGAATGTACAGGAAAGACCAAACACCAAGCGGAAGAGTGAGATAATTTATATGTACTTATGAAAATGTTATTTTGATATTGCAAGAGGGTCATGGCCCCACTGCTTAAGTGGAGGTGTTCAGCATCAGCACAAGCAGCTGTGCCACGTGTCCTGATAACTATGGAAAGAAGTTGACTGGGAGCCTGGACAAGAAAATGTTTATTAAAGTGCTGTGGTTCTTTCAGACTGTATAGGTGCACTGATAAAAGCTTCAGGTTCTCTGACAAAGCTCCAGAAACTGAGTCTGCAAGGTGATGGAGACCTAAATAAAGGCGTACTCCTCCTTCTCCTGGCTTGAGACAATGAAAGTTGTAGTACCAAATCTAGTCCTTCAGCTTTAAAAAATAGAAGATTTCCTTAAGCCAGAGTCCTTGGATTAGAGAAAACTGGATTTGTGAACCCCTTGTAATATTCAGAGTTCCTTGTAATTGTTGGTTTTGAGATTGCAGTTTCCACTGAAGAATGTGGCTGTTTCATTGGCAGGTGTTTTACCCGATTAAAATTTACTTTTCCTGTTAACCTCAAATCACTTTGAGTCCCTAGACAAATAAACCTTCATATACCTGCTCCTCACCTATCCGAATACTCAAGCTCTCTGCTCCTGGCAACCTCTAAAATAAACTTCATACATTGTTAATGCCTAAATCTGCAACACAGTGAAAGCTGAAATAGTGGAGACACTGCAAGAATGAATTGAATTTAACATGAAAATAAGGCATCAACTGTTGTATTGGCTGTGTTATTACATGTTGTATGTAACCTAATATGAAGCTCTGCGATCCATTTAAATGAAACTGCCTGAAATTTTCAGACCGAGAAGCAGAAGGAGCCTTGTTGCGTAACTGAAGTCTTCTCTTGAGGTAGGGGGTGATTTGCATCCCTCTTGAAGGAGTCAGGTCTACTGATTCTTATGGAGTATATGGAGAGATAAATGATAGGGGCAGATGTACAGACAAACAGATGTACAGTGCTCCAAATGATACGTATCGGTTTTCTTGGGTTTATAACACAGGAAGTCAATTTATGCTGCAGTGGGGGGTAGCCATGGGAAAACAAACCTCAGGACCTTGGTCTTTGAAAGGTATGCATCTCCAGTTGCTTTTCTCCCTGCTGTTTTTTCAAAGATCTGTACAAACGATCCATTTTATCATCTTTTTGAAAGCTTAGTGGCAGAACTAAACATTCTGGAGGCAATGCTCATAACAACCTGAAACAACTTTTAATGACTTTAATAGTTTGTTTTCTTTTCTCGGCAGGAAGAAGAATTTTATTCTTCGCCAACCCAAACATTTTCGTTAAATCCAGAGCAATCTTGTGTCGATTTCAAAACAAATATGCTGTTTCAAAATAGAAAGTCAGAATGCTTCTATTTTGAAAATGTTGAAACTATTTCTTCTAGAAAATATCAAAATAAATTGTCATAACATTTAACCTTCCATCATTTCCAAATTGGCGAATAATTCTGATCTTCCCACGAGTGTAATTTCTAGCAGATGTATTATTCATC
The DNA here is from genome assembly GCA_013398015.1 of Oreocharis arfaki. NCBI lineage: Eukaryota > Metazoa > Chordata > Aves > Passeriformes > Paramythiidae > Oreocharis > Oreocharis arfaki. The sequence continues at coordinate 215,394 of VZRR01005020.1, read as the reverse complement.
CATTTTTTTAGTTTTACTAACACTTTTGAAATCCCGGCTGATAGTGACTCCACAAATCAAAATCCACTGCTATTTTCACTAGTCTGAGACTCCATCCTGTTCTTACGGATAATGATAATAATACCAGCCTCCATTTTTTTTCTCTGTGACCTACACAAGTGCAATGTAAGTTATGTAGATTCAAGTCCTTAGGAGCATGGGCCAGTGCTATATGCTCTCTCAGCATCATAGAATACCCTGTTCCTAATAACATCATCTATTTTTTTGGCTCCCCGTAGAATGGCTTGGCTTCAAAATCCTTACGTAAAGTCAGCTTCCCTTTTATCCTTAGGAAAGTGTGGATCTTTGACAAAGCTATTTAGAAGATATCTTTGGCCAAAATGCCAAAAGAGAGTGTTCTGTAATAGCATGAGGCAGTGCTCTGAAAATACAAAGCTTCTGTCTGAGACTTAGGAGATAGAGTATAAGGTATGCAGCTTAGCTGCTGGCTTCTTCTATCAACACTCATAAAAATATATGTATGACAACACAGAAAGAACACTCCCCATACAGCTCCCTAGAAAATAGCTGCAAACATGCATTGCGACAGAGAAGCTCCATGGTGAGTGCAATTCTCTATCAGCAAAAGGAGGAGAGACCCAAAGAGGAGGTTGCCCAGCTTCACAGTCCTCCTTTTAAAGGTTAGGATCTTCCTACAGTACCAGAGCAAGGAGAGCAGTCATGCTGAGCTGTCTACAGACGGCGAAGTTGGCCTCTAAAGGCACCTCTCTGTCTGTCCATCCCGTGTCTCCCTGCTCCCGTACCCCATTGGCTACAGGGATAAGATATATGCAAAGTCATGCAAGAGAAATCCAAGAATTCCAGCATCAGGTGAGCAGGTTAGGAAGCATGTACACAGAAAGAAACAAACTTTTTTTTGTGAAACACTTCAGCCTTTCAGGACAGAAAATGATCCTGTGCTGGAGCCATCCCTTCTGTTGCTGAGAAAGGAGGGAATTTTGTCAGTAAAGAGACAATAACCTCATTTCTCTTACCACTGGTTAATAAAGAGTAAAGTTAAAGTAAATGAGAGCTGTAGGTTACCTTTTGGTGTAGGTTTTTTTTTTAATGTTAGATCACTTTGGTCCTCTGGGATATAAGGTGGTTCCTCCCACATAGGCTTCCCTCTTTTGTTCTTGCATTTCTTACTGAGGTTGATGGGCGAGGGCAGGGACAATGTTTTGTTCTGCATAGATTTGCTTAATAAAGGCAGCAAACATGAATTAGGCTCTGGTTTTAGATTATTATTCCAACAGTATGCACTCATAATTTAACATCTTATTCTGGGCTACTAAATAGTTATTTACTAGTATAAAATGTAAGCAGTGAGATTCTATTACAGCTTAAGAAGTGACACAGAATAACGTTTAGTAGGGTAGCAAAGAATGAGCAAAGTTATTGTCAATATATCTTTAGCTTGACTCTAATCATACTAATTAAAAGGACTACAACACAGAAGGGAAGAAGATTCAGAAACAAGCTGAGACTTGCAGTCATGTAAGTCAGAAAAGCAACTTGATTAAAAAGCCAATAGATGTAATTATAAGCAATGTATAGAATAAAAAAATGTTAGATGTAGTCATGGAGGAGAGTGACATAATTTTATAGCACTGATAAACTGTTGAAGACACTGAAAACCAACATTCTTTGTGCTTTTGTTACCTGCATTTGTGCCTTGGTCCTTGTCTGGGGGTGCAGTAAGATTTTATTTGTAATTTTGTTTCTGAATTCAGTGTAATTGAGATAACAGTTCTTTCTAATAAATAGGCTATCTATTTGTGATTTTCAAGACAGAATATGTTTTTGGTCTAATCTTTATCTTATATTGCTGGTATAGCCATGTATTTCATACAGCTGACATACGTGATTTCCTTGGTGTAAGAGTCTGTTGTATCTTACTGTTATTTATTTACTCACTCTATGCTATATTTGATGNTTATTGTGATGTTTAGCTTTGCAATAACAGCACTAATTTCTTGGTTTTTTTTTTTTTTTTTTTTTTTTGTCTCGTGCTCTAAGAACTAATCTTTGATTGAACCACCACAGTTTCTCTTACAATTTCTGAAGCATATCTGGTAGCCAAAAAAGCTCATGATATTTTGAGAGTACAGAGGCATGTCTGTGCTTGAAAATATTTGCTAACCAGCAGACAAATTTGTGTCGATAGAATACCCAGCCAAACATTCAGAAGTGAGAAAGCACCGTTTAGTAGGTACTTCCTTGCCATTTCTAGAGTCATATACTTCCTATTGTCTAGATTTTCATGACCTTTCACAAAATAAGTTTAAGTTTGGAAAATACATACTTATATAATTTCCATGCATTTCTTTGTTAGAAGTAGCATCCAGACTCTTTACTCATACACAAAAAGAAGGTACATTTTTGATGCTGAGGCATTTTTGTTCTGGGTAAATTTCCATTTAGTTGTGAGATGGGACTAGAGTCTCTAGGACGTGGAGCTATACTTGACAATTCCTGAAAAACTAGTTGAAGATGGGGCTCTTCAACTAAGAACTTGAAGAGTCTTTGTGGTTTCCCTTTTTAGAGAGAGAAAGGCCTGAAGCTGTCTCCAGTCTTTTTTGGTACTGTTGTGGTGGGGGTTACTTGACCTCAGGGTGGTGATTCAGAAAGCTATGGTTCATAGCTAGGGCCAGCAGTGCTGGAGGCTCTTTTGCTCTCACAGAACCTCAAGAGGGGGAATCTCTTGGGAGCTTGGTCTGTATCTGGGTCCTTGGTCAACTGCTTTGATACATCTGGACTCCTTTTTGGTTCGTGGTTTCTGTTAAGTGGCACAAAACATCAGATTTCTCCTATGTTGAAAACTAGATTTCTCTTGAAGCTTTACAGCCTGTAGAGATTGAACCTGTCACTGATGTACTGTATTGAACTTCAATTAAAAATTTTGTACTTTTAAGTGTTAGGAGTTTTATACTGGCTTCTAAAAATTAGTATTTAGAGTTTCTCAAAGAGAATGAATGTCAGAAGGAATTTTAGGGCTATTTTAGAGAGAAAACAGGACCTAGATTTATGACTGGGTTTTTATCTATATTGAAGTTAAGGACTGTATCATATTTGTGATAATAGAATAGCGATTTGGCTTTACATCCACAATCAGTTTGGTATAAATACACACTGCAAATTAAGCAGAACAGAGTCTTAAGTTAAAATAAGACTTATTTCCTGAATCTATGTCTGTATTGCAAACTTAGATTATGTACTTTTCATTTACACCAGCACTCAGACTAGGCATACATGATGCAATTGATACAGCTGGACGAAAGGGGGAAAATTTAAAATAAAGAGAGATGTGAATCAGTGATTTTCTTTCATGGAAGTGTGTAATTAAGTAATCCTCTGCTCTGAACTAAAAGAGAAATGGAACCTTGGCTGCAACTAACATGTAAATAGCAGCCCTGTATTTTGAGGAACAAAGGGTGATATTTACAACAAAGACAGCATGTTATCAGTGTCCTCATCTCTCTGTAGTTTGCAACACCTGTTTCTGAAGGGTCCCTCAATGTTCCAAGTTTTGCCATTTAAGATCTGTAGAACACTGAACATTTGCTTTTGTTTTCCTTTTTTTAATAGAAAAATTCTCTCAATGGTCAATTGTATATTCCAGGCTGCCATCTGCTAAATCTGCTGATCCCATTTTAAGCACCAGAGGCTGAGGTGCCAGGTAGAGCCTTTTCAGGTCCCACATCTCACAGGTGAGGTCTCCTGTCCCTGTTTCAGGTTTCTCTGCAGGACAAAATGCACAGTCCTTTTTTCACCGCTAGAGCCAAAACATGTATTTGGTGGGCACATATGGGTGGCTTACAAATACTTCTGAATAATTCTCTTCTACCTTGAGAAGGGAAGCCAGCACTACTTCTTCCTTCTTTTTCTATTTAATCAGTGTCGCACTAGGTCACAGTAGTCTGGATTTCAGTGGTGCAGGAGAGCTTTCTGAACTGCACAACATCCCTCGGGTCAGGTTTTTTCCTCTGTGTTCTCGGCTCAGGACTTCTCATCTACTAAACTTCCTTTCTTCCATCTTCTTCCTTCTTGATCTCTCATCAGACACCTCCTGTCTTAGTTGGAATTCAATGCAAGTAGGAAAATCTTGCTAAGCAGTTTCTTGATTACCAGCTGACATGCTCCACAGCTATATCAGGATGAAAACCCCTGTTCATCAACATCTTACGATTGATATTTGATACAAGATTGGTTTTGGTTGATTATCTAGTATAGCTATGAGGGTAGGCTTAAGTTTATATATTATGAGGTTACTCAACCCAAAAATATTCAAACGATGCCTCCCGCATTGTGTACGTGTTAATTTATAAGGTGCATTAACACTTATTTTCATGTTCTTTTCCCCATGTGCCAAGAAGAGGGGCAGAGAGAAAATCAGAGAGGAAATGCTAATTAACATGTTTTAATAACAGAGTGAGCCTGTCAGAGTCTCAAGCACTGAGGTTTACTGAGCATTGGTTTCTTTTGCGCTTGCAATTATTCTGCATCAGTTGTTCCTTACCTTTCACTTCTCACCAGACCATCAGGTAGAAGCAAGACCTGATGCAAGGCTTGCTGAACCCAGAGAATCTGTTTGCTGTCTCAGTGTATGTGGTGAGGGAGGAGTTGCAATGCTGTGCTGGAGATACAGTCAGAGACTTATGGTGAAGTAATGGCTATTTCCAAATATCAGGAACAGCTACTGCAGTGATCAGGCCTGGCTAAATGCATGTTAGATTCATAAAGAATGTATATTGATGCCTTGCAGTCTGGCAAGTGTTTTGTTTATTGCGGGCTGGAGCACTTAGGTAGTGTACAACACATGCAATCAAATGACTATTTTTTGACCTTTTAATGTGTCAGAATGCGTATTCTTTAGAGATGGTTTTTTGGGTTACGTTCACATTCTGTGGCTTGTACTTGCTTAAAATGTTAAAATTTTGTGGCAACCATGATTTCTACTATTTCAGATCAGACTGAGAACTGAGACAAACTATCCAAATCCTGAATTTTGTGTTCGTGGTCAGCTGCTGCTGAATTAGTACTGAATGTTTTTGAATCACTGCTTGACATTTCTAATACAGGTGATTTTTGGAAGATTTAGAGTCAATTAAGATTGATCACCAAAAATCATGAAGTAGGAATTACTCAGAGAACAGAAACAAGTATTGTATTTCATCCTTATTCCCATCAGCCCAAATACTTGTTACTTGTTTTTTCCAGCATGCTTTGAAACAATAAGATTCAATGACTCTAGTTGTATCAGGCCATGGGATACATTACTGGCCTATTTTGAACTCAGAGTTGTAAGGATTGTACTGCTACTTCTTTTTGACTAATTTTTCTGAGTGCAAACGGGAGTGTTTGTTGTTTTTCAGCTTAAAGAAGGGAAACTGTAATCTTTATCTAAAGCTTGATAACAAGAAAATGCTGGTTTATCATTATTATTTCTGCTTTGTTGCCCTGAACAGATGACCTCAGCAAATATCTGGTCTTTTTGTAGTCTGTGAAATGGACAATATAATGCTCTCTTGTCTTTGTTTCTCTGCAGGAGGGTTTTGAGAATTAATGTCTCGATACTTTGATTTTTTTTATAGTTTAGAAGCTCTGTGTATTCAGGTGTTCTCTAGGAATACTCATTGTGGCTATATATTTCCATCAGTTTTCCCGAGGTAAAAATATGCTGGTAGCCAAATGGTGCTATGGTTATATAAGGAAGATCACAAGGGACAAATGCGTAGCATCTAACTGGAATATACTACTAATTTTTAAAATTATTTTGGGGAAAAAGGGAAGTTAGTTTTTGTATAACATACTAGAGGGAAAATGGCAGAAATCTACATCCTTTATAGACTGAACAGATCTAGTGCAACACCCAAAAACATAATGCTCCAAATGAAAGAGGAAAACTGTCTTTGTCTCCTGAATAGTGATACCAAATGATATGTCATCTACGTTTGTGTTCCAATGGGACTGCTTTTTTTCATGAGAAACTGGATTCTCATCAGTAAACAGCCAATAACAGACACTCATTGGTATAGTGATTTCAGAAATTCTTTATTTTCAGTTGTATGGCTGGACCTAAATACTGATAGAAGTCTTCACCTCTCATTACCTGTTCTAGAAACTATCCAGTTCTTCTGGATATTGATTTGAAAAAAAAGAAAGAAAGAAATTATTTGAAAGAACTAAGATGACTGTCTTTAACAGAAACATTTAAGTGTTTGTCAGCCATTATATGGGGGGTTTTTGTTTGTTTTAATTAAAAACTCCCTCTCATCAAAGGAAAAAAGTGTGTATTTGAAGAAAAAGTATAGATATACGACCTGGTTCTGAATCGAAGTATCTGGTATTGGCAAAAAATGTACCATCAGTTGGTAATAAGAAATACCATGTAAAACAATTCTAAGAAAGGCTACAGTTCTGGATAATGGTGAGAGATGCAAAAAAGAAAAGATGTCTATCATCCGCTTGTCTTTAAATATTACTACTAATAATAATATTAATAGGAGTTGGCTGTGTCCTGGGGAAGCTTAAGAATCTGGGACATTTCATTAGCAAGAATGATTGCATTTCTAAGCTTGCTGAAGTTCTTATTCCACAGTCTTGCTGGAATGCTTTTAAACTTCACACACAGTTCCCTTTCACAAGGGAAAAAAAATAAGGAGGGGGGGGAGAAAAAAACTTCTGAGTGCACTCTTTAATAATGTAGTATAACTTTTAGTTTATGGACAATCACACTTTCTACTGGCAAGGCTAAATCTGGAGGAGCGGAACATCTGAATTCTTAGTTATTAAAATTTTAGTTCTGAAAATGAATATGAAAGGAAATGAATCTGGTCAAAATTCACTTTCCCTTACCCTACAGGAAAAAAAAAAACCAAAAAAAAACTATAGAAAGAATAAGTATTAAGATTCTTGGCAAATTTCAAATAGATTTGGCAGACAAGTAAAGTTCTTCAGAATTAAAGTTTATGTCAGTCTCACCACAACTGACGTCTATGCAGAGGGGAAACCCCAAAGCAGTGTTCTTCAGCTCCACGAGAGCTGAAGTTACCTCTTCTGCTTCCTGGCCAGGCAGTCAGCGCGGATGGGGCCAGAGGGACTCCTGCTGAGCCTGAGGTCAAAGAAAGGAAGCACCAAGTTGAGGGTCTGTGGTTATTCGCTGGGGGTCTGTGTAGAAATGCCAAAACCACCTAGGTAGTGAATCAGTGCTTTGTTAGCTGTGGTCCTTCTGCAATTCATTTGTTACTGAAACAAATTGGTATGACTTAATGCTGAGTATCCATGAGAAAAGAATTCATTACAATGAAATGAAAAATGCTGAGTTCTGGTGCAAGGAGGATGTAAGAAAAGATAAAAGTGATATTGTTCTTTATTATAAGACAATTAGCATTGCACATGGAGTTTACTATTCCTTCAGCTTTCCAGCATTGTATTTGCACTCAAACAAGTAAATACTGTTGAAAATACTTTTTACAGTTAGTATTTAAAGACCTTAGTAAGACCTCTGAAATCTGAACAAGATTGGTTTCTGGACATATGGACTGATAAAAAGTGATGTCAAACACAGTAACAGCCTTGGCCGAAGTAAATTTGGTTCAAAATAATAAATATGACCTTTTCCAAAACAAATGAGATTTGTTGGCTGCTCAGAAATTGTATCCACATGCTATGGCATAATAAAGTTAAAACATGATTTAATAAAGAAAGAGGTCTTGTATCAGAGAATTTTAGTTAAGCTTTTGGCTTAATTGCAGGGTGTAGTGCCAAGTGAATCTACCAGAAAGCTGGTGGAACATACACATGCATGCACACATTCTGCTATACTAAGCCTATAGAGGAATTGAAATTAAATTCCTTTGAGCTAATGAATTCTGAAAGTTGATGAAATGGCTGTTGTTTTGTTTGTTTTCTCTGAAGATGCATTGCTTTAATATACTGTATTATCTTGCCAAGTACCACAAACTACATCTTTTGCCAGTTTTCTTGGAGTGTTTCCATTTAGTAGAGTAACCTATGAAGCAAATTCACATTGACTGTTTGATCTAATATGCTTTAGTAACTTATCTGTGAAGACATCTTCACATTGAACAAATACAAGCTGGAGAGGGCATACTGTGATGTGTCATTAGCATGAGGTTACCTTTTATGGCACTAATAATACAAATATAAAAAGTAAAAGTAGCTTCCAGTAAAAAAGCAATGCATGGGTGTTTAGTTGCTTCAGGAAAGAGTGTAGTTGACAATTTTGGGATTCCTTTTACCAGCATACAAGGACATGACAGATGCACCTAACATATTTAAATGTCTGGCCATTCTATCAGCAGACCTCGGATGTTGTATTTGGCATTTTGTGTTTCCAGTTGCTCTCATATATCAACAAGAAGAGATAGTGACCTTTGTAGCACCAGCCTTTTGGAAAATTGTTAAAAATGAGAGAGTATAGTTCCAGCCAAGCAGTGTGATGGATGTCCTCTACTCAGGACTGATGGGTGCTGTGGACGAAGATCAACATGTGGAGTGCATCACAGATGCGCCTTTTAATTTGGTATGGTGAAAATGAGCCCAACTTCCTAGCCTCTGTCCATATGTGCTCTTGGTACAGCTATGAGTGATAAAATGCTCAATGTTCTTCAAAGTCAGAGGCCTAAATGGTGCCTGGATGACATTTTTGACATATTGTTGTTCAGTATGTTTAAGAAAGAATGAGTAAGTTAGATAGATGAATGGAGCCTGGAAATGACTGCCCTATGTATCATTTGTCTCAGAAAATCTAGATGAGCCTCTTGCTTTATTATATAAAAAGCATTTTGCATGTCAGGCTATAATAGATACTATTTTGAGGTAAGGGCTGGTTTTCATTAATATCATTCTTGTTTGATACTTGAAATTATATATTTGCACTTATAAGATATCAGTGTTTTTGTTGTACCTGATATGTTGTTACTTTAATGTCAGAATCCCCCGCAGTGAAATTTCAGAAACTGTGTCAGACAGCAAAGCAAAATGATATGTAAATTCTGTTCACAAACATGAGCAACTTAAATTATGTGGTACTGATCAAAAACTACGTCTTTTCTTATTGCTTTTGAGGGAGTGGTAATTATTTATAATAATTTTTGGAAGAATTTTATCATATCTATTTGACTTGGAAAATATATACCAAAGAGCATTGGCCTTTAAAACTAATCAAATAACAGAGACTTCAAAATGTATTTTTGAAGGTGAATACGCAATATATCTCACACTATCAATTCTGTCTTTGAACTATGAATGTCTTTTGTTGCCATACCAACAGTTTGGCTGGAAGCTGAAATCTGCTAGACATGTCTGTCTTGGATGTGAAGGACTTTTCCTTTCAATAATTTTGTCTTCCTATTCACTTTTTTATAGGATAAACTCTTTTGAAATCCTGTATTATGAAGCACAATATCACAATGTGAAAATAAGTTGATTCTTTCATGTGGTATGAATAAAGTAAGGAACAATTTTGAATAAAGTAAGGAACAATTTTGAATAAAGTAAGGAACAATTTGATATAATAATGAGTTGGGGGTTTTGCAGGGGACACTTTTTTTTTTTTACCCAGACCTCTGCTGTACTCAAACAGAAAGCTTTCGTGAAACTTATTTTAAGTTATTCTCACCTGATGACTTGTGGGTTTCCTTTCTATAAGGATTGCATCTTCTCTAAATCTCCTGCAGTCATCCAGTCTGCAAAGGAAAAGATGCTTCTTTGCTTAGCAACCTGGTGGATATACAAATCACAGCTTCCTTTTTTGCTTCCCATGATACCTATGCAACATCCATAAATATTTTAATCTCAGTCCTAGCACAGTGTGGGCTTGTTTTAAAGTTTTATAAGTAAACAGTGAAAATAGATATGGATGTAGATGGAAGGTAGTTAAAACAGCAGGAAGGAAGTCCTCATATATGGAAGAAATAACATGGTGGTGTCAATGTGTAGCAATCAAGACAAGAAAAGCTTTGCATGAAAAAATGTAGATTTTGCCTGTCACGCTGCAGAATCACAAAATCCCAGAGTCAGCTGAGATGGGAGGGCCCCACAAGGATGACTGAGTCTAGCTTCTGGCCCTGCACAGCACCATCCCAGTGAAAACTTATGTGTCATTCAAGTGGCATCTTGCAGTGAAATTAACTGGTCTGGGTTTGCGGTGACTATATGGGACAAAATAGGAAATTAGAAGAGTAAGTTGTCTTTGAGACTTCTGAAGCCAGGGCTCAAAACCTTTTTTTAGGTGTTTTTGGAATTTGGTCTGTTGGATTTTTCATCTGAGCAGATGGGTCAAAAGGGTTAAGGAAAGACTGGGATGTGCTTGAAAATATTATACATGTACATCTTGTTACTCTGAAGTATAATGTAGTCAACTAGACATACAAATTCATCGTTGTGTATCTCAGTATGTAGGTGACTTACATAATTTCCTGGATCTTACATGGATGCATAATTCGGCCACGATAGACTTCAAGCATGTTACTGGCAGCTCTGTCTTGCATATGGTGTTCAGAGGTAGATTCCAGATGCACTTTTGCTGTAGAAATCTGTCACTGATTTTTTTTTTTCTGTCCTAGAAACCACCAGCTAAGTTTATTTTTGTCTCTTCAAATGACATATGTAACCTTGTAGCCCAGTAAATTTGAGTACATTTTTGCTTGTAATAGGCCACAGATTTTCCCCTAGGCTCTACCTTGGCCTTCCTGGAGATTTGTTTTTACTTGCAGCACTGCTTATCTAATGACCAGGTGACTATCACCTACTTTTTTTGGTGTTTGTTTAACTCTCTATGATTGTGTGGTTGTGATGATTATTGCTTTTTCTGCAACTAGTACACAATAAATAGTGTTAATTGTGCATGGAATGAATTCCCTGTAAGGCTACAATGACCTGCAGCACAGAGAAGTAAAGGCACAGTCATAGATATGTACTGGAGACTCTGGGCTGTTAAGCAGCTCTCCAGTGACCAGCAAAGGAATGAAACCTTGGCAAGTTTGTTATACAAGAAGCAGATTTACCAAAAGCAGTTAAAAAAACCCAAAACTAAACAGCGAATTGACTTGCTCTGTGGTCTTGCTGAACAATGAAGAAAAAACAAGGTGTGTAGAACATGTTATCAAACCTTAAAATTACTCTGAGTGAGAAGTAAAACAATCCATACTTCTATCATCCTGGAAAAATTCTCTTCAATACTGCAGACTCGCCTTTTTTCCTCCTCTCCCCTGCATCTCTTCATTTTCCCCCCTCTGCCACCCACCAAGCTTTTGACCTTAAGAAGGTCAACAAAACATCGAAAAAATGAAAGTTTCGATATATATAATTCGAATTGTATGTAATTATGTGTATGTAATACATCATACTACATTTTATACCATATTATGTATGGGATAAAATTTTAGTATCTTTGCAACTAGGTTAAAAATAATGGATCAAGTTGCTAAGACTAATTAAGCTGCCAATAAATTCTTGGATTTGCATATAAGATGTGTTCCTTCTGCCCTTAACAAAATTTTTTATTGTAACTGACGAGAATTAACAAATCCTTAGCTTGCAAACAACAAATGGGCGCACACATCTAGAGAACATGGTATAACTGGTGGCATTCCCTCTGCACTGGAACCTTCCTCTAACCCTTTGTAGAAGGGAAAATCTAAGTGCTGTGACTAAGGCCACAGCTCAAAGGCTGATTGTATTTCGATGGGATCTAAATCACTTCAGTTGAGTTCTCTATGGACACAGGTGATCTCATGCACAATTCACTGCTAGTCCAGTTAAATAATCTCTGTTATAAATAAATTACCTACACAACCCCATATAAATAAAAGATTTCAGCATTAAATAAATGATGCGGACAAATAAAAAGGGAAGACCAAGATTTATACGGCTTTAATTAAACTGGAGAGGAAATATGTTTTGCACAGGATTTTTTAAGGGAGAATGAATTATTTTTCACTGTGTCCTGCTAAGCCATTCAGAGCTATTCATTTGGGGAGATAGCATTGCTTAGATGCATAGTTGCACAGCGATGGTACCACTGCAATTATGTGTGAGTTGGCATTTTCTCTAAATCCTTCTTTGGTAGTCACTTAAGATTTCAAAAAATATTTTAATTTGAAAAAATTTATCCTTTTTGGTGTCTAACCAAAACTGCTTATATTGTTAATTTTTGTCGTAGGAGACTTTTCTAAACTATTAGGCAACAGGTTTTACTTGTATTAATGTAAAAAAGAAAGGAAAATAAAATTACGCAGTCTGTCTCTTACTCATCTAGCTGAACACTTCATTGCCGAAGTTGGCAGGATGACTTCAGTGGAAACATTCATGTAATTGCTCACCAGTGGAAGAACACATCACCAATAGAATATAGGATATTGTTATTTGCATTTATTTGAATAAAAGCTTATATACACTGCTTAACAAAGGAAATAATTACCTGATTCACTTTGCAGAACAGCTTAAATCTTAATAATTTATTAAAGACTAGCACACACGCGTGCAAATCATACAATAATACATTTTTTGTTTGAAAATACTGATAAGTCTTTTTCTAGTAGCTCAGTGATTAAAAAATGTAATGCTGCTTGCTCACTCCCAAAGTGGAGTGGTTAAACCTGGTACTACAAAAGGAAATGTAGCCTTTCAACACTGCTGAGCTAAACAAAGATTGTACAGATATGCTAGGTTTGTTGTTTGCAATCAATGAATGTTTCCTGTGGGTTTTGGATCCATTTCTGATAAAAAGAGTCGGTTAAAAACACAGATAAAAAGCAGTGTCTTCTTTGGAGCTGTGTTTCTTCCTTAAAAAGAAAAATGCACTTGGAAAATCTGTTTAATTTTTGTTCTAGGTAAAAGTGAATATGAATATTGTTATGGTAAATTCTAAAATGCATAGTGCTTTTTTTTCCACTGTTCCTGCTTTTTAAACCAAATTAAACTATAGAGGTACATGAAATTGAGCAAGGGCAAGTGTCTGATTCTGCACCTGGGATGGAGCAAACCTGGTTGTGTGTACAGACTGGGGAATGAGATGCTGGAGAGCAGCACCATGGAAAGGGACCTGAGGGTCCTGGTCAACGGCAAGTTGAATTTGAGTCAGCTCTGCCCTGGCAGCCAGGAGGGCCAACTTGTCCTGGTATGCATCAGGCACAGCATTGCCCGCCAGGCAAGGGTGGGGATTGTTCCGTTCTGCTTTGCACTGGGACTTCCTCATCTCAAGTCCTGCATGCAGTTCTGGGTTCCACAATGTATAAAAGATATTAAGGTATTGGGGAGCATCCAAAGGAGGGCCATGAGGATGGTGAAGGGTTGGAAGTGAAGCTGTATGAAGAGTAGCTGAGGTCTTTTGGTCTGTTCAGCCTGGAGGAAACTGAGGGGAGACCTCCCTGCAGTCTGCAACTTCCTCATGACGGGAGGTGGAGGGACAGCACCCAAGAAAATGGCATGAAGCTGTCAGGGGAAGTTTAGCTTGGATATCAGTAAAAGGCTTTTAACTGAGAGGGCTGTTGTGCACTTGAACAGGCTTCTCAGGGAAGCGGTCACAGCACCAAGCCTGAGAGTTCAAGAAGCATTTGGACAGCGTTCTCAGGCACATGGTGTGATTCTTGGGGTGTCGTGTACGGGGCCAGGAGTTGGACTCGATGATCCTGATGGGTCCCTTCCAACTCACCATGTTCTATGATCCTATGTTTCTATGAATATGCTTGAGGTTGAACTAAGCTGGTCAGTGCTGTTAGAGAGGAGTGTAAGGACAGGAAGTCTCTCCAGTAGCTCATTTATTGCATGACAAAAATTTCTTTAATAGTACAGTTGAGTTAGTTTTTTTGCTAAGTAAATCCACCCCTGAGATAAGGTTTGTCCCTTTATAGGAGACCACACCAAGATCCTTTTACCTACTTTTCTGTATGAGTGTGGAGTTTCACATACTCCAGGACAAGTTTTAGGTTCCCGGATGCAAACATACTGCACTACTATGGAAGAGAGGAATAGCACCCGAACATAGCACCTCTCTTTGCTCCTACTGCCTTTACAACTGACTCCTATGGGATGTTATTCTAATAGGTAATGATTGTACTCTACTTTTCAGATACATGGTTGAGATTTATCTGCAAATTAAGACATCTAAAGTGAAGTGTCTCAGTTTAGGTGCCTAAGTGTGTTATATGACTGAGATCTCAGTACAGTTATTGCACAGCAAGTCAAGACTACCTTTAAACCACTCCAGTCCCCTAAAACAGACACATGCTGCCTCAAACACCACCTAGTCTCTGTTGCCTGCATTTGATTATATTTTCTTTGTAATTGCAACTTTGGCACCCAACTCACTGATAGGTACTTAAGTAAACATGCTTCCATGTACACACATTGTCCTAGGTTGCAGTATATTCCATTACCGTCTTCGTGAGCTGTGAAACCAGGTGGGGCAGTGTTTCTTTGCCTCCTCCCTCCGGACTATGTTCTGTTAATGGGAGCATTTGTGCTTTGCCAAAGGACTCATAGATAAGGGGCTCTGGACTATCTCCTGTTAATGGGCCCATCAGTGCCTCACCACCCCATTGTGAGATGCTCCGCCTGGGAGGGGGCACTGAACATTTCCCACCTGGATATAATCAGAGGTTTTTCAGGCACAAGGGAGCTTCCCTCCACTGGACTTCCAGAGGACGAGAGGCTGCATCACTGGACCTTCAGGCAAAGACCAGACCCTTTTCCACAGGACCACTGTTTCACCAGAACTATGGCACCCACCCTGCTCACCGGGAGCCACCA
>VZRR01005020.1:178717-200391 GCA_013398015.1 Oreocharis arfaki | reverse complement strand
AAAGAACTGTTATTCCTATTTCTCATATCCTTGCCTGAAAGCCCCTTGATTTCAAAATTATAATAATCCGGAGGGAAGGGGGTTGCATTTTCCATTCCAAAGGGGGCTTTTGCCTCTCTTAAACAGATGCCTGTCTTTCAAACCAAGACACACATAAATTAAGGTTTCATGCTGTGAGGCTGAATCGTAACTGGTTTATCTGTTTTAAGATCATGTAGCATCTTGTACAATGTGTGAAATATAGTTTGCATTGATTTTAATAGAAGTGTTTTTGAAAGATTTTTTTGAGACTGACAGTGGTGAAGTGACACTTTCTGACCTTCTATGAAAGCGTGGAGTCTTAGTTTCTCTTTCCAAAACAACCTTTAAAGAACTGTTTCCTATGAAATACCAAACCAAAAACCACACAGTTGATTTTGTACAGGATTGTTTTCCTTGAAAGAGGACTTCTGTGTTTCTAAATTTCAAACCTATGTAAGCCAAAACTAAATTCTGAAATCTGTACGATTGTCTTCTTTCACATCTGTGATGAAAATTTGGACACCAAACCATGCAAACATAACGTGTGATTTCATTNATAATAACAATTAGATCATAACAGAGGTCAACCCTGGTCTTGCAGTATCCTTATTGTGTCTTGTCTCCTGAACTGCAAATACCAGACGTTGCACACCCAGAGAAATGTGGCATGCTTACAGAGTTCCACCCCAGAGAATATGCAACGTGAGTTTTACAGAAATGCAGGGTCTAGTGCAGACTCAAATCCGCAAAGATCTCTTAAATATTCTCACTTTCATATGAGATTTAAACAGGAGTCTATCTGCCTTGAATGCTTGCTTGGGGTTTTGTAAGGACTTGGAAGGTATGCCTGCATCTGATAGCATCTAAATGTAAATGTGATGGAGAGGTATAAATACCACAACCTGGACTTGCTATTACAAGCCGGTGTGAGGATACTCAGATGCACTCAGTTCACTTCAGAGTAAGTCCTTCCCTAACTGGCATCATGATCTGTTAGATACGGGTTGAACTGCAGGAAAAACTGATCATTTAGTAATGACCTTACTAAATCCACTCTTCTTAGGATATAGATGACCTTTGATACTTCTGTTCTCCGTCAGGTACATGATTATAAGGTCTTACACTTGGCTGACAAGTCATGTATCAAAACTAGAAACAAGCAAATCTCTACAGCTTTTCTGTTTCCTGGCCTGTAAAAAGCCCAGTTGTGTTTCTATAGCAACTGCAATGGGACAGTAATGATGTCATTGCCCGACAACCAGCTAAAATGCATATCACATTATTACAAATACCGGATAAAGGTAAACATTGAGTCATCTAATTGCTAGTATGAATAATTTTGCCACCTTCTTTAACAATTTGCTAACAGAGAAGAAAAGAAGTCATACCTGACTGGTCAAAATAGGAACCACACGCAATAATTTGAAAGAGGGGGAAGGAATAAAGAAAAGAGTCTTTGTTGCCAAACTCTGGTCTTTTCAAGCATGTACAATGTAGAAAAATACTGAAAATATTTTTTTGTGTTTGTAGCCAACTTGAAAAACTTTGTGATGCTACTTGTAAATTTTGGGAGATATTTGTATATCTTTTGCTGAAAATAGTCAAATGGAGTCATTGGCATACCTGTACCTGGCTGACACTGTAGAGTGGAGCTCTCTGCACGATGTACAAGGCAAAAACAGGATACAATAGTTGCTGCTTGATATTCTTCTCTGCTGGCAAGGCTTGAAAGAAAGGACTCGGTGCATCTCCAAATTTTGGAAGGAACTATCACTTTTCTTTAATTATTCTCCAAAAGTCAGTGGATGAGTAAAACAAGTCAGTCAAAATTTCAAGCAATGTTTATCATGCTTTATTAATTTATCATCAAGTTAATTGAATATTTTCCTGCTGAATTTGTATAGAAGAGCTGAGTAACACTTCTGGTAGAAATTTTACCTTCTCTCCCCAAGTCATGGGTTTCACTGTTAGCTATATCTTGCTGCCCGATACAGCTTCCACTGGACTGGATATCTGCAGGCCTCCATTTTCAAACACAGACTAGGACAAAGTTCCAGTTCTTCTGGAGGGAGTTGCTCACTGCTGTATACCTATGCTTCTGGATCTGTATAATTACTACCTTTTTCTCAGATCTTCCCATAAATCTATTATGAAAAATCTTGGTGTTTATGATCAAAGTCTGCTTGACCCTTCCAGACCCATCCTTCATTTGTATATCAATTTCTAGAAAATTAGTTTGTTATTTAATCTGTGGTACTCTCAGCCTGCTTGGTAAGTATAAGTGATGTTTGTCTCTCCTATTTGGACAGATTTTCTGTCCCCATTGTTCAAAGAACTCTGTTTTCTTTTATGGTGGGAGGGGAAGGAATGTGAGTTCTTCACTTGTCTATTTGTATTTCTGTTGACTCTCCCAGAGAAGGAGATTTGGACAAGCTCTGATGCAAGGTAGTACACAGACTTTCCTCTGACCACTGCAGTATATCTGCCCTCCTTCCTTCCTTCCATTTTTGGCCTTAATTTCTTGATTTTGCCTTCTCTTTATTCCTGCCTTTGATCTCTGCTTTGCACTTGCCTCATCTCCACAGCTCTTTACTTCTGTTCTAATCCCGAGTCTAAGCAGTTTTCTCCAGTTTGGCTTTTCAGCGTCTTTCTCTAGCCCTGCCTTGATTCTCCAGCTGCCTTGTTTAGTTCTGCCTTGGTTTCTTTCACTTAATATTGAATGTAGGAACTATTGCCCTCTACACCCTCTCAGTATGATTTAGAACTTTTCTTTACGATTATCTCAGCACTCCCATTATTGCATAAGTCTGAGGAAAAAATACAAGCGGGAATGACAGAGTGCAAATACAATGACACGATCTTCAATATAAAGGGCATATTAAAAACAACCAGCCATTATGTAACAGGTACCTAGAAAAGATGTTCTGTAAAATTACAGAGATATCTGTAAAATTACTGTTTGTTTATCTAACTCATAGCATAGAGAGAGAGCTGCCTTATTTTCTGTATCCTGAGGATGCTGTGATTTGACCTGTGCAATTGTCAAGCCAAGGCCTTTTGTGAAAACAGACTCACATGGAAAAGTTAAGCAGCAGGTGGACCAGGACTTGAGCTTTGTGAGCAGATGTGAAATGAATCCTTAGGAATGGTGTGCGAGCAGCAAAATAAAGGCAAGGGTTGTATTTGACTGGCAACTAGGGTAGAAAATAAATGTTGAAGTACTAATACCTTCTGTTCCCACAATCTAAATTAAAACGTTGCTTTAGTTGTCAAAGTCTCATGCTTACACCATGTCCCTGACTAAACCACAGAATAAAATGTAATCGTAGAATCATAGCATGGTTTGGGCTGGAAGGGAACCATAATGATTATCTCTTCCAATCTCTGCTGCTACCTCCTCCCAACACCTTCCTCTAGACCAGGCTGCTCAAATGCTATTAGTATTTCACCCCTTACAGTACATGTTATGTTTTCTACTTTCTTCCACATAGTTTTTATTCAAAAATGGGTGTTTTCCCTAGATAAAATCCAGTGCAGTTGCTCTTACCTGAAGAAGAAAATAGGTAAGAGGCATACTACTCATAGTACTGTTATTTTAATTTGGTCCTCATAATTGCTTCAGCAAGCTAAACAAACATTCCTCTGCCTAAGCATCAGAGCCAGCTGTTAGAACTGTGAA
This sequence comes from Oreocharis arfaki, assembly GCA_013398015.1. Classification (NCBI taxonomy): domain Eukaryota; kingdom Metazoa; phylum Chordata; class Aves; order Passeriformes; family Paramythiidae; genus Oreocharis; species Oreocharis arfaki. Next base: position 196,691 of record VZRR01005020.1, on the reverse strand, counting down.
TCTGAGGGCAAAGCTGAACATGTCTTCAGTATCAGATAGCCAAAGCATGAACTGACTGTATCATTTTTACAGTTTCAGCTAAAGATATTGTCTTTTAGCAGATGCTTTATGCATTTATCTACATGACATACAAGGGGAGATACTGACGTATGTTCTCCCTCACTGTGGATATCTATGCTTAGGATGCTGAACCTTCATCTTCCTTCAAGTGGCATGTTACACTAGAAATCCCAGTTCAAAGGTTTTATGAATCAGAGCACAAACTCAAATTATATAAGTTTTCTGTACTTGGAAATTTTCACATAAATATCTCACAAATCTGCCCTGCTCTGAAGAAAAATAGATCGTCTAGAGATTGGACTTGTTGACCTGTGCCAGAATTTTCTCTGTGCAGTCGGATACATCAGTGCTGTTCTAACTTGGAGCAGAGTTAATCTAGTTGGTAAATTGAGAATGATTCTACCAATGTTAATTGCTTCAGCTAGTGAGTGTTTCAGTATCTTGATTTAAAACACTTACAGGAGTATTGATATGCTATTTTATTCCTATGGTCTGTATTGCATGAAGATTTTGGTTTTTTAGGTAAACTTTCTTCTTCTGCTCTCATAAGAATCTAAAGAAATGAAAAACCATGCACATCAAATGTCCATAACATCTGACATTTCCCATAAGTTCCTAAATGAAAAAAAGCTGAAAATTATGTCCCTGGTAACTCATAACCACCAGCAACATCCTGTAATTCCTACATTTTCCAGAAATTCTCTTGACTTAGAATGTTTAATGATACAAAGTGAAAGCTTGCTGCTTACAACATCCAGAACAATTTATAGTGGAAACACAATTTTGATCAAAAATTATAGAGAAAGTTTGAAAAGGTAATATGCATCTACAATGTTTCCAACTGAACAAGAGAAGTCAGGATGAAGGATATTTCAAAAAACCCCAAACCCAGTTTGTGGATTTTCCTCCACCCCTCCAATTCTCCCCACTGTTCTCCAGTTCTTCAGTCTTTCACGGGGTTTTCGAGACAACTCTTAATGGTGCAGGGACTGCCTCCATCCATTTCTTAGTACTAAAGTGTAATTTCACCACACCTGGTAAAAGGGATATCCATAGTTTATCTTACAACTCCGGAAGTTTCTCTTTTTTAGTTTTCTCCTTTTTTTAGAAAATTGTTGTCAGCACTGATTAATCCTTTACTGAAGGCAGAGGCCAGAAAAGTATTAGGCGCTGTATCATTTATTTGTTCTCTTTCGCTATTTAAATAAAGGTCTTAATCTTCCTTCAAATGGACCTGTATAACCTTTATGTCTCTTTATCCTTTATTTTTTACATCATCTTTTTTATGCCTCCATATCTGTACTCCTCTTTATATTTCCATATTTGACACCTGCCATTTATATGGTTTTTACCAGTTTCCACAGCACCAGAAGGTTGTGCTATTTCATGTTTGATGCTGTCTCTCTCAGTAAATGGCACTTTTCACACATGTCTGTGCATTACACCCCCTTGCTGATGCATCTACCTGTTCCCTGAATTGACTGGGGGTCATTCGACGAGAGACGCAGCTCTCATTCCCTCTTTGTGTTATTAGAGTGCTCTGTATCAGTTCATGAATGCTTGGTTCCAAGTTTGTATCCCTGCATTCTCAAAAAATTCATTTGTAGACAGAAACAACTTAAAAAGGTCATTTGCTGGGTGACTTCATCCGCTTTCCCAAGGAAAGAATACCACTGATACCTTTGCCTTCACTCCCCAAGGGTGTCTCAGCCACTGTATTTGGTTCAACCGGTTTGCGATGAGCAGGCTGTATCTGTATTGTTCCAGATCCTTTTATATCTATGCAAAATATTGGACAGTTCTTTCTCTCACTGCATTCTGAATTTTACATACCATTCTCAGCCTGATCAGAAATAGGAATTGTTTGCTGCTGTGAGATTTACAGATCATTCCTATGACAGGTTTTGAGATTCAGCCATGCTACATCTTGACTATATGTAGTTTAAAAAAGAAAAAAAGAGATTTTTATTATAATTTGATCCATTATTTTTGACCCACATCATAATGTCCGTATGCATAGATGTATTTGTTTACACAATGCAAAAACACAGAATGGGAAATAATCCCATGTTAACAGAACATAGTTTTCAGCTTGATCTCAAACCTGTCTCCATTAGATGTGAGATGTGGCAAAGCTGATGAGTTATCACCTGTTACAGTAGTTTAAATAAATTGTAGTTTCCCTTTCTCTATACAAAAAGCCCAAACCAAACTCCCTAATTTTGAACAGACTGTTATACTATCTTTAATTATTTTCAGTAAATATTCAAACTTAATAATGCAGAAGTTTTAGTGAGCATCCTATGTTCCTGTATGCCAGTGACATTTATTCTAATCTAACATAATTTGATAGTTTTATAAGCTTCAACACAGTGTCAGTCAGTGCCTGTTCTGTATTCTCATGTAAATGTTCCTGTCAACAGGAGAAATCCTTGAAAAGAGAAACAGAAGTAGGATGTTTTCTAATGGCTGATCCTGAAAAGGCAAAAAATGCGGTAAAGAAAAACCAGTGTGGTCCTTTTGCTGTATCATGTAACAGTATTTCAAGCAAGTAGCTTTACAGTGGGGGCCTGAAATAGGAGAAATTCTGTTTCTCTGTGCACTTTTCCAGGCAGGGATAGAAAAATGGCATTAATCGTTTTCTGTGAAGAATGCTTCAGGCTGATCAAAGGCTAGTTCTTTGCCAAGCTTTTAATTTTGATTTAAATTTCTTTCAAGATACTTTCCAAATCTAGGTGCTTTTACTCAATCATGCTGTTGTCCACTTTACTATAGGAAGGCTGGAGAGGGTTCACAGTTTCTTTCATGTTAGAAAACTGGTGGAAGTTTCTGATGTAGAAAGGAGGACTGCAGAAAAGAAAAAAAAACATCCATGAAAGAGATAGCAGGAAGGAAAATTTCCTCTAGGAGTGTTTCCCAGGCTGATCCAGTCCTTAGAAGTTCTATCTGTGGTGGAGGCAGGGTTGCTATGCCGGTATGCTTCTGTTGCCTGATGAAACACTAGCCTGAGAGGCTGGAAAAAGCTTATTTTGGCTTAAAGACAAACACAAGAGAGCTGGCCCATTTCAATGGGTCAGATCAGCTCAGGCCTCTCCCTCCCCACTGTGTTACTCATTCATCGTGCTGCCTCAAGCATCTTTTTTCAGCACATGTATTTTTTCATTATCAACAGATAATGCTAATTCCAACCTTCTAGTTTATACTGAACTACAAATCTGTGTTCAGCATAGGCTGTGACTAGAAGGATAAATTTAACTGCCAGCTTACAGTCAAGGAGGGCACTTCACTAAAAAATCTCTAATAAAAAGTTGGAATGCTATCCGAATATCAAAAGAGTATCAAAACACAAGTTCTTTATTTAAACATCAGGTGGAATTGCTGAGGTAATGCACAATGTGTTGGCTAATAGGTGGACCTCAAGTTGTAAGAAGACTAAGTTAACTGAAGGTAATTAATAATTTTATATGAATGTTAATGTTCTGACATGTAGTGCATATTGAGGTCTTATTATAATGTCAAAAATGGTCTTTTGTAATTTTACTGCTACCATTTAGCTGCAATCCCTAGAACTATGGAAGCCCCAAATGTTGATTGGCGATGCCATTTGAGAGGTAATTGCAGGTTTTTAAGCTGACAAAAACCACTCTCTCAACAAGAATGCAAAAAAAACCCAAACCAGAGTTCATACCTGTTATGGAAAACCAAGTGACTACCATTCTGTAATTTTTCTCTGTTAAAGTTCTGGCAAAAAAAGAATCTTACATCCAGATATATTTTCTACCTCTTAAGAAGGTGTCTCATGGTACAGAAAGTTCCACAGTTTTTCTTATTTTCTTGTTTTCTTGTTCCACTTTAGTGGGTATGCAATTAGAAAGTACCGTGCTGAATGGTTCTAACTAAGAATTTCCTGGCTTGTTTAATTTTTTTTTGTTGTTGTTTAGAAAAAAAACAGAAAAAGAAAGAAAAGAGATTCTTTCAAAATGTGTAAACAATCCAGGAAAGAGTGAGTGAAAGCTACAAGTCTTGCCCCTGGCTTTGTAGCCCACTTCCAGGCTACGGAAATTGATTCCACTGCATGCTCTTCTTTTTAAATTCTTTTCCACACTTCAGCCTAACTGGGCCTGGAAAAATTGAGACTTCCCTTTAAATTCGCCAGTGCCTTGAGACACACGAGAAGGAATACGGGCCTTTCAAATTGCTTAAACAAAGAATGTGAACCCAAGTTTCTGGCTGTGGGAACAGCTTTACCAGTAAGTTAATATGCAAAGTGAGCAATGCCCCTGCTTAATCAGGTGCTGCCATCCAAGTGCCTGCTGCCTGCCTTGAGAGGCCCAAAGTAGGTGCCCTCTGAGAAGATCAGATTGTCCATTCCTGATCTAATGGCTCGAGAACCAAGGACCTTCGACCACCCGATTGGGATGGTTACACTGCAGCTGACAATGTTCAGATACTAACTTTAGAACTCAAAATCAGTCTGTTGATGGTTTTCATTCCTTTTATCTTTTCTTCTGCAGTACAGAATTTGAATGACCACTATCATTGCTCTGAATCTGGCACTTACTATGTTGCACATATGCTATAAAGGGCTGAGCAGTCTGAAGAGATGCATATTTACTCTAATTCCGTCTCTGGGAAAAAACTTTAACTTGTTCAAGCTGATTCTGACCTGCAGGTTTTTAAGCTGACAGTCAATAGACTGCTTTCTGAAAAAGTAGCCACTGCACATATATTACATGCTTCCTAATGGTATTGACAGTTTTATGGGGAAAATGCATGTCTGGGGACTAAGGTGCCTGATACACGATTGACTGACACTAAGACCACACTGGAGAAACATTGTGGGCTTTATTGGACTCAATTATGACTTCTACGGAAGCAATACCAGCCCATTACTTCTCACCATGTTCCCTTGAACTTTGTTTTAGATTAAAAGAAAATTGAATTGAGACATGGTTGCAAGTTTTCCATTGCTGTGTTGAGAGGTCTGGCAGTGCCCAGCTCCTCAATTGCCCATCTAATGTGTATCTGTCACCCCATTTTCTTAATGTCTCCTACAATCATTACGGTCTTGCAAAACACCTCAACAAATTAAAAGTTGACTGAGATGATTACACATTCTGTGCTGTTAAAAATGTCCATGAAATGTTTTTTCTGTTGCTGCTACTGGTGGTGCCACTGCCAGGCCAATGACAAAGTTGTATAGGATCGCAGCCATAGAACTCCATGCATTTAGCTTGTTGCTCTCTCTTGTAGTCACAAGACATTTGTCTGTAGAGTGAGTTACAGGAAGTAATTTCTGAATGACAAGCAAAGGAAAAAATAATTTCCACCCTTTTTGAATAAAATTGCATGTTTTACATGTGTTTCTTTTTGGTAGTGCTGTTAGGCATTCTTTATATTTTTTCAAATAAAATGTAGAGACAGGTCCCTAGGGCCATTCACTGTTTTTAATATATATCAGAAAAGGTGTTTCTTCTTTTAGTGTTGGAACCACACAAGGAAAGGTATTTCACATAATCAGTTTTCTGAGGTGAATGTATCTTAGTTCCCCTCTGCAGAAGCAAATTCTATCCTAAAATGTCATCTCAGATTCAAAATATAAGATATTGGAATCAGGCTCTGTTTTGGTGACCACCAAAGAAACTGCAAAATGCTTAAGCAATTATAGCTAGAACTGCATTTTTACACAGGAAAATTACTTTTAAAAAGATAAGAGAAGTTTAATCCACAAGCAGTCAATGTGTCCTGTACTGCTGTAGCTCAAGTTTGGACTTGAAAGGCATATAGGTTCCTCATCTGAACACAATTTTTTTCTGGTGCAACACAATTGGTATACTTGATGATGCAAACTATTCAGACCTAATTGGTGAGTTTTGGCCTCTTTATACATATGGGGTTTTTTTGGTTTTGTTTGATTTTTTGTGTTTGTTTGGTTGGGTTTGTTTTTTTTTTTCCCAGCTAGCAGATATTAAAATTCACCAAAGTTTTCAGGTAGATTAAAAGAAAACTGCTAACTCTAGTCATACAGTGGTTTCGAGAGACTTAATCTTTCAGAAGACTAGCTAGTTGTTGTGTTTTGATTTGGGAACTTTCATCACCTGCAAGGTATTCTTGACAGAAACCAGATTGTCATTAACCTCTATTCGTCTGTCAGTATTAGAAGGATATTAAACTGCTGCGTAGTCCATCTTCTTGCTAGTATATTTGATCTGTGGCCTGCAATTTTAAAGTTTGCTACTGCATTTACTCAGATTAATTTTTATCACCAATTCTTCCCCTTTCTATTTGTTCTGCAGAGATATTCATGCAGTTGACTCTTACCTCTAAGATAGTTGACTTATTTGCTTAGAGTAGACAAAATAAATACACATACATATCTGAGCTGAAGGCCAGTTGAGGACATATGTGTACCTTAAATGCTTTCTTTTGAAATGTTTCGCCTCTGTAGTCTGAGTTGGATCGCTGCCCTGCATAAATTTTCCTCCAAGAAAAGTAAGTATGCTTGTTTTATAGACCACACATTCTGTCATGCCAAGTTGCAACCCAAACTGCACATATGAAATAAATTTGAATCACTTTATGGATCTTTCAGTGTGCCTGGTATTTGTAATCTGTCTTTTTGCAGCTAAGTAATAGCTGAGATTAATGATGCAACATAATACTCATTATCTTCACAAAACCAAAACATGCAAAATTCAGCAAAAAACAGTTTTAAGATGTTGAATACTTGATAAGGAAGAAAAGGGAGGCAGGTGGAAGTGGTGGAATCTATGGACCCATCACATTTTTGTCTTGAGCAGTCATTGCTAGTTTGTTTTTCTGGGCTTCAATTCTTAAAAAGGTGTGAAAGCTTTCCAGATGAGAAATGTCCTCCTCAGGGAGCCCAGTGGTCCTGTCTCTTGCAGCTGGGTCTCCCTCCGTAAACACTGTGGGCTTGGTGTTGCTGAGCCTCTTCCCCTTCACAGCCTCTTCTAAAGAGAGGATCAAGCAGCTGGGAGGGGGGATATGCAGATGGGTCATTACAGTTTTTCCCCAAGAGGCTTCTAGCAAGCCCTTCTAAAAAGGAAAATTTTGAGCTGGTTTGACCTTGGTCTCTAACAGCTTTTTTCAAACTCTGTGAGATGCATTGTCTTGCATGTAATTTCTTTTTCTGAGTTGGTATGAGATACCAGTTCCACTTGGCTGCACTTCTTGTAGAAAACCACTTCTTTGCTACAGGTCCTCTGTTAGAAATCATATGGTGGAGACGAGGAAGACCTTGCATGTCACCACTGTATGCGTATAAAGGAACCATTTACATTAATAGCTGGTGAAGTTATTACCTTTTTTCTTTTTATTTTTTTTTCCATTTTTAAAATGTTTTTGTTTTAAAAGGCAAGAAATAACAGCTTGTCTCTTTGACAGCAAATAACACTCTTTAAAAGCAGTTGCCAAGCAACCTACATTTACAGTTTTGCACTAAACTCTGAACAGCAAAGAACCCTCCCTTCCCAACCCCCAAAATAAAATAAAATTGAAATAACAGACATACAGAAGACCTCCTATTCTAGTGCTCAGCTTGTTTTTGGTACCAAAAAGTCTCTTATTTATAGTGATATTCAGAGTGGAGCAACCTGCTAGTGTTTTGGAACAGCACATTCAGGTCAATGAAGGAGGATTATTTTTTCTTCTGAAGTGCACTTGTTTGCCACAAGTTTGAGAGGGAATGCAGAAAAGCTGTTGCTAATTTTCCAGTCAAGCACTCAGAAGGAAATTTCACCCCAATCCCCAAGGAATGCTGTGAATCATGACTGTTTCTGTAAGGTATAGGTGCACATTTTTCCCCAAGAGCCAATCTAAGCACCTTGCATGTTCTAGGGTTCTACGAGGGAGATGGCTGGAAGTCACTTGTGGTAAGGAACTTCTTCTCCCGCCGTTTCACATGTTTTTTAGCATGTGAAATTTTTAAGTGAAGTTTTAGATGGAAATACAAACAGATACGAGAATAATGTGTGAGAAGTGTCAGACTGTGGAATTGCCGATGAACCCATGTGCTCTAATACAGAAATTGTGAAGATAGAGGTGGGTGTACACACAAAATTCCTGTATCCAGTCTTGTCATTCTAGTGATTCAAATCTGTGCATCGCTGATACATCACAATATGAGCAACAGATGTTAGTATGTGGGGTTTTGCTTTTCCAAGAGCCAGATCAGAAGTACTAAGGAGAGTTGTTAAGGTCAATTCTAGGCATTGTCCCCACTACAGAGTCAGTCACAAGGAGAACATTCACCTGAGCCCTGGAATTTGAAGAAATTTCAGGATCTTGGAGTTCAGCTACAGCTTTAAGTCTCATAGATTTATGACCTGATCTACCATTTCTCTGCTATTCCCTGCAGAGTGGAGTAAGCCTGTACAGAGCCCACAAACTCTTCTTTGAACCTCTGTGTGAATCACATTTTGTGTAACTCTTTCACACGCCTTTGGAATTTTGTCATTAATTGTAATTTTCCTTCTTAGTTTTCTGTTTTAAACTGCTGTATAGTGCTTCCATGAACAAAACTGTCTGTTGCATTCTAGAGGTACATTTCAGTTGGGAGGGAGTTTATTACAGCTCCTGACAAGTTCGTAGCTATTCTGGGCTCACTGAGAAGTGAGCTCTCCAAAGATAACGGTTTTGAATGTCTTGAATCTTCATACTACAAGGAAAAAGACAATTAAATACTAAGATTACAGGGGACTTTCGCTGATGAGTGCCAATTTCCTAATTTCATTTTATTATCAGTTCTCTTTGCATCCTCTTTGCTTCCTTTTCCGCAAGAGAAACGCACACAGAACTGCACCAACTTTCGTGCTCTGTTGGATCACTTTTGCGATGTGGCACAGCATTGAAGCTGAGGCTCATGGCCTCCATTTGGCATATTTTAAGATTAACAGTACCTTAGGCCAGAGGGTAATGGACATAGTTCATCAAACTTTCTTTTTTTTTTTTTTTTTTTTTTTTTTTTTTTTTTACAATTTTTTTCTTTTAAATATNTTTTTTTTTTTTTTTGAGACAATGTTTCATCTGTAAAATACAAGAAGCAAAAGCACATTTTTGTATTGGTGTCTCCTTGTGTTTCTGTCAGGGACCATGAAGACTGTTGTTTTCACAGTCACTTAAAGTTGAATTGCATTTTGCACAAAGCTTTCAAGCCTGTCACTGATGCCTTCTCCAAATGACTTCTCCTATGCATGGCAAATAACATTGGGATGGCTCAAGACACAGGCCTGATGAAATATTTGAGCTTATCTGGCAATCTGTCAGTGAGCTCCCTTCAAGCACACAGAAGCACTGTGCTTGCTTGCCTCCCAGTGTCAGCAGCCCAAAAGCAATTTAAGTCTGAGTGTCACGCATTCTTCATAGTATCTGTAGGCTTAGGTTGCCTTCTGCTCAGGGGAAGAAGTAGGGCCTAAAATAGTAACCAAAGAGTGAATTTGTATTGTATGGCTAGGGTTTTGTACAAGAACTTTTCAGGAAAGTTTAGTGGAATATTCAAAGAAGATAATAGGAAAGACAATAAATTCAGCGTTAGCACAGAATCAGAGTGCCTGAGGCTGCAAGTGACCTCTGGAGGTCATTTGGTCCAAATGCTTTACTCAAGCATGACCACCTAAGGTTGGTTGCCCAGGACCATCCAGATGTCTTGAGTATCTGCAATGATGGAGACTCCAGAACATCCCCAGGCAACCTGTGTTAGTGCTTAACACACTTATGTAGCACAACTCAGTGGTGAAGGGGACAGCTTGGTGATTAAAAATACAGCCTTGCCAATGCAAAGGCTTGGATTAAGGACAGTCTCTCAGAATTCCCTCTATCAGAAGTTTAGTTTCTTCCTATGTGTTATAACACTTACGTGTTATAACACACTTACAAAAAATTTTAAAAAGCGTCTTCTGGGAAGTTATGTGACATAGTTAAGACAAATAAATTAGTATTAATTTTATAAAAATGTATTTCTTCTGTGCCCATATCAATATTTTTTCTATAATGATACATTTACAGAAGGTCTAAAATAAATGTAAATAGTGTTTTAGTTTGGGGTTTTTTTAAAGGCTTTCATTATTGCCAGTTCTACTTTAAAAATAATTTGAAGATATGGAGCTTTGACTGTCTTTTTCAGCATTAAACCAAATGTTATTATCAAATTGTTCAACCACTGAGACTGTTTTTTATTGTGGTTAGGTTTTCTACAGTTCTGGTAAGGCTGCCATAAATACTGGTGTATTCCTCTTACCCTTGGTAGTGCTCATAAACACCTGGCTATTGCTTTGGAGAACAGAGCCTGAACTTCAAACTGCTTTTGCCATTGACGTTAGTTAAGGTAAACTAAGGCTTTCCCCTCTGCTCTGAGTACAATATTGACTAGAATATCAGATTTCTTCATGGCTTTTCAACTCTACCTGCAGACTGCAAAGCTGATTATTAGCTCCATTGAAGCTTGCAGGGGGCAGAGGCTAATCATAGGGATTGTATCCTTCGCAGTCTGCATAATTGAAAACACAGTGCAAAGTGTGCTGCCCTTATGTATAAATACAACGTAGTAACCTAAAAAAAAAAAAATGGAAAAGGTTTTTGCCGACATCACAATATTTTGTAAATATTTCACCTGAAGTTACCGTTCTGTTCTGTGGAAGGTGAAACAGCAGTTGCTGATACCATCAGAGCAACATACAATGGGTTGCTCGTGGGGTTTCCTTCTGGCTGCTGGTAAATGCCTTCAGTACAGACCCCTTTTGTCACTCAGATGTGACTGTCACACCAGTTTGTTACAGCACTAGCAGTAAACACAAGAATACGGCAACCTTCAACCTGCTTTAACTAGTTATAGGCCTTAGTTATTTTAAAATGTTTTTCTTTTCCCAGCTATTTCAGCTGTCCCAGATATTTATCTTAGGGTGTTGTAAGAGTATCAGGCAACTTGTAGTTCTGTGTGTAATTTCCTACTGCAAATACTACTGCAGCTGACATACTACCAAAATACAATCCAAACACTAACAATTTTAAATGTACAGAATTAAGAAGAGGCATTGAAATGCCAAACTGGATTTTAGGAATGACAACTCTTTCATTGGAAAGGTTTTAGAGCAAAGAGAGATAAAACTGGCCTTTGGTTTGGGCTATGACTGACACAGCTACCTTTTCTAGAGACTTCAGCTATCTGATTGCATACAAGAGGATAACTATTTTTGAAATTTATTATGCACAATGGGTGGTTATTTTACTTTGTTCCACAGTTCGTTTTAATTTATAGTAGAATTATATTATCTTTCATTTTTAGTGATTTGTGGATTATTTGTTTTGAAAATTTTGCAGTATGTTACATATCTTCCACTTCCCTTACAATGAGAAATAATGCTGTCTTCTTTCAACTTCTACATTTGGAGGCAAAAGCTTATTTTAAAGACAATTTGTGGGAATTTTTTTTCCAGCAATCTGCTCAAAAGGAATCAAGAAAAATTAAAATGAAATATTTTGCCTTTTTTTTTTCAATTCAGTAACTACCAAGACATAGGAAACACTTTCAGACTAACAATCCTAACGGTACTCTATTTACAGCCCCAGGTATTCTGCAGTTCTCAGGACAATGACTCTAGTTTAAAGCTAGTGTATGTTACTATAAAATCAGCTTAAAACATCCTGGTTTCTGTTAATTTTAAATTATTTCCATGTTGTCCTGGGTTACAATGTAAGATGTAACCAAAAGTGTATATTCTATTATCATCCACATAAGCTTTTAAAGCAAGTGGGACAGTGTTCGTTATCTCCTACCATGACTCATCCCTGATAATTCCCTCTGGGAGCCATCTCTGTTTAATGGGCAATCAAGGACCCACGGCCTGACTCACGCAATTACATCAGCCCATTGTGAGATGCTCTGCCCAGGGAGGAGGAGCCAATCATTCCCACCTGGATATAGTCTGGGGTTTGAGACAGCACAAGCAGCCCTTACCTACTGAATTTCTTGAGGATGAGGGCTATCACTGGACCTTCAGGTAAAGACCAGGCCCTTCTACAGGATCACTCCTCCAACAGAACCACTTCATCTGGACTGCTACCACCACCCTGACTAACAGGGTGTCGGGTTGTATCTGACTCTGTCAGTGTTCTTGTACTATTGCATTTATTTTAATTTTCCTATTAAAGTATAATTCTGACTTGCGATCTCCCACTGGTTTGTTTTCAAACTAGTGCACATGAACAGTTGTCTCAAAAGGTTTTGAGGGCGGGTGTTTGTTTTGAAGTGGGCAGTGAAAATAGGTGGGTCTTTTCATCTGTTTCTATCAAATTTTCCAACACAGCAATGCAATAATAAACTTTATCATACTTGAGTCCTCTGAAAAATATCACAGAAATGCTATATAAGACTTATGGTTCCAACAAACTTTTTCAAAGGTAAAAATATAAATGTGTTAGGTCAAATGCAATTTGCCGATTTTTTAACCACATCCAACAATTTCGTAGTAGTGCGAGTCACAATAAATATTCCATATTCCTTCCTAGAGAAATGAGATGTGTATGTGCTGGCTTACCCAGCCAGTGTCCCAGCTGAAATATCTACTCATAGTCAGTAAAATATTTAAGTCATATTGATTCTGGAGGGGTTTGAGTACGTGCCTATAGTTGAGTGCTCTGATGAGTAAGTATGGATTTAAGCGTGCTCTTAAATATTCTGCTGAGCGCAGACCTGAACTTGTAATGTAATAGTGATCTATTGAATAGGTTGCAGAGAAACCACTGAAATCAGCGAATCTCTGAAGGGCCATAAAAGTCTGTCTGTGGAGGTTATTTGCAGGATTAGACCAATACCAGGAGTAACAAGTATTCAAGTTCAAATTAAATTTGAAGATGTTTTAATACTCATAATCTCAAATGTGTTTAAAGTTTCCCGTAATAATAAAAAACTGTGCTTGGAGAAAATTCTTCAACAGGACTCCTTAGAAATATACATGTATTCTAATTTTTTCTAACTCTTAAATTTGTTGGTGTAGGGTGGGATTCCAGTTGCAGCTGTGGCACGCCGCCATTCAGCCGGTCTCTTTCTGGTTTTAGTATTCAGCTTCTATTTTTGCATTCAGCAGTTGTTAAAAGATGGAATGTGATATAAATGCATCTAATTTTTAGCTACAGTTTTTAGTGGATTATGATACTTTTACCCCAATTTACAACTTTCCTTGGTTTTGTTTTCTTTCACTTCATTCCATGCACTTTACCAGTGGCTATGTAATCTGAATATAACTTTCTATTCATTAGTTCTAGGTTGCTTCTCAGGCTGATCCAAATCTCTGTCAAGTGAATAGAAAAAGTCATGTGAATTTTGAATCTGATCCAACATCTTCATGCTCTTTAATGTTTGCTCCTGATTAGATGCTATTGTCCAGTTAAGATTTCCTCTACTGCAGGTTTTTGCTAATCAATTTTAAGAAAATCGTGACTTGTATAAAGTAGGTAAGAACATCTGTCCAAAAGAGACATCGAATTTTCTCTCAATAAGAGTTGTCTACAAAATTACTTTTTAAGTCAAATATTTCATAAATTCTAGTGTTTCTATGATGAAGATTTTAAAACAGCTAATAGATGGCATTCTATGTGCTGCAGGTAGGTTGGGCATAATTATGCTCTATTGTATGGTAAAGAATCATGTAATAATTCTCAAGACCTCACTCAGATGAATTATTTATTTTTTGGTATGTGGCATTTTCAGACCTTGTGTAAGGTGTATTTTGTACGTGTGCTAGAGTGTCATTATTGTTCGCTGTTTATTCCTTGTGCATTGTAGTGTTTGCCAGCGTATACAGTGAGAGTGTTCCAAGGGAGGAGCAATCTCCCTACAACTGTAGGGCCGTATCAGTTTTCAACATGCCCAAATTCAAGCAGAATCAGATGGTTCAGGCCTCTATCCTGCACAAAAAGAAGTGATCCCCAGTTTTTTATGTAACAGTAGATCGCAAGGCTAAGTCCTCCCTGGAAATCACTCTGTAAGTGTCCTTGGGACTTTAGTTTGTTCTTTTCTCAGATAAAGGAAAGAATAGCTAGCAATAAATTTGTTTGTACTGGTATTATCCAGAAATCATTTTCATCTGCTAGAAAATTCTGTACATTTATCCCATTTGATAAATTGATTCTGGCTCACAAAGACCATTGCAGAGACTAGAACAGCCTTACATGATTCAGTCATTTGATTGCTGAGTGGCAAGGGCCGTTCACAGAGCAGAGTTCATATACTGGGGGTCACCCCAAGAACTAATTCTGGGGGATGGTTATTGCACTGGGTTAACTCTAATTTTGCCCATTCTAATTTAGTGTTGTAAGAACTGATGCTGTATAAATAACCTTGAAATCCAGATCCTTTGCCAGATACCAGTGCTGCCCAGTCAACTGATGGTCATCCCAACATTTTTAAAGCTGTGCCCAAGGTATTAGATCCTTGACTCCTGCTGACTTTAATTGAAGTACAGTTGCTTAATTTCTCTTTACTTTCTATGTGCTTTTTGAAAATCCATCCCTGTAGACTGAATGGTAAATATAAGATGAACCCTATTTGCTGAAAAACAGGCTATTCAAATTAAGGGATATTGTAATGTTAGCAGGAATGGGTTTGTGGTCATTACCATATGAAAAAGAAAAGGTCAGTGTGAAGGAAAGAAATCCCTTTGTTCTGAGTGGAACATAAGCATTTTAGCCTGATATCCTCCCCTGACTTTTATCTATTTCGAGTGTTTCCTAAACATATATAACAAATACACGAGTATTGTCAGTATTCGGTATGGAATGTACTGTTGGATAGTGTCAATATTTTTGCTCAGGAGAAAAGTTCTGAAGCTGAATATCACATCTGGAAACCGACATAGTTACCATTTAACTTGCATAAAGTGCTTGGATTTTTTTTTTTTGAATGAAAGCAAACAAAAAAAAGTTAAAAATTCTCTGGCTTTTAATGATTTCACTCACACATCTCGCCTGAGAATCTGTTTCTTTATCATAACCATAAGCAAGTCCAAGGTGTGTATTTATCAGCTGTAATTTCCTGTTAGATCCCTTCTCTAAATATCCCCCTATTGAGGAAAGCAGCTGTGGAATTTAATATTCTTTTCACAATATTACTGAGTCAAGCCCAGCAGCTTTAAAACTGTGCTGAGGAGGTGGAAGTACATAGCAACAACGTCATGCAAACAGCCTGTAGCAGTCAATACAAGAAAAAAAAAATTATTTCTGGACGTTGCTAATTATTAATTATTTGGTATGAGTTTTACGAATTATCATACAAATTTATCAGCCTAGGCATGGTATCAATTTTGCAGTCATTTACTAAGGCAAATATTTACTCATTCATAGAAAAAATTACTCATTAAGAACAAACAAAGCAGCAGAAAATAGGGGTAGGGTATCAACAGATGCTGTAGAGAAAAGTCTGAAAGCAAACTTCTTAATCTCATGGTTTATTCCAATAGATAAGTCTTATTTAGAAAAAGAATCTGTTCATTAGCATCTGCAGTAAGATTTGATCCGAATGAGATGGGCCCCAATTGCATTGCCAACTCTAAGGTGATTAAAAAACCCCTGTAAGCTTCATAAAGGATTGAAATAGTATTTCCTTTTTTCTCCCTTACTGCACTTTGAATAAAACATTTGCTTATTTTTTTAAATGATAATCAAGTTTCAACAGTGAAAACGACGTCAAAAGAAGACAACAAAACCCAACACAATTCTTTTTGGAATTGCTCTACCCTAAGCAATACTTTCTTTACAATGTATTTCTCGCACGGATAATAAGAACCAACATTTTCCTAAACTGGGTAGATTTTCAGGAAAAAAAAAAGCTTCCTTGAGAATTTTGATGTCAAGCTCAGAACATGAAACTAAATCTCCTGAGCTTAAGACCCGCACTTTAGTTTTGTACAGCACTGTTTTCCCATTTCATTTCATTTATATCTTTCAAGCTTATTCTTTCTTGTCGTCTGGCAGTCAGCATCAAACTTTTCTTCCACACTGTAGTGCTGAAAGCTTGGAAAGTGTCTCACATATCGGCAATGACTTAAAAAATGCCTTTCAGTGAGGTGAAACACTGAAGAGGGCACTAAGAGAACCTGCATTTAGGTAGAACCTGTCTTCCTGTAGGGACCTGTAGGCAGGCTGTGTATACAAGGCTGGAAAGAACCCCTATGAGGCAATACATAACAACGTGTTACTCAAGACCGAATTAATGCACTCATATGTAAGAATACTTTGTCAGTCATGCTCAAATGGAGAAATCTGTCTGCTCAATAAATACCAAAATAAAGTGAAACCAAACCCAAGGCCATTTGGTGGCCAGTGGGCAGATGCTGTTTGTAAAGGGTAGGGATTAGCTACCCCCAACACCTTGCCCCAAGCATATCAGTACCTTTTGGCATTTCAGGAGGAATTTCATTCATGCAAAAACTTGAGAAAAGAACAGATATCATCATTATTCTATCTTGATAGACATTTTAATTGTACCTGGGCTTTCCATTTTAATTTTCTGAACTGCCAAACTCATCTTTTTCACCAAATTATTATATGTATAGATCAAATGCATTCCCCATGAAATATGAGACAAAATCTACATATTCGATGTTGTGTACTTATTTATGCTGGCCTGCATATACTTGGCCTAATTTCTTGTTATGAGGACCCTTACTTATTGGTGTAAAAATAATGATAGCATGAAAAGGATCTGGAACATAACTGTGTAGGAAAAGAAGGATGCATGAATCATCAAACCTGTGTTCAGATCCTTATTTTATTTCTTGCCTGATATCATTTCACAAGAGGAGATAACATACAGCTTATATTCTGTTGAAAGAGGTTGCTGGGAAAATATGTTCTTAAAAAGAGAGGAAATAGTTGGAGGAAGAGGACATTTGTGATGTGTACATGCATGCACACACACAGACAACTACTTCTTGACTTTATTCCTGAAGTTACGAATAAATCACTCAGCATTGAAGAATGCAATGAAGCACTCCTTAATTAACTGCAAGGTTCCTTCTTCATAAGACACTGCTTTATTCAGCACTTGCTGCAGACCTCATCTGGGTACAGGCAAGGCTGTGTCAGAAGGTAACTGATGCTTGGAATAAGTCTGCCTCGGGGAATACTGGAATATCACACATGTAGTAAAGAAATCAGAGGGCAAAAGGACAAGGAGGACCAAGCTGGAGGACCATGACTGCAAGAATGATCAACTCCCAATTGACCCTGAATTTATTTGGCATCTGCTGCTCCAGCTGGATCCCTACAAAATTATGGGGCCTGATAAGATTCATCAGAGAATCCTCAAGTGCCTAGGTAACGCCATCGCAAGCCTCTCTTAATGATTTTTGGGCTGTTGAAATCATGGGAAGAATTATTGTGGGATGTACTGAAAAACACCTGCATGACAATTCAGTCAAGGGTCACAACCAGCATGGCTTCATGAGGGGAAAGTCCTGCTTGTTGAACATGATTTCCTTCTGCAACAGGGTAACCCACTTAGTTGATCAAGGGAAGCCATTTGATATAATCTATTTGGACTCCAGCAAAGCTTTTGACACAATCTCTCACAGGATCCCTCTGGACAAAATGTCCAGCACACAGCTGGATAACCAGCTTACACAGTGGGTGAATAGGTGCTCGTGTCAGGTGCAAAGAGTACAGTGAATGGGGTGACATCAGACTGGCCACCTGTCACTAGTGAGGTTCCACAGGGCTCCATCCTTGCTCCCGTGCACTTCAAAAACTCTTAGGTTCAGTTCTTTTTATTAATGACTTGGATGAAGAACTAGAAGGAATACTAGGTAAGTTTGCTGATGACATTATATTGGGAATTTTTTTACTCCCTCAAGGGCAGAGACACCTCAAAAAATTAGAGGGCTGGGCAACCACCAACCATATG
>VZRR01005020.1:80811-178588 GCA_013398015.1 Oreocharis arfaki | reverse complement strand
CTTATTACGTGGGTGAACAACTGGCTCATGTGTCAGGTGCGAAGAGTACAGTGAATG
Organism: Oreocharis arfaki; assembly: GCA_013398015.1. Lineage (NCBI taxonomy): Eukaryota > Metazoa > Chordata > Aves > Passeriformes > Paramythiidae > Oreocharis > Oreocharis arfaki. The sequence continues at coordinate 178,531 of VZRR01005020.1, read as the reverse complement.
GGGTGACATCAGACTGGCCACCTGTCACTAGTGAGGTTCCACAGGGCTCCATCCTTGCTCCCGTGCACTTCAAAAACTCTTAGGTTCAGTTCTTTTTATTAATGACTTGGATGAAGAACTAGAAGGAATACTAGGTAAGTTTGCTGATGACACTATATTGGGAATTTTTTTACTCCCTCAAGGGCAGAGGCACCTCAAAAAATTAGAGGGCTGGGCAACCACCAACCATATGTAGCTTAACAAGGGTGAGTGCCTGATTCTGCACCTGGGATGGAGCAAACCTGGTTGTGTGTACGGACTGGGAAATGAGACACTGGAGAGCAGCACTGAGGAAAGGGACCTGAGGGTCCTGGTCAACGGCAAGTTGAATCTGAGTCAGCTCTGCCCTGGCAGCCAGGAGGGCCAACATGTCCTGGTGTGCATCAGGCACAGCATCGCCAGCCAAGCAAGGCTCTACTCTTCTCTGCACTGGGGCGGCCTCACCTCGAGTGCTGGGGGCAGTTTTGGCACCACAATATAAAAAAGACATTAAGCTGTTTGACAGTGTCCAAAGGAGGGCCACCAGGATGGTGAAGGGTTTGGAGGTGAAGCCACAGGAGGAGCAGCTGAGATCACATGGTCTGTTCAGCCTGGAGAAAAGGAGACCAAGGGGAGACCCCTCGTTGCAGTCTGCAATCTCCTCATGAGGGGAAGAGGAGGGGCAGGCACTGATCTCTTCTCTGTGGTGACCTATGACAGGACCCAAGGGAATGGCCTGAAGTTGTGTCAGGGGGAAGAAGTTTAGCTTGGATATCAGGAAGAGGCTTTTAAAGCAGAGGGTGGCTGGGCACTGGAATAGGCTCCCCAGGGAAGTGGTCACAGCATCAGCCTATCCTGAGTTCTTGAACCTGAGTTCAAGATGTGTTTGGACAGTGGTCTTAGATACGTGGTATGACTCTTGGGAACAGTCCTGTATGGGTCCAGGAGTTGGGCTTGATGACCCTGATGGGTCCCTTCCTAAGGAGAAAGTATCTGCTGTTAAAACAGTTCAACATCACAATTTATGGTAATTTTTTAAAAAACCCCCTGTCTCTGCTGTAACACCACACATCACATTTCTGTGTGATGCTGACAAAGTCTTTTAGCATAAGGTTTTAGCAGGTGACCAAGCTTTGAAGCCTTGAGGTATGATTTGCAAAACTTCTGAGTACATTAATCTGTCATAAAAATTAATGTAAAATACATACAGAATTGATTAAATAAAATATTTCTAGATAGTATAAAAGACCGGTTCCTAGGTATCCTTATTGGACTTCCAAATTAGTTTTTACTTACTGGTTTTCTCTTCCCTCATCTTGCAAGAGTGTTCTGAAGTTAAATTCATTGTTAAGAAATTCCTATTCTGAAGCTGTGCAAGAAAATGCATGAGTGGTGGTGAAAAGGTTTTTCTAATTTTTAATACTATAGCTGGCATATTGAAGGAACCAAAAATATACAGAAATTTGTGAGAACGAACACTATTAGATAATGTTTATTTTGAAGACATGAAAGTAATTATTTTTTCTCTTTTCTAATTGAAATATTTTCTCTATGACATACTGAATTATTTTAATTGAGATTCCTTTAAATGAAAACTCTTTCTTTTGTACCTGAGATGAATTTGCATTTAAAAAATGAACCATATTAGAAAGGAAAAACAATGAAAATATTAACCTAACACTGAAACAAATTATTTAAATTTAAACAGCATTTTAAGTTGAGCTCACTTAAGAATTTTGATCTTTTTGGTAGTCTAAAAAATCTGAGATCTGAGAGGAGAGAATGACGTAGTTTTAAGGTTTAGACACAACTGAAGAATGAATTACTGTTGCCTGTGCCTAACCATTGGAAAACCACTCTGTCCTTAGATGCCTCGATTTTGCTGTTCTTGTAGTAATTTTTTTCCTGAGAAAAGGAAATACAGGTCTTAGGAATCTATACCAGCAATCTCTAGAAGCAGCAATACCATCTAGGTAAATAATAGTGACACTTTTGGAGGTGACTGTTGGGGCCAAAGAGATTTTCAAGCTGCCACAGCAGTCTCCTGTTTGATCTTGCTCTGACCCTGATTCCAACGCTTTTTACCATGGAGCTCAGCCTGGTCTGGCCTCAGAGCTGATCCTCTTTTGAGCAGGAGGTTGGGCAAGAGCCCTTCCCTGGGCCCTGAACACTTAAAAGATGGGATGAGCGTTGACTAAATGTGTATTTTCAAAAGGCAGTCTAATGAAAATTCTGTATGGTCTCAAAAATTTCAAGATGGAGTTTGCAAGAACTTTTCAAAAGAACGTCACAAGAGAATTTTTACAAAGGCAAAACAATCTTTTGCTGCAGCTATGATAGTAGAAATTACAAAGTTGTTCTGGATATTTTAAAAAGGTATCAATAAAAAAGAGAGAGCCTGAGGTAAACGGTAGGCAAAAAGATAGGTATTTTTCCAAGTTACAAATTACTGTAAACAAAATCTTACCCTAGGAAGTCAAAGGCAAATTTAGTAATAAACAGCAACATCAGCCTAAGTTTTAGTAAACGTTTGGAATATGCCAGCTAGGCAAAAATATTCATTGGAAGCTGTTACCAGTGGGTTTCAAAAGTCTGAGACAATTCAAACAGCGTGTATTCTTCAGTGGTGACCAATTAAGTAGAGTTTTCTTGTGTTGAGCCTAGTCTCTTATATTTGGTTTATTCACTCATTTTTATTCAGTTTATTATCTGTATAATTTGCCATATTTTTCATGTAAGACTGCTCAAAACGAGACCTTGATGACTGGGGAGATTACTAGTGACTCAGAGAGAAAATGATCTTGGTCTTTAGGAGAGAAGTGTCAGAAACGAGAGTTTGAATAAAAAGCAAAGGGTTAAGTAAAGTGTGGTTCCTAATATTAATATGCTTGTGATCTGGTAAATTTTTAGGAGGTGCAGCCAGGAAGCCACTTGAAATGTGTGACCACGGGAACTTTGCTGTGATTACAGCTCGATGAGTTCAGTAAATACTTTTATAAATGTTTCTATGTAATGTTCCACTCATTAGCTCCCTTCATACACAGTGGCTACTGCGTATCTATGCATGCACCACAGTGCACGAAATCCCCAGGCAAGCATGGTGAGCAGGGAAGACTTTTTTTCATAAACCCTTGTTGAAATGACCGCCAAAGGAAAAAAAAAAGGCATCAAAGTATAAAGGCTGTTTGGTTTTTTTTCTGTAAATTGAAAATATATTTTTATGGTCTGGAAAGGACACATTGTCTTTCTTTGGATTCTTCTTTCCCTTAATACTTAATGTGATGGAAAATGACTTAAATTACTTGTTTTCCACTGTTCACAGGTTATATCTTTTTGATATGTCTATAGACCATTATTTTTATAATCCACCATTATTGTTGTTTATTTGCATCCTTTTTGTTTCATGTACTTGAAATAGGGTAGATGATGCTCACATTCTGAGATCCCTGTTCTATTTTGCAGCTTGCCAACAACACTATATTTTGGAATGGCCCTCTCTTTTGCTTCTTGATGATGCGATCAGGTTCAGCTATGCAGCATTAAAAACAACAGTAATGTCACAATTTCTCTAACTCTGTCACATCGTGTGTTTATTATGATGGATCCAGACAGCAAGCTTTCATTGTGTTAAGCTGTGTGTGTCCCATAGTTTTATAATATTTAAACAGAAATAACATTACTAATCTTTAAATATATGTGAGGCTTTCCCTCCAATATCTCTCTCTATGCATTATTTCCTCTTCACATGTTATTTGTCTAATCATATTTGGGAACCTTGGGTCTACCAGTTCTGTTTTACTAATCTCTGTGATATATACAGCTGCAAAGCAAGATTCCTGGTGGTTAAAAATGACGCTGTGAGTTGGTTAACACCACTGTTTTGTTAAAGGAAAGATCCAGGAAATTTTGTCTTTATGTGGTCTTCGTGATTATTTTGTTTACAAAACCTTTTTTATACAAAATGGAAATATCTGGAAAATCTCAGTGGCACTTGACAGTCTCAACACATTAGCACCATTTAAAAATCTTTACCCTGGCTTGATATGAATGTCATATTCACCTAAAAAACTTACAGATACCAGAAACAGGCCTTGTGTAGTTGTGCTCCAAGTGGCTGACTGGCTTTCATCACCTGCTGTGTTACCATCTTAGATACAGAGAAGGGTTTTTTTCTACAAAAGCAGTTCAAAGATGCATTTGCAGTTGATTTTTGCATAGTGGCTGGTGAAGTAGTTCAGTTTAAATTACTGCTACACATTTTCATCATTCTCAAGTTGGAAGTGGTTATTAAGCTCCCCAGATGAATTATTTGCATGTTTCTGCAAATCTGCTTATAATATGAGCATGTCAGAAAACAGCACTCATTTTGCTATACTTGCAATCAAACATATGAATATGCATTCTGGGAAGTTCCTTTTCCTTCAGTATGGCTTTGATACCTGGATTATAATATTTGCATTATTTTGGTAGACTTTAATCCAAGGAAGTACTGTATAATGATACCCTCAAACTCTGCTGCTAGCGTCTTTCAAAAATTTGGTTTTATTTTTTTCGTACAGCTAGCAGAGATTTTAGTGAACTGCCATGTATGTCAGCTATTTTCTGCTTGGTCCTTGATGTGCCAGACAGGGCTTTATCCTCGACTGTAAATTAGTGCAGTCTTGAAACTCATAGTGATTCCCTGCACCATTCAGCTAAGTGATTACTACAGCTTTTCAGAAGAGGGTTCAGCGTGAGATTGTATCCGGGAGTAAATGAAGGAAGGGGAGAGCAGGAACACTAAAGCTGTCTCTAGCAAGACCTCACACTTTTGCTTTCTGGGAATTTAGTTCCATCTAAAGATGAGTAAATGAATAATCATATGGTGCCCCAGTATCTTGGATAAACTTGTGTGGGTGATCTACGTGTTTTAAATTCATTTGACAAAACATATGTAACTGATAACATGCACACATTCTGTACTTACTCCAGACTGTTTTAATGTTTCTTTCAGGAATCTCTTCATCTCAAGCATGCTTTCTATTTGATTTCACATTTCAGTGACTAGATTTAGGTACCTATGCACTACCTTATAACCTAATGTAATGCTTTCTAGGTCTGGGCAGGGCACAGTAGATCCTTACACACTGCAATTTTTTCTCTTCTCAGAGGGCATGTTTTGTCTTCCTGTCCCTAGAATTCCTGCTGAGAAAACATAAATAAACCAAGGTTAAAATTCCTTAATTTTGGATTTTGTCTTTATAATCTGTGTTCTTCTTTAGATTAAAAGTGCGAGGCTTTTCTTCCGTAACATAACAATTAGTAGTTTGGTTAGTCTTTTCAAACTCCTGACAGCCTTCAGGAAAATGTTGTGGTTTTCTGATAGGACCACAGATGCCTCTGAGACAGTGAATTCAGAACTGTCCCCTCAAAAGCAGCAGAAGTAAATTAGGCAGGCTCTTTCCTGTACAAATAAGCTTTGAAAGATCCAGCCGAAAGAGAGAATGGAAATGATTTGGTTGGCTCACTCTAGGGGAATATAAAAACCTAGGATTAGAAGAAAAATGCACGTCTATGAAAGACCTGGAAATACAGCTATGGAATGGCTCAAATGATGAATTCATGAAATGAAGTTAATTTGGTTTTGATCCACTGCCTCACTTGTCTTTTTTTTTAGCTTGCTTCCTTTTGTATGCTGTTACAACCTTGACTGGATGTCTTTGTCACAAACTGTCTTTAAATTTTATTTCCTGAGGGAACCAAACTGCTGGAAGAGAATTACTTTCTCTTAATTCGCTGTATACATCATCTATCTTTAAATATAGCATCAATTTATGGGTATTCCACCTGTTACTGCTGTCCTTTCACATCTAAAGCTTTTTAAATGGATTATGGCTTATTCTGTGAGTTTCCTCAGTCATGTATTTTAAGGTTATTAGTTCAGTACATACTCGCTTATAGCTTCATGCTGTCTTATCTTCAGTTACCTATGCTAAGATTTTAGTAATTCATCCTGCAGGTCACATTCATAAAAGTGGGACACTTATTCCTGAAAGGTTAGTCTGCTATTTTCAATCTTTATGGGATGGTATTTTTATCACTGATCTTTTATGAAGACTGGGTGGTTTTTTGGCATTTAATCATCCTGACACTGCCCAATAAACCTTTATTCCCCTCTTTCCCTTTTTGTGGGTCTGGTTGCTATTTTTTCATGATGCGACATGTAACACTGACCTGGGTTCTTCTCCTGGCTTTTTAAGACAACACATTCTTCTAAATTCAGCCTTCTCGCTAGTTTTATCATCTCAATTTTATTCTTTTTAACTTCAAGAACTGATGTAGTTCTTCAGGATGGGGATAGACATTTTCTCAAGATGATATCATTGTATCTCTCCTCTTCTACACATATTTGCATCAGCACGGTATCCCCTAGGGTAACCTAAGCATACATTCTCCGCAAAGAAAATTTCATGCATATGTGAAAGAAAGGAGTTTTGAATGCTTGATTGGGCCCAAAGAGCAGACTATCAGTAGCCATCATAATCTGGCCTTGTGTCTCTTTAGTGTCTTCGAATACCGATTTCCTGCATTGTGCTGCCCCTTGGCTCTGGGTTGTCCTCTGCAGAGACAGAATAGACAGCAGGTTAATGCTGAGTGCAGCTGTATGCTAGAAGGTAACACCATCCTGCTATATTGTTTCACCTTCATGTCGAGAAGCTTTTGGAACTCTAAAGTTAAAACAAATCCGATTTTGTACGTAGATATAAGTCCTGATACAATTTCTTCTAGTACATGGTACTATAACTCTGTTAGTTTCAGCTGCTTCTCATTGATTCTTGTCTCAGCAAGGTGGGAAATCAGCTTACATGTTGGATACAAAGTTAAAATGGTTGCACAGACCATGGGAATTTTTAATCTCCCAGTATTTTTGAATGAGAACTGACTGTAATTATTTCAGAGTTGTTTGAATCCAACTGAATTCACATTTCCACAGCTGTCTGATCCCTGTCGATTACATCACATCCACAAAGCTTGGTCAATGTACTCAGTGCAGCTCTGTTGTACATGGATGCTGGGGAGATTGCTGATGTGGTGGCAATTGCTTTACCTGCTGGGGATAAGGCATCTACTTGCAACCAAGGTCCAAGTGTCTCCGCAGCTATAGCTGTATGCAAAATTATATGCTTATATTACATATTCAGCCCATGCTGGCAAGCCTCCTCCCTGTTGGTGTTTGGATGTGCCATGTTAATAAGGACATTAGCTAAGTGTATTACTTAACAGGCAAGCAAAGACATCACTGGGAAGCAGCAGAAACAGATTCTTAAACCAACCCTCCCATTTTCATTGTTGCCTTAACACAACTCATCTGCTTCACCCCTAAAGAATGGGAGTGTTTGTGCTTCCTCTTGTGCTGGACTAGGGAAGAAATCAGGCTCAACTGGCAGTTGGCAACTTAAAGCCAGAAGATAATTGATGAAACTTGTCTTTGTCACCTCTTCTCTATCAGAGCTACTCCTTCCTATGAAATTTCACTGTAAAAAGAGAGGGGGATCCAGATTCGCTGTTTTCTGAAACTAACATGCTTTCTGCTCAGAACTCATGGTTTCAATTTAATGGTCTTTGGCCATACACTTTGTTCTTTGTTATTTTACTCTCAAAGGGCCAGTACATAAATTCCTTGTTTTTCCTTTTCTTTTAGAAACAGAAGTTGATCTCACCCTAAATATTCTCTTACAGGGGTCATAAAAAACCCCACTAAACCATTTTAGTAGTGCTCTACATATTCTCATTGGTCTTCTAAGAGCACTTCAGATTTTGACCCATTTTCCACCATTCTGCAATCCTCTAGCTCTCTGTACAATTCTGCTTCCAGTTTGCTTTCAGGGAAAAGGAGTTTTTCTCTCCTCTTCTGTCCTCCCCCATCACTAATGCATAGTCACAGAATATGCTGAGTTGGAAGGGAGCCACAAGGATCATTGCATCCAACTCCTGACCCTGCACAGGACCATCCCCAAGAGTCACACCGTATGTCTGAGAGCGTTGTCTGAATACTTCTTGAGTTCTGTCAGGCTTGGAGCTGTGACCACTTCCCTGGGGAGCCTGTTCCAGTGCCCAAACACCCTCTGAGGGAAGAACCTTTTTCTAATATCTGATCTAAACCTCTCCTGACACAACTTCAGGCCATTCCCTTGGGTCCTGTCCCTGGTAACCAGAGTGACATCAGTGCCTGCCCCTCCTCTTCCCCTCATGAGGAAGCTGTAACTGCAGTGAGGTCTCCCCTCAGTCTCCTCCAGGCTGAACAGACCAGGTGACCTCAGCCACTTCTCATACAGCTTCACTGCGGAGGCGAAATAACGGGACAACACGCAACGATCAATATGATCATGTGAAGCCGTTTATTATTCCAGAATATGCATCTATATAGCATTTTTAGTTCCGTATACGTGATGATTTGAACATCGTGCAGTCAAAAGCCGTATAATGATTGGGTGCTTGCTACTGTTCGCATACTGCGTCTAGACTTCTGATCGGACACTTGCTGTGACTACTGTTCACCATACTTCAGCCATCTCGCATCTTCTCTGTTCAGCATAATGTAGCAATCTTTTGAACTAACTTATTGTTTCAGCAGTTCCTAGACTATACTTCTTTCATGCTGCTAAGCTATCTTATTATTTCAGCAATTCTTGAACTATATTTCTTTTGTGCTGCGGTCAATACATCCTTGTTTCTTTTCTTTCTTCTGTAGTGTTATCAAAGATAGTGTATCCTTTACTCAGCCTGATTCAATGCTGGGAAAGCTGGGTTGTGCATTCCCAGTGTCCGTTTTCTTGCAAAAATTCTTCAACATGTCCGTTCTCCTGTAAAAATTCTTCAACACTTCACCTCCAAACCCTTCACCATACCGGCAGCCCTCCTTTTGACACTGCCTAATAGCTCTATGTCTTTTTTATATTGTGGTGCCAAAAGTGCCCTCAGGACTCGAGATGAGGCCACATAAATCCAGAGGAGAGTGGGACAATCACCTCCCTTGCTTGGTTGGCAATGCTTTGCCTGATGCTTTCTTTTTAATCAGAATAATGGCTTCAAGCTTCCCATAAAATATATTCCTAAGTTTGTACCAGATGAACAAAGCACAGTTTCACAAGTCACTGTCCCCTTTCATCCACTAAATGCCATTATGCATACAGTCTGTAACACCAGGCTTCCAAAACTTTAATATTCTAGAACTCCTGTCATACTATCATTGGATTATTTTTTTATTCAGAAACAGTTTTTTCTTCAATTTTCCTCCTAGTTGAGGTAGTCTGATCTTGATTTTTGAGTTAAACTAAATTTCAGCTGTTGGTAGACAATTCTAGAGATGGTGCTCACATGTTCATCGAACTAAGAATACATCTCTTCTAGACTTGCTTGTGAATAATCTTTTATCTGTTTTAATGGCATTTCTCACCAGCCCATTCAGTTAAGGATGTCTGGAACTTGGCAGGTTATGTTTTGAAACCCACAATCCAGTTCTGCCTATCAGGTAGTAGACCAGGATAAGATCTAACAATTTCTAGGACATATCCGGCAAATGCAGAATTAATCCTTCCCATGGAAAAATTGGAACAAATTTCTCCATGTAGCCTTAGAGTAACACAGATAATAGTCCAACAATATACTTTCTGAGACAGATTATTTTGTTACAGTTCCCACGTGCAATAATACATCTTTATTTTTGAGAATTCATCTTGTCTCTGTCAGTATGTTTCCAGGTTCATGCTATATTTTCAAACAATATAATTGCAATTGGTAAAACCTCATCTTATTTTGCGGTTATATTTAACCAGTGACACCTTTGCTGTGAGCACAAATGTTATGTGATTATGTCTTGCTATTGCCAACTTTCTGCAAGCGAATATGTGAAAGTTCTTTCATCTGCCCTCTTCCTCTGCTAAAGCATAGGGACATTCTGATTTCCTAAGTGCTCTGTATTCAGCCTATTCTGTAGAGTATCTTATCCTTCAGCAATCTTCCAAAGCACCTGAAAATGCCTAGGTCTCTGTACTGTTATCAAAATACTAAAGAATATGAACTTTATTAACCCTGTAAGTTTTGAAAGTCTCTGTCCAAGCTTGAATACCATTGTGCACTCTTCTTTCTAAGTGCTTGACAGCTACTAATAAAGACTGTCAAGCTTGGCATGAATTTTCCCACAGGTTTTACCATCCCTCCCACTTTGCACACTCATTTGTCTTTTCATCTTTGAAGTCTAGAACAGCTAGGAATTGACTGCCTTCTTTAGGCCTTCTTTCAAACATTTCTGGAGCCTGAAGCTTTACATTTGTTGTATAATTTGGGTCCTATTTCGTAGTCCTGTCAAATGTACTTTTTAGTCTTTTGTGATGTTCTGTTGCTGTACTCTCAAAAGTCAGAACATCGTCTCTCTGCATTTCAATAGATTCAGCTCCTTCAAGAAATATGTAGCACTTAGGAATATATTTTAAGCCAAAGGTAGCCTGTGAAACTACTACCTCCTATACAGTGCATTGCAAGTTGCCTTGAATTCCTCTTAACTGGAGAGATTTGTAAACGCGAAGCAGATATACATTTAAGTTAGTGAAAGATTAATGCATCGCTTCACAGAACTTTTTTGCAATCTATTTAGTTCTCTTGGATCTAAACAGAAACAATAACTCAGATTTTCTTTCAATGTTAGTGGTACATATTGAGAGGCCGTTTCTAATATCTCTCATCCCTTGTTAACTAAATGGTTGAGTTTCCGTTTCCAGCTTAGAGATCTGTAAACAAACAGGATCTGTGGCCTGTGTACACATACCATTAAGGACAGCTGGTCTCCTACATTACCCTTTCTGGACTCTTTCATGACATAAAGCCCCTGCATCTCATGCTGGCTGCAGCACATTTTAAATAGAGTTTGGGCCAAAATGTATGTTCTCACTGATTTTAATTGAATAGTTTTAATTTTTGTTTTCAATTGACATCTTCTACTCTAGCTTTCCATTATAAGGTCTTGATTGTGCTGAACTTCCCACTATGTATATTTGTTTCTTATTCAGTTGTTTGGAGTGCCCCTTACATTCTACTCTTACAAACTAGCCCAAATATTCCATCCCATTACGAAGTCCATACAAGCACCTTCAAGGTTACCTATCCGGACCTTGGGAACATGCAAATTCAGAAAGCAGCAGGACTTAAGTATGCCACAGGCAAGCCCTGGTACCACGCACTTAGGAATAACCCAGACAAAAGCCGTCTCAGATAACCAGCATATGGTCCAAAAGACACACTGGCATGACACTATACATTAGACCTATATTATATTGTAGTTCCACTGATTTAGCCTCCTGCTACACACACATCTGCCTAGCAGCCAACCCCGCAGAACTGGAGATGCCAGTGGTCAGCCATAGGAGGCCAACGTAACCAGTGCCCTGTGCTTACTGCTGTAATAACATTTTGGTAACTATCACACATGGCTGCTGCTTACTTGGTCTGACACACCTTGCCAGCCCCACAACAGAAACCAGAACAGCCAGATGTACTCCAGTTTTGTTGTCATTCATAAGGGACTCTGTTGTCCACAGCCAGGCATGCACAAGGGCACAAACTCTAAGCTAGAGATAAGGTAAACAAGAATGGACTTTATCTGGGTAATCACTTTGCCCAAAATTGTCTCCCTTTGCGCTACCTTCTGATCTTCTCTCAATTTCTCCTCATCTCTGCATTGCACTGCCTAAGAGCTGTGAAAAGGCCAAGTAGCCAACAACCCCACAAAACCCCACACCTTGCTTTCTGTCTCTCTCAGGAAAGAGAAATGGACTGTGAGTGAGAGGGTCTGGGCTTCTTCTTGAGCACAGCACTATCCTAATGGGTTCTTTTCATCTCTGTGATCAAAATTCTGAAGCGGAAATATTCAAAATCATTTTTTGAGGCCATTAAGACTAGCAAAGACCTGGATTCACAAACCCTGGGCATTCAGGGTAGTGATCTCCCAGTTCCCATGTGCATGTACCTCTTCAACCAGGTATGCCAAAGCTCTAAGATACAAAAGTTCAGATCTTTTTCATCTTCCCCTACCCATTCCCCTATGAACCCAGACCTTTTTGCATTCATGGTGAGAGTTTAGTGTATATTTTGAGTTGACAGAGATGGGAACTGAGCTGGGTTAAAGTCTGCAGCTTTGGCTGTGGCGTGTTGTATGTTGGAGATGCACTGCCAGAAATAATGTCTTGTAGTTCCTCTTTCCACCTCCCATATGAGAGCAAATCCATTTGAACACAGGAGAGGCACGGCAGCATGTGTGCTGGCACTCCTTGAGACATGGTGACTTTTCTTGCCAAGTCCAAGACGGGTAGTGGGAAAGCTAACAGGAGCAGAGCTGAGCTGAGCAGATAGATCTCTGTGTAGCTGGGGAACATAGGGTCTTTAGGGAAAGAAATTACTACAGTAAATAAGTAACTAGTTTTTAATGATTTTCATGAAGTACAGGTGCATAGGAATATGTATTCAAACACATATACAACCATACAGAGAAATAGCAATATGAAAACTGTTAGGTTCTCTGAAGGCTAAAGTGGGTTTACAAAATTGCTTACTGAAAGCAAGCAATGCTTCTGCAATTGTTGTATGCTCAGGATTCTCATCCCCTCAAGTAGTAAGTAATATACATATACCTGAAGATTAAATCAGATATGTATTAGAAGTACTGTTTCTGATTTGCATTACTTCAAATTATATACTGAAATTCCAAAGACAGGTCTTTTTTTCATTTTCTTCTAGGAACTTGCAGTATAAATTATAAGAAAAACTTCTTCAAAATTTATATAAGCAATGCATATCAATAAGGTGCTGCACATAAAGAAGAATATGATTTTTTCAGCCTGGCTATTTGAGCATTCCTGTTTTCTGCCAAGTGGAAGGATATAACAGTAAGCCATACAAGAACAATGTGTGAAGAAAAGAAATTACAACATATATAAAAGGAGATGGCCGGTTTGTTAAGAGAGATTGGAGAGGCTTATAAAATTACAATGATTAAAAATGCATAGCAGGAAGGAAGTAAACTCATTAATAAAGATAGGAAATAATGAGTTTAAAATTAATAAACTAGCTGCTGCTTAAATCTTTCTCAAGACAAATGAAGATGAGGCACACAGGCATCTAGAAAGTGTTGAAGGATATTGCAAATATAGCTGCTGATATAAGAGAAAGAAATTGGATATAGAAATGAACAAAGAGGCAAATAATGCCAAGGATGTAAACAGGCAGAAGAAAGATCCAGATTTACGTTGTGCATGTAAAGAAATTAGTCTAAAAGCATACTGAAGAAGATTGTTATATGTATGAAATTCTGGCAGGTACATGTAAAAGGGGGGGATGAAAAGAATTCTGGGTGTATTTCTATGTAGATGTGAAGTTTGAAACTAGAGGCAAATTTTCAGCATAAACTTTCCATCATGCAGCAGTAAGCAAGTCCCAGTGGTCTGAAGCATAAATACAATCACTAATAATATTTCCATCTCCTTTTATTTTTTTCCATCTTATTTTAGATATCAGAGCTCAGATGCACTCTTGGTCCCAAAGACTGTTTGTATCAGGAGAAAATAAAACCATTGTTTTCTTTCCAACTTGGGAAAAGAATTTTACTCTTTACTCCTTTTTAACTCTATCCCAGACATTCTAGGGACGTTGGAAGCTGCTTTCTTTCTGCAGTGCCAGGATAGCAGTTGCTGTTTCACATGCATTCCCCAATGGAGTAGACATTAAAATGTTGAATAATTAGGGATTTAGTATCGCACTGAGGAGTAGCTGGTGTCCTGTCTTTCTGGGCTACGAAACTGTCATGAGTGTGTAGGACCAGTCTAAAAACTCAAAGAGCTTTTTACTATAAAGAGGCAAAGTTAAGATGGATTTTGAATGACTTGATATTGCCAGTGCAGTACTGTGCAGCAGGTACATCTTGCATGAATATTTTCTGATATTTTCCTGTATTTGTGAATAGATTTTCTGGGAAATTAACTTGAACAAACTGTGGAACAAAACGCTGTGGTTCTCCTAGCCCTAGTGTCACGTGTGAACTTAGCTTTCTAAATATGCTTATCTGTCCTTGGAGGGGTGGGAAGGAGTGGCCTTTTTTTTAATTTTTATTTTTGAATTCTTTTGTATTACATTCAATTTTAGTTGCTGAAGGCATGCATCAACACAAGAATTTTCATTTTCATTTGATATAAATCAATTGCTTACCTCTTTCAATATCAAAGAAAGCCTCAACGAATGACATATGTAAGCAATGAAGGCTCTAAAAAGTCTCTCAAAATACTGTGTATTGTAATATGTCTTAATTTTTACACATCTTACAATTTTATAGCCTGTGATCATCTGTTATTTGGTTTGTTGGTAATGTAAAAATCACAGGGACAACCTACTTGAAGAAGATGTGAACAGTCAACAATAAATGCTTCAATGCTGCAACACTTTTGAGGATGAAGTATCTTGGTTTTGGGTACTGTGCTTTAGTTGGGACACAGAAGAAATTACTATTGTACCATAGGCAGTTTTCCCCACCCCTTTTTCTAAGGCAGTGAAAAGAGCTAATTTTTCTTGGTATTATTATTTCTCTTTATAAACGAGAAAACAGAAATTTCTTGCAAAGCAGTTAATGACCAATGTGGGCTAATGTTAGTTGGCTTATGGTGATGAGATGGTATGTGGTAAAGGTGGTGTCAGAGAGGAGAACGGAGCAGCAGTATCTATTTCCATTATTGTTGAATGGGCTCATTGGCTTTAAATTAGCTTCTGTTTCAGTATAACAAAAAAATCCAGGCCTGGTTAATTAGACTTGTGATTTCATGAAAAAAAAAAATTTAAAAAAAAAGAGGAAATATAATCTGTCCCTGTTGAGCTTCATGAGTTTTATTTTTACTTTAAGAGAAAAAATTTTTTACCAAGAAGGCTGTCAAATGAAGACTGGTATGAGCTTCTCCAAGGATTTCCTGAATATAGCATTTTAAAAGGTTGTCTTGTTAAACCGATTCCCATCACACACTTCTCTGTCAATCTTGCCCTGAAAAATAATCCTTGCTATTTCTGGACATTGATTAGACAGGTACATAACAAAGTCATTCCTCTGCTTTCTTTGGATATTATACAACACAGTCCTAAGCCGGAATTCATTGATGTCCACGGCTTTTGAGTCCTAAGGCAGAGACTTCCCTGCTAAGGTAGTAAAAACTGATCTAGTAAATATTGTTTTCATTGTCTATTAATTCAATTTTTTTTCCCAAAAAATTTTTATTATCTTCCTGTTTTCTTCGCTGGCAGAATTATATGGCATACATATATAACATATATATACATGAATAGAATATGACAGAATGTTATCTTTTTTCGGGAGTGATATTTTACTTCTGTCATCAAGATATAGTTTCTGTTTCCCTTCTATTTTCTGTGCAAAAATGCAGGTTCCAAATCATAACTGAATTCACAGTAAGAGTGTTATTATGTTCTACCACTTAGATTTTAGTTCAAGCATCCCCATGACAAATCCTGGCTCAAGTTCTAATTTTGCTAAACAGATGAATTTATTTTTTTAAAATTGCTATTCAGAACACAGACATGCATTTATATACTATCAGTGTTGATGTGTCTTGTAGTACAGTTAAACCTGATGCTGATGGAAATAACATTGTTGTAGTCATTTCATTTGTTGTACTGGGTCAGTCTTCCAGGGATAGTTCTGTTCTTCCCCTGTCCAAGCTATGTAGTTCCCACTAATATAATGCCAGTCTTCTACAGCTAATTCTTTTTAACTGATGCAGCATCGTTCTACTTAGTAATATTTCAGAAGGGATTAAAATGTAGTTTTCAGTGTGCAGTCACTGGCTGTGCGTGCAGAGATACTGCCTCTCATGCACAGAATAGTGGCAGAGAAGTTTTATGTTCCTCTGTCACTTAAATCAGAGCAATACCTGGAGCCTTTCATGGAATGAAGTCCCATTTTATAGACAGTGTGAAAGAGTGAAGGCTGTGTAGTGTAGAAAGGAAGAATAACTGGGGAGATAACAGACGAGCAGATGGGAAAGAGAAAAGGCCGGGGTGGCAAAGGATTGCTTGGCCATAGCAGGGGTCACTGTCCAGGACAGAGTGCATGGCCCTATATCACAACGAGGAAGACTTAGAGGGCAGGTGCGACAAGGTGAAAACTGATTGGCAAATAGAGTTCACTCTCATTCTTGTAAATTCCCTTTCATCTTTATCTGTGGTTGCTACATAGATGATATGCAGGTTTCACATCTGCACAGCTCTCCCACCTCCTTCTTCTTCCCTCAATAACAACTGCAGAGGGAAGTTCACTGCAAATTTTTTAAAACATATGACTCTTATTGATTAGTTAACAATCTTTGATTTTAAATAACGTTTAATTTGGTGAATACCTATATTTTTATTCTGTTTTAAATAAAAACATAACATGTTATTTCATAAAGATACTGTGTCAATTTTTTTCTGTTCTTATCATCAGCATTGTGTCCTAAATATTGTCAAATGCGGCATTAGGTTAAATATTTTTCCTTTCTTACAACTCGAAATAGGATTAATATGTATTGGATAGATTATGAGGTGTTTATATATCAAATGACACTGACTGTACTGTAGCAATTTACTACTTTTCCTTTCCCTCTCTCTCTTGTATCTTAGTTTTAATGTCACTCAGAAAATTATTGTATTGTCAGTGGTTTTATATATCTGTATTTATACATTCTTCTTAAAAACTCTCAAAATACTGACACGTCTGCATTCTTTCCCAACAGTTGTGTCCTCTGCCTGATACGGACTTTCTGAAAAGCACCAGGATGGAAGTGACCTTGATACTATCCTAATATTCCTTCATTTCTCTGACTAACCAATGTTTACTAATCTTGAGCAATCTCATTTACTTCCTTTTGCATCCCTCAGACAAGTAGGTGCTATCAGAGCACAGTTAGAGGATCCAGAATCAACCCCATGGTATTCACGAGGGATAAGTAATTTGCTCCATGTAGAATTGCTGGTCTGTCAAGGCTCAGGCTTCTATAGGGCTGTCCTTTGTATCCACTCCTCTTGGCTGGGCACATTAAAATTCCCCATGCTTTAGTTCTTACTGGGATGGGAAAGAAGGAATTTTAATGCATCAGAAATTGAGGAGAGAGGAAAATATAGGACTAAGCACAGGTGGCCACCAGTAGAAGGCTAAAGGGAGTCAGAAAACTCAAACATTTGTCCTTTCTAAGACAGTGGGAAGCAGCTGAAAGCACTCTGACTGTTTGGCTTTTAATCACATTCCAGGTTTCTTCTGAGGTAGTACCAGCTGTGCAATCTTCCTTTACTTACAGCTCGCAAGACATAATACAGAAAATCTAGAGCTCTTCATCTGGCTCTCTCCCCCTCCAACAATTTATCTTCCTTTATCCCTTCTACCTTTTCGTGAGGAACAGTCCTGGTATTCAAAGTTTCAGACTACTGTTCTTACGTTTGTCCCACAAGCGTATTTTTATTGAAAAGGCTATTTTCTATATTTGGGGGTTTGTTATTCTTGTTGCTGTTTTTGTTCTCTTCAGGTTGTTTTTTTTGTTTGTTTGTTTGTTTGTTTTTTGTTGGTTTTCTTTTAACTTGCATGTGACTTACCTTAAATTCTGTCGGTTTTTTTGGTATTTCAATGGATGAATATAAGAAAGCATTTTTTGTTTCAAATGCTTCCACAGACATAACTGTTTTTTCTCTGATTTTCATGTATAAACGTGGATTTAAAACCCAGCTTTCAGAGCTTGTTGACAGAGGTAGAGTAGATTTCTGTGAGTGGTTTATTTGAGATTGATTCTAAACCTTTTGCATACAATTCAGCCAAAGAGTAAAAGGAAATAACAACACTGGAGACTTGTCACCTTCTCCATGGTTTTGAATTTCATTTTCTTTCTTATCTTCAGGAAAAGTCAGTGATCCAGTTTGTTGTCACAAGGGTCATTCTCTCTTCTGCTTGCACATGTTGCATATTTGTGATGACTGCAGCAGTTGTATTTGTGGGGCAGAAACATTAAGAAGGCCATGTTTCCCTTCTCTATTTAAGAGATTTTAAAAATCATTCAAAATGCTGAAAACAGAAGGGATGCTTCTGTTTTGGCATCAATCAGATGACACTCAGTCCACTGACCTCAACCCTTGGCTGAACCTGGCCATGGCACTTGGGTGTCCCTGGCTCACGTGGCCTGGGCACAACTGGACTGAGCCCTGTCTGGCAAGGCCCTGTCCTGCCCTGCCCAGGGCTTCCCTTCAGTTCCTGGCTCTCCAGCCCTCAAGGAGTAGCTGGCCCATGCAGCACCCTGACAGCAGGCTTTAGTTGATTGCGTTTGGCCTTTACTCTTCCACCTTTCCGTGTTCATAAATGCAGCATTTTTACTTAAGAAATATTTCTGCACATTGCCTTTCAGGTTTTCTTTGCATTTCCCAATGCTGCATGAAGCAATTGACAAGTATGTATTTTCTGTTGGTCCATGCACATTCTTCTTCTCTGGCTAGACTCATAAAAGGAAAAGGAAAGAGTTCTGTCTCACTGTGCCATGCAGGAGGAAAGTCAAGTTAGCCTATCACAGTTATGCCTTTGTTCAAAAGCCAGACAAAATCAGGCTCTATTTTTAAAAAGCTTGCTTCAGTTTTCCATTAGTAAGTTGTAACATCATCACTAATTAATAGAATTTGATCCTAGGAACACTTCGATTGCTCTGAGGTCAATAGATTAATTAAATATAAAAGAAGTTTTGCCTTCCTAAGTAAAAGTGTAAAACTTAATTTATTGTAGCAGATTTGTTGTCTCGCTAGTTACGTGGCTCGTACTTTCTCTAATGATCCCAAGAAAATGACAGGAATGAGACAAATTACTTAAAGGGAGATTGCATGGACCATGTCTCTTCCTAAGCTATAAGATCTCCAGGGATCTCTTCGAACTTGAATTATTCCATGGCTGCATAAATAAAGGGTACAAACATAGCTTCTATATCAGAAGCAAAGCCTGCATCTCTTTTTGGAACAGATGATCATTAAGACAAATTTCCATCAGGAAAATGTCTGACATCAGAAAAGATATTCATACATATTGCCTGGAAGAAATCTTCCAATTCACATACAACGTGGGACTTAGAAGGAAAAAAGATGCCTTCTCAATTTCCAGTACTGAACTAACAAGGATAAATATTTGTTTTGTTCATTTTGAAATTAATCTGATTATCTTGTGCATTAATTTGGTGACTTGGTAAATTAGACATTTTGAAGAATGGAGGCCTTCTCAGTTGTGACTTTGATGCACTTTGGTATTTTATTTAGTCTAATGAAATGTCAGTAGTTTACTCAATGTACATTTACTTAATTTCAGTTAGGCTTGTCCTTATAAAAAGTATATGGAGCTATTTTACTCCTGCAATTTTAAGCATTTTTCAAGTACCTATAAGAATACATCTAGTGTGAGCAAGATTTTGGCAAGTCATTCTACTCTTTCTAAAGGTACATCTGTTCACAATTTTTATTAATGTTTATAACCAATAAGTGAGTTTCATCTCTTTTTTTTCATAAAATCTTCAATATACATTTCTGATTAGCATAACTCAGAATGAAACCTATCACTTTTAGTAAATCCTCACATTTATAATGCATATTAATTAATTAATGAAGTCTGCATATTAATCATTTTTTAAAAAGAACAAGGCTTCAATAGCTGCTTTTTCTGATCCCTAGATGATCAGGAGAGTAGGAAGGTATTGCTGCATGCAAATTCAGTATTTGAGTATGCATCTCACTATGGCTATTCTATGCCCCACATGCTACAAAATTAAGTTACTGTGGGATGGCATATTGTAACATTGTTCTGCATGCTAGCAGCAGCTTGTGTGAACCTTTCCTTATGTCAGTGAGTATCTGCCTTCCTTGCTTTCTCAGTGATGCCAGCACGACACCTGGAAGGAGTAACACTTGAACAATCCGAATTATAAACTCATGATCTAATCTTTAAACAAGTACATTTAAACAAGATGGTGCATTTCAGTGAGCAAGATAATTTCCAGTTATATTCAGGACCTATTTGGTTTTCATATGGACTGGATACCTGAGACCTAAATGCTTAAAAGGCCACTACTGTCCTACTCTAGCTCTGCTTCCCACAGCAGAAACTCTTTAGGTATAGGTGTTAGCCAGGGGGTGTTGAACTAAATTTGGTTTAGACAAGCACAGGACTGTGCTTAAATTTCTCATTTCATAAGTGTATAGCTATAGGAATAGACACTTGTGACTTTAAGACATCAGTAATTGCAGAAGTGTAAATCAATAACACTTTTATATATTTTAAAATGCTCTCTAATATTTGCTTCAGGTCAAGTATAACAGAATTGTCGGAACAAAGTGGATTATAAAAAAATTTCAAACTATTACACCTGTTTAATGTTCAGCAATTGTTCATTAAAAGATTGGCTAATTTTCAGGTGAATTTGTTATTCAAATTATTCATTGGTTTCTTGGTTTCCTAGCAGTTCATGAGCTTTTCTTTACTGGCACAATGCAATGCTGTGCTAGTAGGTTACTGGAGTTTAGCAATTTTATTTATTCTGTTAAAGCCTTAAAGTATTACTTGATTCCCTCCCTGGAATACTTCAGGCACTTAGGAGACTCACTAGCAGAATACGAATTTGATATTTCCTATATCAATATGTTATTTCAAATGAATGACTCATAAATATTTGAGTGGAAATTATATTATTCATAAACATTCATAGTAATCTGAACGTTCAATTATCCACAGAAAGTGAAAAAGAGAATGGCAGACAAGGATAAATTTAAAACAGTGTTGGTAGAAGCAGTTGTTTAGGGAAATATTCTTCTAGTATATGATAACTTTGATTAATATCTCAATGAGTTTTGTGATTTTATCATGGGTTCAATCACACTTCATCTTTTGTTCTTCATTTTACTCAATCTGATTTTCAAAGCCCATGTTAGTGTGCATTGGTATGGAATGGATAATGCACCCTTACCTACAGATGCCACTGCCACTGCAGACACAGCTTCATTAAAGGGCTAGCAAAGCAAAAAGCAGTTCCTAAACAAATGTGTGTGTAAATGTTCAGTTTTCTAGCATGAGTGTGGAAAAGGCATTCCAGAAACCCTGTGCAGGTATGAAAAATAGTTTATATGCAAGTCACTAATGGCAAGCTAATGCAAGATGTGGGATGCCCTCTTTAGGTCTTCATATTTGAAATATGATTTATATTGAGAAAAGGCCTATAAATGCTGTGCATTTCTCTTAACTTGTGTAATATGAGATGGTTACAGTTAGGGATGGCTTGAGGGAATCACCTAAAAATATAAACCCTAAAGGGAAATTTTGAATTGTCCTGTGAAAGTAAGAGAACATCTTGGAGTAATCTAAAGGCTGCAATTCACGCTATTTTTGATTCCACAGTTTGTATGGAAATGGAAATGGGATTCTAAGATGTTTTTCTATTTTTCTGTTATTCAGCAGGACCTCAACAAACAAAACAAGGTGGGAAGAAAGGAACTAAGCTTCCACTTTTTCTGCTTGTGGTTAGGGAAGATATCTATGAATTAATCTTTTCATAAGTGCAAAAAATTATAAAAAATATCCAAGCATCCAGCAAGATCTGCTGGAGTGGCATGGAGCAAAGAGGGATGTGTGTTTACCTCATGCCTTTCCTGTCTTTATATATATATATATATATATACACACACCTTTCCATGTATTTCCAGACTGTTTCCCTTCCATATGATATCTCTCTTTCCAGTCCTTCAGATCTAGCCCCAAGACTGTCGTTGGCCAGAGCAGAGGTAGGAAGGATTCTATTCCCCTTCATGCCTCTACATGGTTGCACAGAAAAGATCTCCGTCTCTAACTTTCGGACAGGTTGGAATTCTTGGCAGGAATATTTCTTCCTAATTATCCTTCCTGAAAAGGGATTGCAGTCGGGCTCTTCATAGCAGGAATGACCATATCCTTACTATCTATATTCATTCTTTGGTGGAGTCTTCTTGCACATGTTTCAAAGCAAAACAGCAGCAAGGGGATACAAAAAATCCCCTGGAACCGGTACAGAGATGCAAGGCTAAGCATCTCTATTTTTGGATTTATGTGGATTAATAAGATGTTAAAAATCTTGGATTTGACTGCATGTGGCTGAAGTTGTGTCAGGGGAGGTTTAGGTTAGATATCAGGAGAAGGTTTTTCACCCAGAGGGGGTTTGGGCACTGGAACAGGCTCCCCGGGGAAGTGGTCACAGCACCAAGCCTGACAGAGCTCAAGAAGTGTTTGGTCAACGCTCTCAGCCACAAGGTGTGACTCTTGGGGCATCCTGTGCAGGGCCAGGAGTTGGACTTCCATGATCCTTGTGGGTCTCTTCCAATTCAGCTGATTCTGTGATTCTGTATTTCCGTGATATTGGAGCCCAGAAGCACCTCAGATGAGGCACAATGCTAAGATTAAAATTTCCTATTTGCGTGTGGGTTTTTAAAATTAGATACTCTTCTCTACACGCGTGATTCCATTTGGAAAAGATACTGTGCTTTCATGATGCCTCGTGTTATGAATTTCAAACATGCAGAGCAAGGATTTAATCCACTTGTCAGTCTGTGGTGAAAGCATGTGTACCCTTTTGAAAAAACAGCCATTGCCTTAGAGAATACGTGCATGGTTGCTGATTTTCCAAGATACGCAGCATTGTACACCCTGGAGAATGGTAAAACCTTTTCTGCATAAAAGCAGGAACTACATTTAAAAATGCCAAATGTATCAAGAATCTTCACAGTAAAGACTCTCCAAGATATTGCCTGCATGATAAATTACATTATGCAAATTGCATGCAAATATATGCACCACATATGATAATTAAAACCTTTGTAAATATGTATTTGCAAAATACAATCCATCATGGTCCACAAGGTTATAATCTACATTTTTAAATGAACAGTGCAAAAACTTTGAACATTCACACAGAAGTGAATGATAATAATTTGAAACATAATGAACTATCATTTATCAACTTTAGGTTCTTTACAGAGTGTCTTTCATTCAAAAAAAAAAATCCCTGATTGACTAAATAAAAATTTCAAGCCCTTATCAACACTTTCTGTTTGTGTGAAATATAATAACTAATGTGCTACTGTGACTGTGAGCCTTCAGTCATCATGAATGGGAAGCGAAAAATGTTGTATGCAATATCATGAAGAAGAACTTGACAAGAAACATGACAAATCACTTGCAGGAAGTCGCCTTGGGAATTATTTTTAAACTTTATATTTCAATTTCTCTCTGGAAATAGCACCTCCTGTAAGACATTGGAGTTGAAACCATAATGGGTACAGAGCTGTCTGAAAAGGAGCAGGGTTGACTGGTAAATCATACCAGTCTCTTCTTCAGTGACACTGATCCTCTCGGGAGATAACCAGCGCCAGGTTTGACACACTCTTCAGTCTATAGTCCATGGGAGGTTTACAGCCCGCAGTGCCACAGTAGCGCTGTGTGAGTTCTCAGTTTAAAATCTACACAGTCTGGCACCGATTGCTCCTCTTGTACCTTCTCTTGCATGTGCGTGAGATCATCAAGGCAGCAGTCTTCTTTTTACTCTTTAATTCCTATAGCTTTCCCAGAAGGACATTCAGTGGTTTTCTTCTCATGCTTCCAATGTCCAGAACTGATATTCCCATGCTTTCAGCTCATCTTAGTCAAGACTGACCTACGGAGGTGAGCAAATTGGAGAACTCTAAAGGCTGGAATTCAGGGTTCATTTGACCCCAGCACAGTCTGTGGGAAAAGGATCAGATAAGAATCCCACAGCACCTTGTGATGCTGGTTGAAAAGACAGGGAGCTCGGGAAGGTGATGACTCTTGCTTGTCTCCATCCATATATGCAGGAGCCAAACTACTGGCCTACATTGAGGCCTATATTGAAGGAGGTGATTTTTCAGCTCTATTCTCCTTTGTGAGACCTCAACTGGAGTACTGTGTCCAACTCTGAGTACCCAGCATAAGAAGGGCTTGGACTTGTTGGAGCAGGTTCAGAGGAGGCCACCAAGATGATCAGAGGGATGGACCACCTCTCCTGTGAAGAGAGAGAGAGTTGGGGTTATTAAACCTGGAGAAGAGAAGACTTCAGAGGCTATAGCACCTTTCAGTACCGAAAAGGGGCCTATAAGAGAATGTAGAGGAAATTTTTACAAGGGCATGTAGTGATAGGACAGGGAGGAATGGTTTTAAACTGAAAAAGGGTAAGTTTAGACTAGATATTAGGAAGAAATTATTTATTGTGAAAGTGGTGAGACACTGGAACAGGTTTCCCAGAGAACCTGGGGATGCTCCATCCCTGGAAGTGTTCCAGGCCAGGCTGGATGGG
This sequence comes from Oreocharis arfaki, assembly GCA_013398015.1. Lineage (NCBI taxonomy): Eukaryota > Metazoa > Chordata > Aves > Passeriformes > Paramythiidae > Oreocharis > Oreocharis arfaki. The sequence goes on along the minus strand of VZRR01005020.1, from coordinate 154,109 downwards.
GCTTTGAGCAACCTAGTCTAGTGAAGTGTGTCCCCATGGCAGGGGAATTGCAACTAAATCACAGTCCCTTCCAACCCAAGCCATTCTATGATTGTATGTTATCACCCATTTGTTTTCCTTTCAGCTGAGAAAATTTAGTGAACTTGATTCTTCTGGTTTTGAGGAGGTCAGTCAGTTCTCAGCAGGGCCCAGGTTACAGAAAGACAGTACACAGCCTTTCAGCTTAGTCTTGCCAGAAGGGACATACAGGCTTATCTGTAAGCCATAGGATTATTCTCCCAATATTGCTAGAACTTAAAACACAGGTAAAAGTAAAACTACGTTTTTAAAAAATTTGTGGTTGGCAATTGAGGAAAGCTCTCCCACCCTTCAATGCAAGTGTGTAATACTAGTGAATTAGCTAAGTGAGTAAGTGCAAAAATGGCCTTTCCTTTCTCATGTTTGCAACAATACTCATTAGCAATAATGATCAGTGCCCTTTAGCTGACGTTGCTGACTGCTGGGGATGACTGAAAATGCATATGCCTAAGGAGGAAAGTCATTTCGTGAGCTGCTGACTTGTGAGTATTGGAAAGTCTCAATTTTCTTTACATGGCATCTTCTGTTGGAGGCATGTATTACACAGACACTGAATATCTTTGGTAGTGTTCTTTATTGCTGGAGAATAGGCCCATTCTCCTTCACAATAAGGTAATTGTATTTTTTCTTCACATCAGGCTTGTGAAATAAGGAATTTTTAAAAAAAATCTACTCCCAGAAGAAGGCAGCTGAGCAGTGAGCTCAGCTACAGAGCTGTTGATGAGTAACTCTGGGCCTGATTCTGCCCCATGTGATCATAGCAAGTGGCAACAATTTTTTTTTTTTTTTTTGGCCTATGAAATTATTCCACTTGCCACAATGGTACTTCTGGGGTTGGTCTTATGCTGAGCTCTGAGTTTCCATCCATTCTGCCAGTAAAGGAGGGCAGTTGTATGACTCTTGCATGCAGACAAGGAGAATCTGTGCTGGCTTTTCCAGTGGGGTGCTGTCAGAAAAGATTTCTGTAAAATGAGAAAGTGAAATTTGCAGGCTTCCATGTCTGACCAGCTCTGGAAATCCAGAGCACTGGCACTTGCCAGAATCAAACAACAAATTATTTAAATGCCACTTATCACTATTTTGGGGTTTGTAGCATTTTGAAATACATCTACATAAGCAGTGTCTGAGCCTCTAAAAAAATCAGTGTCTGACTACTACACAGAAAGACAGTTTTGCAAAAAGCACTTTCCAATTAAATTGTCAAGCCTTTTTAAAAATACATGTATATAATCCAGCATATAATAATTGTCTTTAAAAATACAGATATTGACATATTAAAAAAAAGTCATGGCACTTTATTGAATGTTGAATTCTCTGAGTGATGCTGTCCTGATACTTAAATGCATTAGAGGTTTGACACAACAGCAGGCCAGCTGGGAGCCTTGGGAGCGTGGCAAGAAGACATTCAGCAGTGGGCTCTGCAGGGATGAATATCAACATGACAGGGGAGGTGTACTGACATGGACTTTAGTTTTGTGGAAAGGAGACAAAGCAAGAACGTAGATTCTGAGCTTTTTGTGTGACAATTATGGTCACCGAGTTCCCTGCTACCCTGTTTGAATGGGATATCTGCAGGGAGCTTTTGTAAACGTTGAACACTTGAAACTAAAGAGATGGAAATCATGTTAGTATGATTGATTTATTTGGTTTTATAATGACAAGAATATCTGCTGTAGGCAGAAGGATTATTGCAGAAATAATTCATTTAGCATTTAAAAAGGGCTTCTTGCTCTTCATTTCTTTCATTTTATAACTTGTCCAAAGCGAAAGAAAATATCTTATCATGAATGAAAACTTCTTAAGAAAACATTACCTCAGCTAATGCAAAGGGAGTTGCAGCTCTCCAGTTAGAGAAGTCTAACTCATTTGCCCCCTACAGCTTTGATCAGTCAGATCAAACCGTTCAAGAGTGCAGGGATCAAATTTCCGGTCAGTACCCACGACTAACAAATGTGTTTCATCTTCTTTACCTGTGAAAGGGTGCTAACTCCCCCAATAGTCACAGGGCAAGCAGTCCTCATAAAAAGTAACATATTTACTTTTGTGGGTTTGCCTGTTTGGAAAAAGCATCTGGACCAGTAACTCTCTGAGTGCTGTGCTGAGAAGCAGAGCAGAGCTGCTGCTGCATCATTTAAGAGTTAAGCCCTGAAGAGATGAAAATAGAAAGGCTGATTGCTGGTTGTCTCATCAGCCCTTGTGAAAAGCAGCTGACAGTATTCATGTTTGGAAGAGGAGAGGAAATTGGAAATCCATTCCATTTCTCCCGGTGTTTCAGTCACAAGAATATATGTGACTGTAGTTCAGAAAACATGCGGAGGTTAAAATGCTTAAGCCACAATTCAGTGATGTCCTTTGTCACATATTAACAGAACAGTAAATTGATTGGAAAAAAAATAGCTTTTTTTCTTCAAACTCCATCTCTGATAATGGGAAATAGGACTTGTGATGCTCTGGGGTAGCTTTGGGCTTTTTCCCCTTCTGCCTGATTTTTGTTCATGAGTGAATATTGAAATTTGGATTTGGCATCATTAATGTCAGCCACCAGACTGGAACTGGGACCAAGAGTAGCTTGCAGAGTATCAGTGACCATTTTGATTGCGATAAACACGACAAAACCATAACAAAAGCTGTTCTTTCTCTCCTAAGAGAGCAAAAAGAGTGGTTGCTAGTTTGACACCCACATGCTTTTCCCTCCCTCACTGTTTCTGTCATCACACTTTAAACTCCCTCACAGAGCTTCAGATCAACAGTTGCACAAGATACCCAGCACATCTCCAGGCTAGATGTGGACACTAGATGTGTCACATGCATGGACACTTACTAAGGATGGCAGTTTGGGTAATGGATATTGGGCCACTTCCTGAAATCTGTATTAAAGGCACACAGAGAGATGGGCTAGCAAAAAGTGCTGTGTGTAGTGCTACTTGCTATTCAGCAGGATGAAAGAAGGGTAGTAGGTGGAATGTGCTTGTTCTGACAACAAAAGAATAGTATGTGCTTCCTTTTTAAAATGAAATTTCATTTTTATGTTGACTCAACCGTTGGTCTAGTGATTCTGTCACTGACATTCCCACTGTCATCTGGACATCAGAATCGTGCTGTTGCCCAGCAATAAAAACATAATTTTATTCCCACCATCTTCTGGACCACTATCCGTTTATTCATACGACACCAAGGGTGCAGTTCTTCCAGCCAATCTTTTTTTAACATGTATATAAACAGCAAAAAGGGATACAGAAAGATATTATAACAGGATCTTAGGTCTCTAGTAATCCTCCCACAGCTGCTGGTAGGGCTGCACATCCCCCTAGGGCACATTTCAGCTCAGTCAGCCTGCAGCTGCCAGGCTGGCACGGATCCCCTGAGAAACCAGAGGACTCCTCTTTGCTTCCTTGACTTTAATGAAAGTAGAGCAAAGCTCCCATGTGAGCTTCAATACATAGGAACTTTCTTTCTCTGAATCCAGTGCTTTTCATTCGCATTTTGCTGAAGATAAAACTTACCAGACATATTTAACAATTTGAGGAAGTTGAAGAGAGAATAAAAAATATTTGTGGCCAGAAAGAGCCAAAGAAACATTAGGTGAAAATCTGTGTTCCAGTTTAGGGGACCTCTTCAATGAGCTGCCCTCAGAGAACTCAAAATATACTTTCTCTTGTCTTTGCAGATTTGTTCTGTTTTGCCTTCAGAGTGTATGTGGCAATTTTCCAAGCTAAACATACTGGGGGAGGGGTGAGGAAAAATAAATAACTATTTTTTGGCTGGTAGGAATCCAAGCAGTAGTGAAACTACCTCATTTCAAGAAGGTCTTGTAAAAAATGGCTCAATTTACTTAATCTTTTTGACTTGCTAATGTTTCTGCTTGAGTCTATAGTTTGAAAGCCAAAAATATTGTGACAAATTATGAGGTAATTATGCAATTAGGACTCAATTACTCATTTTGTAAGAGTGATCTCTTTCTTACTTTTCCCCCGCATAAGAAAAAACAAATATTGTGTCTTTTTCTCCTCTCTAGTGAAAATTTCCATCTTGAAGTATGTTAGAAAGTTAGTTTTCATGGTTTTGCCTTTGTAAGGTTATCTAGACCAGGATTATATAGACTGTGGTCTGTCATGAAGTAGTCAGGGGTGCATGGTACATTTTATTATTTGTCCTCAGCATATGGACAAGTGAAGGGTGGGGGGATGCAGAGATGTTGAACAGTGGCTTCTTTCCCTCTCCAGAATTTCAGGCAGTCTGCTGGGGCAGGGAGCAGGGATGGACTGTAAAATTGTGGGGTTTTGACTCTGTGCACTCCTGTGGCAATTCAAGTGCATCTGTCAGGCCAAGGCTGAACCAGGTGGGTACCACTTGGGCTATATTGGTACAAGGCATTGAGTAACCTGCATCCCAGGCTGGGGGAAGAAGTGACCAGCAGCTTCTGCCAGGTTCAGCTTGACAGAGAGAGTCCCTTTGGGATACTTCCAAAATCACTGTCTCCCTCCTGTGACCTACACCCTGCGTCTCCCCCAGCTTTCTGCTTTTATACTGTGTGTGACATACAACATACACATACGTGTATCTCATGCTGCATGAAGATATCGGTCAACAGTTCATAAACTCAGAAATTTTGGGCAGTTCTACTGCAAGGCCTTGGCAAATGGGGAAACAGAGAGGAAATCCTGCCTCGAAGGTGCCGTGTAGTGCCATTTAAAGTATAGATTTGTGAGTTCCTGAGACTAGGTTGAAAGGAATGTGCTGATCACTCTGCACTGCCAGATGTCTCATGGCTTAAATAACTTCCATAACAGAGGTTTGCATTGCGTTTCCCATGTGGGAAGAATTTAGTACATGGGTTTTCCTGTATTTTCATGGAGAACTGCCATTTTCTTCCCAGGTGCTTAGAGCACAGATGCAGCAGTTAATGTGAATGCCAACTAAACCATGCAGCTGTTTAGTCTGGTGGCTGAGGACCAAAGGCTCACACATGCCCAGTGCGTATCCACCTTACAGCTGTTTGACTAGGACTGTGCCAGGGCTTGCTACTTCAAATCATGTCTCTTTTCCTTTGTGGAGTCCCAGGCACCTCTGTGCTGAGTGTCTCATAAATGCCCCCAGCTGGCAATGGTCTGCACCACAACACTCTTCTCAAGGCTGTGTGTAAGAGGCTTCTAGCAAGGCCCTTCTTTCATACTGTCAGGAATTCAGGATACAATCCTCTTTTGGGTGGCTCTGAGACTTGTCTCAGTGGTCAATTACATTTTTCCTCTTGTGCTCTTTGCTGCTGGAAGTACCTCATCTGTCTGCTATTCACAGAAGCAGTGCAGCTGATTTGATTCTGAGTGCAATAGACCTAGATCTGAGGTGCCAGAATAATCTATTTCTCTCATTACATGCCCAGCATTTTAAGATTAAGCAATGGCCGACTTATATTTGCACTTAAATTAGACTGTAAAAGCACTCTTCTTAGGGGACCCTAATAAGAACTGGAGAATAACTCTAAATCAATGGACTCCTAAAGAAGGAGAAAAAGAACTAAAGAACTAAACTAAAGCTCAGATGCTAAACCCAATGGACATTGTTCAAACCTGTTAAGATAGACTTTCCATGAAACAATGTTGTCAAGAAAGAGTTTTATCTTCAGGTTTTCAAAAGTATCTCATATATGAACTAACAGAGAAGTAGAAAGCTGTTGTTTGTTAATTAAAAAAAAAAAAAAAAAAAAAAAAAGAAGAAGGAGGAGAGGGGGAAAGCATGTTATAACAAATCCCATACAGTGTGAGAATAGCATGTGGTTTTCTTTTTAGTTTGGTCAAGTAGTCTTACTCCGTTCTCTTCCAACAGAATGCATTTCTCACTTCATGTTTGATTTGAATTGCTCTTCCAGCTGTATAATCCATGTATGCTGAGGTCTATTTTGAAAAACATCCAGGTTCCTGGCTCGTTTTCCTTTTCATCAACGTTAATTTTCTCAGTTTCCACCTCTTACAGGACAGCAGAAATTAGGCAAAATCTCTTCAGTCACAGAGACATCACAGCACAAGCTATGCCAAAACAACCTTTCCAGAAGGACAAGGATAAATCCTCATTATTCTGGATGAGTTAATGAAGACTCTGCACAAAATCAGTCAGACCGCTCATTACAATTTGCTATCACTCTGCTTTCTCTGCCTGAATTTTACATCTTTAGATTCCCCATTAAACACTTTCTTCCAAGATTGCCAGCCTGCCTTTGGCTGGTTGCTTTTCGAAACAAGCTTTCTGTCTTTGTGTAATAAGTGTATTTTTGCCTCTTTTCAGTGATGGTTGGGCAGACAGAGATGAAGTCATCGAAGGTTATGAACCCGAGGCAAATGGAGGCATTACTATCAAACTGCAGTCTCCTGAGGTGCTGGCGTTTGATGACTACTACCTGAAGCTGCGTCTGGACACCAACACCCGCAACCCCTGGTTCCCTGAGTTCTGGCAGCACAGATTTCAGTGCCGCATTCCAGGACATCCACTAGAGAATCCTAACTTCCAGAAGAATTGCACTGGTAACCTGTCAAATATTTTAAATATTTTTTCCAGTTTTTGAATCTGTGCTCTGGCAAAAAATCGTCCTTGGTTCTGGTTTGGGATTTTCTTGTCGTTGTTTTGTTGGCTTTTTGTTTGGGTTGTTTGGTTTTGTTTGTTTGTTTTTAATTAAATGTTTGTTGTTGTTTATTTTTGTTCGGTTTTATGCAAAGAAAGATGATGACCTCCAACTGTACAGATAATAATCCCAGCTCTGGGGGGAGTATGTCTGGTGCTGGTTGCACAGCCTCCTCTCAATTTAGTTCTGCTCTGTTATAGAGTGCCATGCTCCCTTTTCATGTTTTAGGGCTACACTAAGGCTGACAAGAGCGCCCAAGTTTGTAGTATGGCTTGTAAAAAGTAAAGAGCCATGAAAGTTTAACAAAAATAGGAACAAATTTGTATTTTTTTCCTCAAAGTCAGCTTTTCTGATCAACTGAGTAATCAAGAAATTCACAGACAATATTACAGCAGAAAACCAATTTTAAGGAAAATTGATGAGTCTTAAACTTGGCCAGTCATCTGCTTTATTTTTTTTTTCTTAACCCATTAAAACATATACATTTTGTTTCCACTATGTAGCATTCACATAAAAAACACATCGTACACATGGAAGTAACTCTTACCTCATAGCAAGGGAAGTGTAGCTGTGCATAGACAGGTTTTCTTTTTCATTCAGAACCCGAGAAAATAAACTAAAACGTTTCAGTAAAATTAAATTTATAAGTAAATTAAGTGAGTGATGATTACATTTCTATGAAATACTTGCTGAATGATTTTTTCAAATTTTTTGGTTGCAGTTTGTAAATACTTAATTTCTAGTCAAAAAGGTATACTTGATATTAAGGAAGTTATTTCATTAGAAATAAAACTAATGAAGCTTTGCTTCCCATCGATTTCAGTCATATTCTTTACATTTTGTCCTCCTGTGTCCCCTAGCAGTAACCTCAGCTGGCCTTCACATGATCCCTGAGCTGCATTCCTATAGTTTCTCATTTTTCCCTTCTCCATCAGTAATACCTCCTAATAAGAACTTCCACAGTACCTTTTGTTTCTCCCTAGTTCTCTTATTCACCGTTGAGGCACATTATCAAATACTGTCACTGACTTAAAACTGGGCTGATGTGCTGACTGGCCTGCAGGCTGGCCTGTCTGGATGCTGAGGGACTAATTGCAAGCCAGACAGGATAAATCCATGTTGAGTTTATACTGATAATTTTTCCTGAAAGGAGTTACTAACTTTGGACTTTACCAAAATGTTGATTTTCGGTGTAAATACTTAATCGGCTCCAGTAATGCTTCGACTCAGACAAAGGAGTTAATACAGGCCAACAAGGGCAAAAATTGCTAAGGAGAGTTGAGTGATCGATGCAGAGTCCAAATGCACAGCCTTCTTTCGTAAGACAAGAAGCTTAAAATTGCACTGTTTCATTCATTCCATTTACACAAATTAATTTCATGCTGATGAAAAAAGGTTTAATCGTGAGGCATCTCAGTAGCTGCTATAAACACGGGTAGGTTGTTATCCAGCCTCTCTTTGGTTACGAAACTACAAACTTGAGTTTGAACTGGCATAATCACCCTTCATCTGGTGGATCAAAGGCAAGAGAACTCACCACGTGGTGAATTCAAAATGGCCAGCATGGGGTACTTCTGCATAGAATGCGTAGGTGAGTTTTCAGATAGTGATTGTTGTAGACTCTAGAAGTGTACTTAAGCCAAAAAAACCCCAAAAAAAATCACAGAAGAAAACAAATGGGAGCTATTTTATTAAAAAAAATATCNAGCCAAAAAAACCAAAAAAAAAAATCACAGACGAAAACAAATGGGAGCTGTTTTATTAAAAAAAATATGCCACCCTAAACTTTTCAGGATATCCCAAGTTTGAAGTCACTGGGCATTGGAGAGGGTCTGAAGAGGTATCATTACATGCCCACCTAGTGTTCTGGGCTTCTCAAGGTATCAGGGACCACTACATTCTGATAATACTAGTGAAACACAAAATAATTTGTCTACATTGGTAGACTGACAGTTAATCAGTGTCAAGTCAGGCATTCATACCTCTTTCCCTCCTCTAGAAAGCTGTAAATTTTGGCAAGAAACCCCAAACTATGTAATACTTCTTAGGCTTTGCTGAAAAGCAACCAGCTCTTAAATTTGGTGGTCTACCACTGATAACCCTTGGGCTTATCATGCACAACTAAAAAGTTCATAAATATCTCAAATCACCAAAGGGAAGCATCCAAAGATATCTTTCCCAATAATGACATGCCCACAGAATCAAGAGATCTATGTGTCCCTAGCAAATCTGGAGGTCATACAATACTTACTTTTCTTTAACTACACAGATCTGACTGCTGACTGTCTGGCACCACCAGAGCTTTCTGTGTACATGTCTTTATCTGACATTTCTGGAAGGTTAATAATATCACTTTAAATACTAGCAGCTTCGGAGCTGTTTGGTGGAGACTTTCTCTCCAAGGAGGTCTAGTATGACAGTGCCAAGAAACCACCTCCTTTACTTCTCACAGATTTGGAGGCAGGCCTTTTCACAAACTCTCCGTTAAAAAAATGAGTCTGGATTGCCTCTTCCCTCCTTCACAAAGTATCTCCATACACAAATTTGAAGGAGAAAATGCATGCTGCTTAATAAATAATAAGGACTAATATTTGAAACCCATTCAAAGTGCCAATAGATGATGTTCTGCCTTTCTGTGGTACTACAAATTTAAGTACTGCTTCCACACCTATATCACCCTCATATCCAGTACAGAGATCATCTCCAGTGTATCTACGAGCTTTTACTCCTACCTCAAGTATAGCCTCAAAATTCCTGTGAAAAGGCACATAGGGCCCTGCATCTTGGAAAAGGCTGAGGCCCCTGTGGTCCCAGGAGTCCATGCACATTATTAGCATATGTTGTGACTGTCTCTGGGTCATGACCTCTTTTGTATTACACAAGTGCACTGCTAGTCCTTACTGAGAACAAAGCACACACATACTTTAGCACAGACAGCAGTTATCAAAGGCAACACTGCTCAAGTTCATTTTCCGTGTCTGGGGAGTTAACTTCTCGGGAAACTATACAATGAAAAAGAAAACCATGTACAAAAGTTCTTGTGATAGGCAAGCATAGTGTAATTGTATGAAACCCCAAAGAGGCTGCTAGGCTCAGCCAGAAACAAAAAAAAGGAAAGACAGCATTTTTCTTCAAATACCTTATTAAAAAATAATCAAATATTTGAACCTATCTGCTTTATAAAGGAGATTAATAGCAAGGTTTGTATTTATTGAGAATCTTCAGTTACTGCCTGCCCATTATAATTTAATCATGTACAATCTAATCAGTTTCCTGAGTGATTTATTTAGAATTGCCACTGGAGTGCGAAGTTCAATTTTTATCATTAATGGATATGCAAGGACTTCTCCTCGAGCAATCACAGCTGCTGCATTTGCAATTTCTCACACCCTGTTGCTGTTGAGTCAGCACTAGCTTGGGACTCCATACTCTCTACAAAGCAAGAGAAAGCTAGTTCCTAGAAATCTCCCTTCTCTGATGACGGGAATTACTGCTTGAACTGCCTCATTCAGTTTCTGAGAACACTCATGTTGTCCTTCAGAAATTCTCATGTTACACTGAGCCCTGAATGTACATGTGTATTTTGGGGAAAAAAAGGTCTATCTGGTCTAAGCACTATTGGAAGGAAGCAAGTTCAAGTGTGTTCTACTCCACGAAGGCCGTAGGATGCCTAACAGTTTGCTACGTTTTCAAAACAGCTCGTCTGGATTACCAGAACTATGTAGTAGTAGCAACAAATTCTTGGGAAGAGAAGAAATCCATCAAGACTGTTGCAATTACTGCTCTTTTGGATCATCCCTTCTTGCAAAAACTAAACAACTTACTTCTCCCACTTGGGTGGCAGCCAAATGAGTGGGAGCTATTTTTGACTCATTCTTTGCAATGTTTTAGCCAAGTGCATCTTGTAAGGGAGTGACTTTCCCTATCCCTCTCTCTTTCCTTTCCTCTCTCTCCAGCTGCCATAGGAGATACTCTTCTTCAACAGGATTCAAGTAGAGAAATTTTCTTGTATGTAGATGTATTGGATCCAGCTGAGATGGGGTTAACTTTCCCCACAGCAGCCCTCCTAGTGCTGTGCTTTGTATTGGTAGCTAGAAAAGTGTTGATAACACACCAGTTTTTTAGGGTACTGCTGAGCAGTGTTCACACAGCACTGAAGCTCTCTCCCACCCCGTATCCCCACCCTCAAAGGTTGGTAGGCTGGGAGTGAACAAGAGGTCAGGAGGGGACATAACCAGGACAGTTGACCCAAACAGACTGAAGTTTCCACACCATATGACGTCATAGTCAGCAATAAAAGATGAGAGAAGCAATAAAAGATGAGAGAAAGGTTGAGGAGGTGGGAGAGCATTTGTCATTAACGCATTTGTCTTGCAAAGCAACATACTGAGGACCTATTTCTCAGGAAGCAACTGGACATCATCTGCTGACAGAGTTAGAGAATACATCCTCCTTTTCTTCTACACATGGTCCTTGTTTTTTTAATCAAACTGCCATCTTGACCCATGGGTTTTAAATTTTTTTAAAATATTTTTTCTCCCCTGTCCTACTGAGGAGGAGGAATGAGAGAATGGCTTGGTGGGCACCTGCCAGCCAGTTGAAGTCAACCTACCACAGTAGAAAACACATATTTATACATGGATATTCTCCTAAAGTTCCCTGGATATTTAGCAGGCCAAAACCACTTCCAGTACAGAGTTGTTCTTAAATTGTCTGTACCACTAAGGTACTTCTAATGTATCCCATGCAGCTGTTACAGTCTGTAAGAAACAAAGCATGTCCTACAGCTCTGCATGGACCCCTTATTCATAGTGGAATTCAGAAGTTCACAGGATTCTTCATGCCCTTCAGATGAAAAGTCAGAACAGAACAGAGTGTTTTAACCATAACAAAAAAGACTGTTTCTGAATTTGAGGTACTAAGACACTATCTGACTCAGGATGGACCTGACAGAAAGTTCCCTTAGCACACAGCCTCAGGCACTGCTCCAAGGAACAGTCACTACTTGTCTCAGTTCATTAGAAAATTCAGTCCTTTCCACATTTTGCATATTGTACACTGACAGCAAGGTTAGGTGATAGACTGTCTGTCAGGCAACACAGTTCAGATATTTTTCTGATAGATTTGTAGGATGTTTTCTCTTCCCTGATGGGATAGCCCAAATGCAAGTGGGGTTTTTTTCACTCAAAACTCCACTGGCAAATCTTTCTCTGTTGTATGTGGTTAGCCCACATTGGCCAAAATTAAATGCAAGTCATACTTGCACACAGAAATGGTATAAAACTCAGTGCAGTGCGAACACTTGTGGGGATGTCTAACTGCTCTTTTACAGAATGCCTTATTCTCCTCCTGGCAGATAATACAATGGCTGGAGTTTATGTAAACCAGGTGGGATGAGTCCTCCTCTGCACCACAGGAGACAGTTATGAAATTGGTAATGGAACTGATGCAAATAACAGATTATGCTCACAGCAGTTTATCTGCTGGGACAACAAAATACATTGGCAGGCAATCAGCACAAACATTTTTCAATAGAGCAAAGTGGAACAAAGTGGGCAATTCGTGATTCATTCATTGATTCAATTGATCTTTGTGAAGAAGGGTTATTTGCCAGTGAATGTATTTGTTGCAGACAAGAACAAGAAATGTAGATATTTTTTGTTTCAAAGGAGGTCATAGTCCAAGTTCCCTTTAGGATGCTTACTCATACTTTGGTCATGCCATAATGATTGCTTTATCTGCTAATTCCTGTCTTGGTCCAAGAGAACTGCAAACAATCAGTCTGAAAGTATCCAGAGTCACAAGGATCACAGGATCACTTAGTCTAGAAGGTAGCTCTGGAAGACTGAAGTCCAACTCCCTGCCAAAGCAGGGTATGTTATCAGTTCAGACCAGGTTGATCAGTCCTTGAAAACCGCCAAGGTGGCACAGTGTGTCTGGGCAACCTGTTTCACTGCTTGAATGTGAAAATTTCGGCCTCATATCCAGTCTAAACCTCTCTTGTTTCAAGATGTGCCCATCATCTCTTATTCTTCCATCACTATTAAAAACCTGTCCCTCTCTTCTTCATAACCACCGCATAGGTATGAGGGGCTGTTGTAGGGTTTCCCTGCAGCCGTCTCTTCTTCAGGCTGAACAAGCCCAGGTCCTTCAGTCTCAAAGGCAAAGAATGGAGCTCCAGATCATCTTGATGGCCCTCTGCTGCATGCACTCCAGGTTATGAGTGTCTTTTTGTGTTAGGGATTCACAAACCATGGGCAGTGTTCTAGATGCAGCCTGATGTGTGCCAAGTAAAGGACGGTGGTAGCAGTTTAGGTAACCACATGCCTCAGTCACTGGTTGTGCTGTTGTTACCATCTTGCTTACAGGGTGCTGCTTGCCATCATTCCTGCCAAGGATCTGTACGTCCACCCTATTCTTGTGTCAAATTTGGTCCTAAGAAGGTGTATCTTTTCCCATCTCCTTTCTGCAGCAGACATAAACTTTCATCACACCTAACCAGTTCTGGCTGACCACCATAAATCTTCATAACACATCAAATAATGGGCAGAACATAATGATGGCAGAGGAAGCTTGGGAAGAAGGCTAAATAGTCCAGAAGAGGCATTTATGCTTTGGTATAAATAATTCAGGGTCATACTTCTTGAGACGAAAATGTCAGAGAATGTACATTATTTTGTCACTGTAGAGACCTTGGACTACATTTGGTACAGCCATACTCTGAAAGAGATGTGGAACACAATGCAGAGGTGGTTTTAATAGTAGAGACCCATACAGCAATACAGAAAGCTGTGCAATGTTACATGAAAATACCAATTCAAGTACATGAGTAGTGTATTTATGTCTGTGGAATATCATACCCAAACTTTGGAATCCTATCCTTTCAACAAATGTTTCTGAAGTCAGGTGGAGTTGTTGGCTTCTATAAGATTTCTCTGAAAAGCTTCCCTAAGTGTTTGCCACCATTATCACTCACTCATTAAAAGGTAACTGGTTTTATCCCATCCAGACACACAGTTCTTATAATTTTAGTGAAAGGTTTGGGGTTTTCTGACATAGGATATCTGTGGTTTAGAAAAGGTACTCCCCAATTCAGTGCCCCCACCAAGACTCTCCCAAACCTAATGCCACTCACTCACTCACCCCCCTCCGCCCCACCCCTTCCCAGCCTAGGAATGGAGTTGAGAATTAGAGGCACAGAAGGTGAAAGTCATGGGTTAAGATAAGAAAAATTTACTGGAAATAAAAACGAAATAAAAAAGAGAACAATAGCAGAACAATAATAAGAATGAAAGGTATGAGACAAAGAAACAAAGAGATGATTTACACGGAAAACTGCAACAAATACCGACCAACACTTCCCTACCACACCACCTTTTCTCCCACCCGAGGGGAATGCAAGAGAAGGCCCTTTCCCTCACCTTGGCAGTGATGTAAGCTGATCTCAAATAACATTACAGTCTTGGCTACAGCCACTCCCACTGATTTTGGCTGAAACAAGGACAAGGACAACATCTTTTTAGAAGATCTACAGGGCCTCTACTCATGCCTGTCCTGATTGTTTTTCTGGTTTTGTTTGTGAAGTTCTCCTTGATTGCACCAGATAGGAAGATAGAAGACAGATGGCTGCCTATTCCCATCCTGAGACACAGCTGTACTTGGCCAATGCATCTTTCAGGTCACATCCAGGCCACCAGTAACGTAGTTCAGAGCTTTTCTGAACTTTTTTCTCAAGACCCACCCTATTTTGATGAATCTATATGAGATGACATGGGGTTTTCCTTTTCTCATTTCAGTGGACAACACACTCCAGGATGTCGACTTGATTTTTCTACACTTTTCTGAAGGAGTGAATGCATTTCCAGCAAGAGTTGATCTGAGTTGTTTTCAGAGTTGGACAAATTAGACCCAGCAGACATTATTAGGGCTCATCCTGCTATGTCAGACAAGCATGTAGGTGTTGCGCTGAGAACATTCTTTTAATCTCGACATCTGCTGGGCTCCCCCATGGAGCACCTGTCCCATGAGACTTTCTATCAGCAGAAGCACCTACAGTAGGAAGTACTGCCACTACAATTCAGAAAAAGTAATTATAAAGCAACAGCCTGGTGTGCATTTTGCCAAGTGAGCCATTGCTTGCAAGCCACCTTTGTGGTATATAGGAAAATTATTTTTAAGCTTTTGAGGAAGGAATCAAGCTATTGACATGCCATAATTTCTTCAAAATGTATTTTACAATAAGTATCCTGTGACTTGTCCTTGCTCATCTCTGCTTTGCATTCTTATTACATACTTAGGTCCTGTATCACACTCTTTTTCATGAGTATGAGGCAGAAGATCCTAGTGATCACAGCAGTGATCAAAACTGATCTCAATTTCATGGGCACCTCGAATGAAGCCCACTGGGGACAACTCGTCTGAAAATATTCTACTTGCTACCTTTCTTAGTCAAGGCTTTTTTATAGCAGATAAGACAGGAGAGCTGTAGTCTCATTTTATTTCCCAGACAACACTACTGGCAGTTTTTAAGGCTTAAAGATGAGGAGGATTAAGAATGTGCTTATCTGTGATAAATCGTATTAATTATTTGGAAAAGACATTATGGTCAGGTTTTTGTTCATTTAGTTCTAGCTTTTTGTTTCCATGTTTGGAAAAAAAGCAGCTACATTTATCTTAAATTCTATATTTCCAAAAATACTTTTAAACCAGGCTGTCTATCAATATACAGTAAAATTAAATATCTTTTTTCTTTGGGGATCCATAATGAAAAATGAGCTCATCATGAAATAAAGGAGAGGAGCAATATACGTGTGCCTTTGTAAGCAGCATAGAAGACAGTTTGCAGAGCCATGCATATTACAGCAGCATATGACAAAAGTTTTCTGAATCTACACCTACATTTCCAATTTTGGATTTTAACAGTAGAAGTTTGCACTTCCTCGGTTAAAAAGTCCTCTGGTAGGGTTGTGACATTCACCCTTCTCCATTACATGGGTAAACTGATGGTGCTGTTAAGGAAGAGGACACCTGAATCATGCTCCCTGGTGCCTCCTTAGGGCTCCTCTCTCCTGTGCCTAGAGAGAGACGGGGCACTCCTGACTGTTCAGATTGCCGCAGATGATTCAAACTTTTATCAGGAGCATGGTGAGGACAAAAGCACACAATTAAAATAAATTGTCTCGTTCCTAGAAATCAATTGTTTGTGCAGGTTGCGCATCAGAACAATTAGCAGAGAGAGAAACATTTAGCCAAACCAGTAAGTCAGTCAGATGAAATAACACAAGTAACTGATCTGAACACAAGGCAAACTGCCTTCTGTCAGCACTTTATGTCTTTTATTAGACAATATCTTCCCTTTTCTCATTTACCTGTAGGTGGAAAGTTTTAAGTCAGCTTGCAATTTTACAGGTTGTCATTACTGACAGCATTACCCCATAAATACAGGTGCAAAGGAGATGCAGTCGAGGCTAACACATGTAGGCACAGACCCACACACTCACATGTCTAGCTGTAGCCCAGAGACGCTCTCTGTACACAAGGATATTTTCTGAAAAACAGCCAGTAGAGTTCTTAAAATAAATTGGTTCCTCTTAAAAGATTGTGGGCAAGAAGCAGCATAAAGAACAATAAATTTTGAGCCTGAGTGGTAAAACCTAAACTGTTAAAGCCACAGAATTTCCTACTCCGCATACGCTGTATTGGTATCTATAGGGAGAATAACCTGATGGAAGGTCTGTGCTCTGAAGAGTGCTGCTGCTAGAATAAATCTCTGTTTTCCCACTCATACTGAGATGTCTGGGGAATTGCAGAAGTCTGCTTGTGTGGGGAGAGCTAGGGAAACATGGTAAGATACTGCAGCTACACTGAGTTGCTGGCTGAGCCAGAAATCCATTGTAGCACAGCAAGGTACTAGACCAGATGATTTCAAAAGATTTCCTTCAGCTGAGATTTTTGAGATTCGTATAGTAGAAAGTAGCTTTGGAGGAACCTGCAAGTTCAAAGCTCCAATTTAACTCTGCATTCAGTCTCAGCTCTATAGGAATGAAAAAGCATGATTGTTCTCTTCAAAGCAGTAGCACTGTACACATCATGCTATGCAGTGAACTGTCTGCTTTCTGCAAAGGCCAGCTTACTCTGCTGCTTTTTCTAGGCTTATTTTGTCTAAACGTTCACATCATGAGGGCCCATTTTCTTGAGTGATCTCAATTACTTCAGTGTTTTCTGCATTGTCACATTTGGCTGTGCCTAGGAAAAAAAGAGGTGGGCTAAAATGAATGCTTTTAAAATTCTTTCAGATCAGAAAGAATTCTGCTTCTGTTTTTCTGTTGAATTTAACATGTGAATACAGATTAGGGCCACTTATTTTATCTTCTGATTTTCTTAGCTCTAGTTTGCTGCTAATCAGCGATGCATTGTCCTCGTGCAGGTGTTGTTCAGAAACTCCTAATCTTAGCTTAGCTTTAAGAAGGATCAATTCATTGATACTGAACACAGCTCTGGGCAGATGTCCAGTTAAGAGGAAAATAAAGTGGGTCTTTGTGATCTGCATATTTGTGATTAAATTATTGCATATTGCAAGGGTTACAAGGAAACATCTGGATCCTCCTAATGATCATTTGAAATTTGTGCTTAATTTCACCAAAAACTGTGAGTGTACTCTCTTAAATTATAACATGGCCCAGCTGGTTTGGGTGGCCAACACCACTTAGCTCCTCAGCTCCAGAGCAGCTGCAGCATCTGGCTTTGGTCATGGGGAGCCAGGAGATTTTCTGGAAGCAACTGCATGGCTGCAGGACTGCTGTGTAGCCTGGGCCTTGCACGTGGGATATCCATCCTGTCAGCTGCAGACATGTGGTTCTGAGAAACCAGTCCTTCAGACACAAACTGTCTTGTGTGAGGATACAGACTATTAAAACAAAATACAAAAAACCAGCAGCAAATCTGGCAAAGGAGAAATCTGGAATAAGCTGTATTTCTGCAGAAGACACATTGGTGTTCATATGGATTTGTATTCTGAGAGCTAATGCTGGTGGTTTTAATACCACATTAGCATCAAGAACAGAAGTGAGGAAGAAGTGGTTTGTTCTCTTAGAATAACAAAAAAAAAAAAAAAAAAAAAAGGAAAAGAAGGAGGAAACCAGTAGTATTGGCTGATGGATGATACACTGTCAGGCAAGAATTCTGAAACCCCTCTAAAATCGATAGTGATTTAAAGAGCAATAAGTATCATGTATCTTTCCTGGCTGTTTTTCGTACTCATGCAGAACCACGGGAATTTAGGATAGGAAAAGATCAGTTATGCCAGCTAGTCTATGTCCTACCATGAGGGGAGTACTTGGTCTGTTAACATGAGATTTTGACTCATACCTTTGAAGTCCTTAGGATCTCATGCCCGTACACTGACAACCACTGCTACTACTTAAACATTTACAAATCAATGAGGAGGGATCAATGGAGGGAAAAGAGTTTGTGATTTGTTCCATTTTCTGTCTCCATGCCAGATAGGAGCACAGATGAATATGTGTGTTTTATTACCATCATCATATTTTTCCACTCAAATCTGAAGACCCTGACTTCTTCTTTTGGGTGTTGTGCTGGTGCCAAATATTTAACATATACTGAGAATGGATTTCTTGCTAATTCCTTTGCCCCATTTAGTGGTAATACATTCTGTGGTTAATATGAAAGTTGCTTATTTTCAACTCCGAACCAGCATTTTCTGATGAAGATGCTCAAAATTAGGTTCCTCAAGTGCACACTCTGAGACCTAGATAAATTGGCCTGATTTTTAAGGGTACTGATCTCCCATAATTTCCATGAAAGTCAACAGAAGCTAGAGAAGTTCAGGCGTTAATCAAGTCAATTAATTAGGTGCCTGAATGTGTACTCAGGTTCCTAATTTACGTACTGTAAGGTGGTTAGTGTTCTGAAAACTGCAGCACAGTTACTGAGTTCCATCTTTTTCTTTCAGATAAGGTCTCAGGCTTCATATGAAAAGCGTGACACCTGAAATATAATCAGTCCTATTTCCTGAACTTTACATTTTTCTACCATAGTGTGTTACAATGGGACATCTGCAAGCGTATATGGCTTGACTTTTTTTCTTTTTATTAAGAGTGCAAAGCTTGATTAAAACTAGCCAAATAGCATAAAAATCTGCATAAATTTCTTTGCATTTGTAAAGGAATTTAAGTGTGTTCATTCCTGTCTCATGTAAGAGTAGCAGCAACTCATTATCTGCTAGACTTGTTCCAAATAACTGATCTGTTAAGAATAGTAGTTCTAAATATGTGTTTAATTGAGTGTGTGAGTAAGGCAGCAAGGTTACATTGCTGCCTGAGGAAGAGGGGAAGACTGAAGGTTGGGGTTTCTTTCTTTTTGATTTTTTTCTCCTCACGAGTTGAGGTCATGTAGGAAATGGTCTCAGAGAATCTTGGTGAGGATCCACATGGCACTGGGAGAAGGCTGTAAAGAAAGCAAGAGACAAAGGCAGATCCAAAGTCTCTGTGATAATAACAACATTAAATAATAATGATCGGATTAAAATGGTTCCATGAGGCCTTGGGAGCATGGACACTTGTGGGACCCTGCAGAGTTTCAGACAGGCTCAGAGACAGTTTATTGTTGAACTCCAACTGACAGAAGAAGAAATGTGAGACACAGTAATAGTAACAAATTAAATTCCCTGCTGTCAGATTCCCAAGAAAAGGGACAGAAGAAAAGAAGATTAAATAAATAAGTAAATAATTTAAAAAAAAAAAAGAAAAGATACCATAACCCCCTCAAAAACCCCTCCCAAGCCCCAAAAAGAAATCCCAAAGAATCAGTCAAAGATTAAATTGGGACTGGGGTATCATGATGCCAGATGAGAATATGGCCTCTGACCAGGCTGAGACATATCAAAAGCCATTCCATTCCATTCCATTCCATTCCATTCCATTCCATTCCATTCCATTCCATTCCATTCCATTCCACTCCATTCCATTCCCCCATTTGTGAATCTTCCATTAAAATAACTGTGTTGCTGTCTATATCCTTTAAATGCAAAGACTGAGCCTGACCATTCAAATGCCTTTGTTGGCATTAAATTTTAGTCAGCTAATGAAATAATGAGATGGATTTCAAATGCTATATTAGGATTTGAAATCAGCGTCTTTGCTGATTACATATACAAACCATTCAATCAAACAAAAAAATCTTCTGGCATATTTTATTCCTGATTATAGGATGACATATTAATTTCTAATTAAAATAAGATCTGGAAAATAATAATTTCAAATAAGTGAAAGAACATATTGTGGTCATTTTGCAGGCAGACTGTACACAGGCCAACATTTAAGGAAAACAAATTAATCATAATAATTATTTGTCAAGCTCTCATAATAATTACTCTCTGTTTCAGAAAAAGATGCTGGAATCACCTCACATTGTCTTCTATGTTGTTTGTTTCTAGAATGAAAACATAATTTAATGTTATGTCCTAGCTATCTGAATTAGCATAGATTTCTTTGAAGCCTAAACTGTTTCTGACTTGATGGATTTCCAAGTTCAGAATCACTATCAGAGTTTTATTGATTCCTAGCCTTGCATATCATGTTTGAGTATTTGACCATAATAAGCTACTGTATTTCCATGTGATTTCCTGGTCAGTTCCATTAGCCTTCCAACACATGATCACAGTATTTTAATCAGGAAAGAGCTTCTATGAGCTAGAACGGCCAAATCTGGATTCTTTCTATGATCAGGAAGTAGATCAAATATATTTTCAGCTTACATGCTTCATGATGGAGTTAAATCCAAAAATTTTCATTAGAGTGTGCATAAAAATGAATGTTCATCATTTTATTGCATTATGCCATTTTTAAGTATACTTCTGGTTTGGCGCATGACTGCAGCACATAAATACAAAGTCGTGTTCCTTTTCAAACCATTTGAAGTGATGCTTACTTGAGATTACAAGATACAGAAAGTAATTTATTTCAAATAGGGGCAGTTATTTTCTTCTGTTGTTTTCCAGTCTATTAATTCCGAAGAACAGGAATTAAGATAATAGCCAAAATGAGGCAATCAATAACTTCAAAACTTAGCATTTTTGGCAGGTTTTTTGTTATGTTGCTTCACTGTTGAACATTCTGTGAATTGTACTTCTCAAGCTGATTTCATCGAAGAACACATACAAATATCATGGGTACAAATCTTTTTCTTTTATGCTTTGAAATGGGTTGAGTTTTTCATCTTGCACTGACCTATTCTTTGTAGATCCTTCCATTTCTATTTCATTAAAAACCTGTCTTCACTGCAGAGCTATTTCACCATGATCTTTCCACTAAAAGCTAGGAACAAGGGGAAGCAATGCTAAAATTTCCTGCCAAGGCTTTAACAGTTCATAGCAGCAGATGTGTACAGAAGAGGTTTCAAATGCTAGCTTGCAGGCTTGTTTAGAAGGATAAGAGTATCAGCATATCATACTCATAGGGCCATGAATCCTAGACTTTTTTGTAAAAAAAGTTTATTATGAAGAATTTTAGCCTGGTAGGAAGAAACACAGAGGCTTCAGGCCGTAATGTCATCCCCTCCAGAAGCTTTATTAGGCTGATGAGCTTCTGTCAAGCCATCTGCTGTAAGTGGATTTCTCCAGACCTGCATTTTACAGCATGTCCCCCTGTACATGAACTTGTTGTGGAATTTCTCTGCTTGTTATCCAGTTTCTTGCTCCTTTTCCTGTTGCTATACGTAGTTTTGTGGACATACATTCTTGCAGCTTTTCACATCTGTGATCAGTTTCTCTCAGCTCTCAGTGACAGGAGTTACAAATGCATGGGAACAATATGTGCAGATTGCAAAACCTCTGGTGGTGGAGAGCTACACCTTGCCGGGGGCAGCCTAATGAAGGAAGAGAGCACTCTCCTGGGCTTCCTGGTGTGCAGACAGCTGTGCTGTTAGCGTGGCCCTTAGGTGGTGCATTCTATTTCCCTTCAAGTCCTTTCTTTTGCTGCTAAACAACACAAGAGGCAGAGCAGGCAATGCAGATTTATGGAGAAGAGGAAAAGGAACTTTTTCTCCAACACAGGGCTATTTTTCCCTCACCTGCCTCCCACTCCAATGATGCAATTCTGACAAAGACGTGCTGGCAACTGCTGCAAAGGCCTCCAGCCTTCCTCCAGCGTCTTCTGAAGGGCTGCAGCACTGCACATCAGCTGGGAGTGCTTGTGAATGTGTAACATCTGACCCAGATGTGCCCTGCCTGCTCACCCCTGCATTACCATGTGGCATCAGGCACGCCCAATCTTCGCATTCACTTAAGGTTGCAGCCAGCCCTAGGAAAACTGACAGTCTTCTCATCCCCTGCCTAGCTTCTCTGGGTCACAGAAAGGAGATGCAAGAGAAAATCTTTCTCTGCTCTCTTGGACAAAGACACAGTTGAACACAGCTTTATCATCTCCCACAGTGAGTTATGTGCACTGTCACTTGTTTCCCCTCCTGGAGTCATATAGTTATGAGAGAGTCTGGAATGTCCATGGGAAGAGGCAGAGAGGGCAGAGAGGGGAGCAAGCTTCAGACTCTTGTATCTGTTTAGCAAAGTTTGCAGACTGGGAAACGAAGGAGGAGTTAGATCAGTTCCCTTTTGCTTTGCTCCCAAGTCATGTGGTGGATGGGTTGAACCCATGGGTTCAGACTTGGCATAGGGCTGGCAGCACTGCTGAGTCCCCTTTCTCCTGCCCTGTGCTTAGAGACTTAGAGACTCCCTCCACATCTGATTAATGAGTGAGTCAGCGACTTGTACAGTCATTTCTCCTCATAATGTTTCAGCTTCACTGAGGCACTCCTGTATTTGTATATTCCAGACTTATTCCAGAGTCTTTGACACTAAGCTCTTAAAGCCCTAATGTGCTTACATAACATGATATGGAGAACCAAGAAAGTAAATTTAATTAAAATCTTTCCTTTCTGCTTCTGACACAGAGGGAGAGACAAAAGGAAGAGATTTCTTTTTGAACACTGAGGAATAATGTGGCATGCTCACAAAAGCAGACAAGGAGACTGAAGACACTGGTGGTGTGTGTATAGTATGATAAAATGGGGACTAATGTTCCAAGGTTTAGGTGTTAGATATCTGAAATGAGGGTGAACCTGCACCTCAATGGCTGAATTCACACTTTCTGGTTTCTTTTAGCCACAGAGTGGACATCTGTAAAAGACATGCAGGTAAAAATAAGTTTAACAACCCAAATCTTTTTAAATTCAATATCAACTTTATTCCAGGAGAAGAAATTCCATCAGTGATTTGACTAACTTTGCTAGTGATAGAAAATAACCCCTTGCATACAAACTGCAGTCACCATCCTGTCAATGCCTTAGTGAATTCCAGTGCAAATTTTTGAGGCTCTTTTGCTGAACACACAGCTTTCAAACACGTGTTTCTCTTCTCTTCTCTCTAGTTTTATACAAGAATAGAAGTGCACTAATCCCAATTCAAAACAACATTCACCGGATGTAACTAAGCAGAAGTATCTGAGAGTCTTGTAGATTTCACCACGCTCAGAAAGAAAATAGCAGGGTATCTCAACTGGTAACTGTAATTGTATCCTAGCTTTTCAGTGAAAAATACATCAAATGTAATTGCATGAATTGAATGTCTTTGCTTGGGGAAGTAAAAACCATTTGAAGACTGGAAGTGAAACCTTTCTGATTTAATGACATCCTGGAAACAAAGCCTGAAACCCTGTGAACTACATTTATTGCTTCATGAGTATTGTAAGATGTCAAATGTTTATCAGCATGTTTTGAAATCTGGTGTAGAACCCACATATTCTAAGATATTCCTTCCTTTTTTCTGCTCCTGTGAAAGCTCTGCTTCCTCTCTTCTTGCCAAAAGCTGGAGAAATTTACAGTTCTAGATAGAGAAATGCATTATTTCCTATAGAGCGGTGACATGATGCTCAGAGAGAAGTTGAGGAAAGATCTCTTTTCTTATATAACAATAATACATCCTTCCTCAGCCTTACCTTACAAATAAAGGAGCTCTGTCCAGTCAAACAAATAGTTCACAAACAATGGGAATTGAGTTACCTGTTTCATCTTGGGAATTTTTGATATCTCTATCCTCCATGTATGGGATCCCTGTAAGGGATCTTTCCTCTCTTTCCCTGTATTTAGCTGCCTCTTGGAGTTGCCTCCCTGCTGCAAAGATACGGATATCACAGTAGGAAGTGAATTGCACATATCCTGTTCTGGTTGAGAACAGTATAGTAACTGCTTTCCTGGGAGCAGAAGCCATAAAAGAAGCAATAATTTACCATGATGGGATCATTTGCTGTAGGTTGAATGAAACATTTATTATGGTCTGTGAAAAATTTTTCAGCCTATCAATTCTCTCCCACAAAAATTGCAAATAATTTTTAAACTGAGAATGAAGCAAAGCTTTGTTTTTTCTGATCATCTTTCAACTTGGAAAATATGCCCCCCCCAATTTTTCCACAAATTGTTTGTGGTCACATTAGCTTGCACATAGAGACAGCAACGTCCTTGAGACAGCCCACAACAGGTGGAACCTGTGGCCCTGATCCACAACTGCTTGTTCTGGTCACCAAGTAATATCTCCTGGCCTTTTCCGCATAGGAAGACAGCTACAGCTTGAATTGCCTTGGAAAACAGGCAGTTACATAGGAAAATAAAACTTCAGAAATTCTTGTTACTGTATATTTGATTGTGGGCTGGAAGAGGTTTTTGGATGTTTTCATATAGAATAAATGACTTGTTGCCTGTGACTTAGTTTTGGACATAATGAGTACAGTAGCATGAACAAAAGTTCACTTTTTACCCCCAAGATGTGCACATTTCATTCAGCCATACAATATTAATGGACAGAATGTATTTGTTATCAAACAGGCCAAAAGATGCACAGGTTTTGAACACACTATCATTGTACTTACCACACTTGGAGACATTATGATCTCTGTTACTCGTTTTGCAGTGCCTTGAAGTGAAATTCGTCAAAAAATTTTATTGTTGTCTTTGAAGTTAGCTAATGTAAAAAGATGTTCTAAATAGAATATAAGAGGGAGTGAACTGGCAATGTTTCTAAAACAGCTGAATCAATACTGCCAAATAAGTTAAAAGAAACGAAACTCTTTGCAAAAATTATTTTATATAATCATAATTTGGCATGGTTGTCAGAGGATTAGCCATTATTGAATGTTCCCATGTGTGGAAAGATAAGCCAGGGAAGAAGACTGACCTGCCTGCAGAGAGATCTTTGGCTGGAATTCACTGAAAAAAAGCAGAGTTTATGGCGTTTGAATGAAGGGGCAAGCAACTCAGAAGGACTACAAGGATTTCATGAGGTTATGCAGGGAGAAAATGAGAAGCACCAAAGCCCAACTAGAACACAATCTGGCTACTGTCGTAAAAGACATGAAAGGGTTTAGTGGTGGACTTGGCAGTATCAGGTTAATGGTTGGACTCAATGATCTCAAAATTATTTTTTAATCTAAATTATTCTGTAGTTCTAAATAGAATTAAAAATTAAATTTTTCAAGGAATTGGTGACAAAACAGAAATGTAGAATTGGTTACATTTTTTCTCCTATGTATACAAATATAAAGCCATAATTAAATATTTAAGCATCTAACTAAAACTGCTCCAATTTTTCTAAGTAGCCAAATATCCTAAAATTTTACAAAAATCACCATTAACTAAGTTTGTTCATCACATTAATGTGTCATTTAGTTTCCAGAATAATCTTTAGTTCTTACCTTCAGGGTCCCAGATTTAAAATGAATGGTCTGTTCAAAATGCTGATTTTGCTCCTTGCAAGATCCTATGACCCAAATCTGTTGTGGTTGAAGTTTGTCAGGTCTTCTCTAGCATGAGACACTGTAAGATATGACTTCCATTGTTTTCCAACGACATGCTGTGACACCAGCACATCTCTACACAAACCTGCACAGAAGTAGAGGGGGAAATTTTCTCAGAGCCACTAGGGGTTCTTTTGTTTCGCCGGAGTTTTTTAAATTCAGTTCCGTTGGGCCTGACCAGAGTTAAAGCAGGTTTTTAAGGACTTTGTCCAAATGGCTCCAACTGCTGACAGGCTTGAAACATTGATGAACTCTCTAGGAAGCCTCTTCCAGTGTTTGGCCACCCTGTGGTAAAGGCAGTGTATGCTGGGACTGAAGGGGAGCATAAGAAACTTGCCTTCACAGTTTGTCCAAAGCATATGGACATTAACGATGAGCCTGGGTACTGCTCTACCAGTTTATACCTGGCATTTTTTGGGGAGAGGCCTATTTACTCCCCGGCGTATGCAACTCAAGTATGGGAGATTAATTTTATTTCTTTTTGTTTTCCCAATGAAATTTTGCCTCAATTGTCCTTCCAGAATACTTTTTAAAATTTTTTTGCATAAGCTAGCAACCATCACCACTGAAAGCAACCATCACCCATGCTGTAACTTGCAACAAAGCTAAAATCTCATTTGGCCTACCCATGAAGCATGGCAATCCTGGAAAGGACCACTACAAATAAAGAAGGCAGTATATACAATTTTTAATACCTTCATACCTCTGTCAGGACCACCAGAAATGAAGATACTTTTCATAACAGTTGTTGACTTTTTATATGGCCCTAAACATTCAGCAGATGACCGTAGCAAATCATAAAACTGTCTGCCTGTTCCAGATGAAATATTATCCTTTATAACAATATTGCTGAACAGATTTTGGCTTTTTAAGCTAATCAAGAGTCATCTGCGAACAGACTGTGTTCTTTATCAAATGTCTGTGTTTGCTCAAAATTTGCCAACTGGCTAGGTATTCACCAGATTCCCCAACAAAAATGTTTTTACATTTCTTTCCATCACAAATTCTCTCCTGCCCTAACCCTTCTGAAGACTGCAAAGGAGTAATCCTTGGTGCTGAGTTTTATATTGAATATGAAGAGACTTCTCCTATCTTTACTTTTACCTGAAAGGTATCTTATGTCTTGCCATAATTCCGATAGTGTATTTTTTCTTTATTTTGGTTTGTCAAGTGGGATTTGCAAAATATGCTCTCTGCTCTCAAGAGCTCTGTTAGCTCCACACTGACTTCACAGCAAAAGCACCAAACTAAATTCAAGGCTGCTTCACAGTCAGATCTTTCTAAGGACTTAGCTGAAGCTAGTATTAGTTAGCTGTGAGGTGCACTATAGTAAATGGAAAGATTACCAGGGAGTTTCAAGAAAATTTGGACTATTTTCATTTCCTTCCTTCCCCCTGTACTTCGGTATCACTTTTAGCACTACTGGGAGCATTTTTCAGTTGTGTGCAGCCAGGATGTGGTGTTTGGGGATTTTTTGGGTTTTGTTTGTTGTTGTTTTCTTCTTTTTCTTCCTGGTTAGTAGTGTATGTGTATATATGCCCTTGTCCCCCAAGATTTACTGACAGAAACAAAGACTAAAATCAAAACTGTGATTAAAAAAAAATGACTCAGACTACTGAGAAACTGTTAAACTTAAATTATTAAAGAAAGATTTGCATTACATCCAATACAAAATGAAGTAAGTTTGATATTTAGGACACCTGAATTCTTCAAGGTCATCCAAAAATTAATGGTCTAATTTGAGTGACTTCAATTAATCCTGTACTCATATGACATGACTTACAATTTTTCTTCGCTTAGTAAAAGCTAAGGTCTCAAAAAAATTTTAAAAAAATACATAAAAAGTAAGAAGGAAGAAAGCTAACAAAATATTTTTCTATTAGTCTTTGTAGATCAATGATATTTTCTTTCAAGGGCTGAGAAACAAAGAACAAATAAAAGCTTCACTGTTCCGAGTTCTGCTTTGCTCTTTGTTGTATGTCAAAGACTTACTGAGGCAAAATACAACTTTATAGAGTAGCCCCACGACAAATATAGTAAAATTCTTGCATTTATTAAAAACTTGCCTTATGAAAACCTAAGTAAACATTGTTTTGTCTCTGGCTGAATGCAATTACATGATTTCTTTTGTTTTAAAAACACACACATTTCTTACTGATTGTCTTAAGTGAATTTTACGAATTCAAATGCTTAAGTGCATTGATAACTTATAATGATGAAAATGAAATAAGTGGATTTTGACTCTAGCAAGTCAAGTTTAGGGAAAGAATCACTTCTCATTCTGGATTTACTGGAAAATACCTAATTTGCATATAGGGATTTTTATATTGCTGATCTGGAGACAATTCGTTCAGACAATTCACATGTTGCTTTCCACTACAGTACAATTATTTCTAGAGATGGCATAAAGGCAGTCACCTCTGCAGTGTGGGACTATATGCTTGCAACCTTAATTTAGGTGTTCATTCCAAAATAGTCAAAAGGAAATCCTTCCACCATCAAATATTTATTCTCTATGTAGCTACGCATATTATATTGAAATATGATAATCCAAAGCATGTTTTGCTGAGTGAATACATACTTAAGGGAAATGGCCTCTTTTCAAATATTGGCAAGTCCTGTTACATTTTGTTTTCTACCTCCAGCAGCCACGTGAAGGCTTGCCTCAGGAAACACAGGGATTCTACCCTTATCTCCTGCAAGGCTTACTGATGTTTATGCTCCTTTACTTTAGCTAACTAAAAAGGAAGATCTGAGATAAGCTTTCAGGTACAAAAGAGTAGATTGTGAGTGCTGTGCACTATCTCTTTTCGTGATTTCTTCCACAACCCACAGCCCAGAAGCTTCACAAGAGAGGACTGCTGTGCCAAGCCCAGGTTCTTTCTGTCTCTCATTCACTTAGGGACTGAGAACAATTTCATTTTCTAGCTACAAGAAAGCAGAATCAGTGATAAATTCACAGTGTGCTAATCCTATGGGACTAATCAGCTGATAAAACACACCAACAGATATTTTGAGGCTATATATTAACATATACAGGCATATAGATGTCTAGGCTATGCTGTACAGAAGCGAGGGTGCACACCCACAGGCACACTCTCTGCTTCCCTGAGTAAATGTTCTGCCATCTTGCATATAAGGTTTTTATTCTTTCTGTGTTTCTCCACATGAATCTGAATGGTGTTGGTTTCATGTGATTTGAATGGGAGCTGTGAACCTTCTCTCACAAAGAAAGAGGCAGATGACTTGCCTCTGGAAAGAATTTCTTCAGCTGCTCCTTGCTTGGTGGTGAATGTATGGCAGTGAGGAGCACATGAACTCATTCAGTCAGATTATGCTATGTTCACAAAGCATTTTAAATTCACCAACACATCTGTTTGCTATGCTCAGCTCACCTGGAAAATAGTTACTGAGGCAAAATTTTCTTCCCCAGCTGCAATGCAACCCAGAGGAAGCAAGATAGACATCCCTGCATTTGGGATCTCTGCTGTCCTAGTGAATTCCCAGCTGAAATTTCTGAGTTGTAGGGCAAACAAACTGAGAAGACCTACCCAATTAGAGCCTTTTCCAATGAAAAATATAAGGACAGTCTTTATGGTTTGGTTTGAAAGCCATATCATATCTATATTAGGGTAAGGAACTATTTTTTAACTTGAAACTTTTGGTGACCCTGTAGATTTTTACCTCCTTTCACCATATTAAAAAAAAAAAAATCTTCTTCAACCTGGATTCAAGAAGTGTCAGTTAACACCTAGTCTCTCACACATCCTACTTCCCTGGTGTACACAAGGTGTTACTGAGACAAAATAACAGAGGCTGGATTGCAATTCCCTGTTGAACATCGAGTAACGTGGAAGGCCTGCAGATAAAAGCAACTTGCAGTTTGGAGCATGTTGTGACTGAATGACTCAAGGGGAAAGACACAAAACAAGGAGGTTTCTTACCTCCAGCTGCCTCAGGACCCCCCAGCACAGGTCTGCAGTGCCTTGGGGTGGGCGCTGGCAGCGTTCTGCAGCAGTTCAGCCGGCAGACGGCAAGCAGGGCGCAGCTGGGGACCCAGCGGGGTCTGATGGGAAGTGCAGCCAAAAAACAGCACCCTCCGGCAGTGCCGACCCACCTGCGGGTCAGTGAGAAAATCTATGTGTAGGGAAAACCTTCACTGCTGCATTTTTTCTGGTTAGAGGAAGGAGACTTCAGTGTCTGCTCACATTGCAGTTACACAAAAAGTCAGTGTTACAAACTTTGGCTGACTGTCTGTAGCAATTGCGTACTGGCAATTTTAACTAAATACTGTACTAAGTATTGGTTTTGTACCTAAGTACTGGTACTTTTAACTAAAATGACTGTTTCTGATAACTCGAGAAGTGATGCTGATTTACATTGTTTACTTATTAACACTGAAAAGGACATCGCTATCTTGATCCTCAAAAACGTGAGATTAAAAAAAAAAAAACTTCAAATGTAACAAAAAGTCAAATTTACGAGGAAATCACTTTTATAAATACTTCCAGCTGAAACTTGTCTTCTTGATTAACCTTCCCTAAAATAAAAAACATTGTAGAATGACAAGCAAAAACTCAAAAAATAACGAAGATGACAACTTGATTAAATGGGTACTTTCTCATGAAGCATTTCACTTTCAGTGAATCCAAGATTTCTGGGGTAGTGGTGGCCAAGCGTTTTATTTATTTATTTATTTAAAATCCCTGACTGCCGCCTTGTTTATGCCTCTAAAGCTTTATAAGAGAAATAAGCAAACCTCTTTTTATATATCATTGCTTTTTCATATTTTCATGTCATTTAATCTTAGTTTATAACAACACTTTTTTTTCTTACTCTTGTAGGCAATGAGAGCCTAGAAGAAAATTATGTGCAGGACAGTAAAATGGGATTTGTCATCAATGCTATATATGCTATGGCTTATGGGCTACAAAATATGCATCATTCCCTTTGCCCTGGACATGTTGGACTGTGTGATGCTATGAAGCCAATTGACGGCAGCAAGCTCTTGGAGTTCCTCCTCAAATCCTCATTCATTGGTGTTTCTGGAGAGGAAGTTTGGTTTGATGAAAAGGGAGATGCCCCTGGAAGGTAAGAGGTTTTATCTCTACTAATTAAACTAGAGGGTGGGAAGTGGGAATGTTACTGCATTTGGCGATGCAGATTTCTTTGGCTGTTTTGCTGAAACATAAAGCATGGGCCAGTCTTTCCAACAGCCAGGAATAACACTGGTAACACATGGTATCTTATATTGGGACAGGAACTACAGTATAGCCTATAAATTTCTAGTGTTTCAGGAGGTGACAAACCTTGTAACTCACAGACTTCTGGTGCACAAGGGACTGTTGGGGCTCAGCACCAGAGTTTTAGTATGTATAAAGCCTAATACAAATTATTGGAATTTAATGAGGCATTTACCTGCCATGGTTTTGAAGGGAGGGCTGTAGAGCACATCCTTTTCCAATTGGAGCTCTGCCAGAACCTTGCCAGAGACTATTTAGTGTTGATTGGTAAGCTCCTGTATGATCTCCTCAACTTGTTTCACTCCAAATACAATCAGATCAGTCCCAGAATTCAAAGATAGGTCTGTGTAGAGGAGGACAACTAATTGGGAGGTTTTTGGCAGAAGTTTCTGTTTCACTCACCTGGGGTCTGGTCCCAGTTCTGGCAGCTGCTATTGTCTAACCCTCCTAGCAGACACAGGATGTACCCGAGCAATGGGTAAGGCAGCACCTTTGCAGACTAGGATGTCACCTTTGTTTCTCTTATGGGAGCAAACTGACAGAGATCTTTCCTTTCATTTAGTCTTGTGGGTTCTGTTAAACTATTTTAACACATGGATTTTTTGTTTGTTTTCTATTTTATAAATACATTTAATTCAGCTGCTGAAGTACAAAATCCGTTATTAATTGAAACCTACTCAGGGATTGCTTCACTGAAGTTTGTTTTCCTACTGAGTTCTTGAAGTGTTATAAAAGACTCTCTCACTCCATCTTTGGGCTTATTGCATAAGTGCATCTGAGTGCCAACAACACACAAAGGGAGGCCTCTGGAGCAAACAGGAGTTTGCATGTCTTTTCATGCCTCCAAAGAGTATTCATAAGACACAATGGTCTTAAAGCAACTCTTATCTCTATTACTAGGCTTTATTAGCAAAACTGGACAATGTTTTACCAATTTCTATATTGTTATGGTTTTTTCTATTGCCATATTTTAACAGTATATACATTTAAACATTTCATTACATTTAATTAGTAATAAAAAGCTAGTCAGTTTGGTCTTGTGGAGCATTGACTTCAGACTTTTTTTGTTAAAGATACAGACCAGTTAGGTCAGCCTTTGAAAGCAGAAGCAAGCAATTCCCTTATATTGGAACACATACTTCTTGACATAAATGCATAAATCAAGTCTTTGCACATATAATTTAGATAATACAGAGAAATTACTGCTTAGTGTAGCTTTATGCTTTTTGCACACTATTTGTGTCCATAAAAGAATTACTCCAACTTTGCATATGCTGCATTTTCTGTCTGTTAGCTATTTGGTTTGATGTTTAGATGTAATTTTCCAATTTTAGCCTAATTCTTAGTTATTATTTTGCCACCCAAGAGCGTTTTCACACCTCTCGTCTGTACCAAGCATAGAATTAGATTGAATGGTTGCTGAATTCAAGACATAAGAGAGTTTATATCAGGATATTTCTCTGAGTGTGCCAGAATGATAGAATTTATCCATTCATCATTTTGGTCTATAGCAAGGTTCATTTTTCTTGATTCCCTGGCCTACTTAGAATTTGATATGTTATTTTAAGGGGGGGGTGGTGTTTGTTGTTCTTCATTTATTTTTTCACAACTGGAGCTAGCAAGTTTTTGCCGTATGCAAAGCCTTCAAACTTGTATGTGAATGATTTTTTTTTTTCAAATACGCATTTTTGTTTCGGAGTTCGGATTCATGGGTGGTTGTTCAGTCCAGTTGCATCCTGGCATTGCTCAGCATTGCTCTTTTCCATCCTGACTTCCAGGATAGCAAACATCAGCACCAGTCTGGTGTTATGGCTATGGAAAGAGGTAACTTCAGCTGTCTCAGATTAATTACAGTGTGCCTGTGACCACCTGGCTAATATTCTGGCTTGCCTTACAAGTAACTTGTTCGCATGACACTATCTATTGGGTCACATCATTTCCCAATATACCAGAGAGCTTGCTTTTATATTAAAAGAAGGATTAATTTTCTTACCTGCAGAAAGTTTTAATGGCTTCTTTAAATGCTGCCATGTGTGTGTGAAATACAACCGCCTCCAAGAAGTCTCACTCTCTCAGAGCTTCACAACTCTCATCAAACTCTCATCCCACTTCTTTTGGGATCATAATTTTTAGCATGGACACAGCCCAAAATTGTTATAGTTGTACATATGTGAGCAAGGGAATGGGAGGAGGTATTCCAGCACTGAACTTGTCTTTGCCCAAAGCACAGATTT
This sequence comes from Oreocharis arfaki, assembly GCA_013398015.1. NCBI lineage: Eukaryota > Metazoa > Chordata > Aves > Passeriformes > Paramythiidae > Oreocharis > Oreocharis arfaki. Next base: position 121,084 of record VZRR01005020.1, on the reverse strand, counting down.
TTCATTAAAAAAATTATGAAAGGATAAAGAACTTAAGCACGTCTCCATAATACCTAGGGTATTTGTTGGACCACATTTTTCCACTTAAAATTCAAGCTGCATATCAAAGCTGCAAACATTGTACTACAACTTGTCATAACGCAAGACTGTGTAAGAGCTTTTAATCTACCTACTTTATTCTTTGACAGGTAACCTATAGGAAAGGGAATAGTATTACAAGAACACAGAAGAAACTCTTAATTAATATTGCATTAATGTCACTCTATGCCTCATAATGTGTTTTTGTAAAAATGAAAACAATGTGTGCGGGCTCAGAAATTCCATTAAGGGAATATGAGGCTTTAGTAATCTTCTATTTCCCCTTCCTGAATTAATTTGCCAGCCCAGAGTAACTGATTTTGTATCAGTCTAATATATGGTCAAACTAAAATCCAAGTACATTTTCTTTGCTAGGAAGAGGCATGTATATTTCTGCTGAGTTTTGCTCCTGTCTGTTGAGTATCCATTATGAAGTGCCTGACTCTCACTGCTTCTTGCTATCCTGATTCTTCACAAGCCTGGAAGGAGAATTTCTTTTTTTAGGCACTTCCTTTAGAAGAACTGGGATATGAAAAGCAGTTGTTCACTAATGAATTTGAAATTTACCCCTTTCCTAAGCAGTGCCTTGATTAGTGGCCAATTGTCAACCAATGGAGCTGCCTCCTGCTTAGAGCTCCATCAAACTCAGGGGCAGGGATAGCTTTGCACACGTGAATCAGTGAAGCTCTCCAGTGGCACTGGCATTAACTGAGCATGCATATTTGCAAAACTGAGGTCTAATTACGTATTAGCTGTAAATTAGCTGTTAATATGCATTTCTTTAGATCATCATTAACTAGAGAAACCCGAAAGACTTATTTAAGAAAATTACTCTGCTCTGCTATAGAGAATAATTCTGGCACCTCTTCCCTCTGTGAAGTGCAGAGAGAGTTGAAATTTTGCATGTTTGAACCTCAAAATGGAAAAGAAAGAAATTGATGTCTCTCTGTTCGCAACGAAACATCCCAATTTTATTTATGGTTCATAATTTGCTTACCTTACTTTTCATACTTAAAGCATTCTTAATGCACAGATTAGAAGCTCTCATTATTAAAAAAAAAAAATTATATCCAGAGACTGAGACAACCCATTACAGAAGAGCAAGGCAGTAAATCCCAGGCTTGGAAAATGGAAGATGATTTGTTATTTTCAGTTCCAATGCTGATTCCTTGTTCTCCATGCTCTTTCTCTTGTCATTTATTAAACAAAGTCCTCCCTCCTCCTCATCTTAAGAGACCAGGCTGTAGGTTTAGCCTCTTTTGTGGTTCTTCCTCTCTGTGCACACTCCAAAATTCATTCTTCCATTCCTGCTTATTTCCTACTAGGAAACAGGCCACATTCTGTGGGGTAAAAGGATAAATAGGATAATTATCAATAAGGGATGTGCACACATCAGGTCCAACACATTGAAGGCAATGGTAGAGGCTGGATGTTTATTATAGCAGTTTTTTATGCTTTCCTTACCTTAGCCTTGGGAAGTGCTTTCCTACTTGCCTAGGGTGAGAAAGTGAATGTAGTGACTGAGGTGCTAACTTTTCCTGTCAGAATCACTGGGCAGCATGATATGAGTGGTTGAACTTAGAGCTTCCAGTCAACTTAAGGCAAACCAGTTCAGTTGATTCGAGCATTTCTACTTAAGAGCATCCAGCAAGGGCTATACTACAACCAGCCCATGTGGAGACACCAAGTGAAGGTTAGAGACGTATTGACAAATTATTTAAAAACACAGCATCAGACGTTGCCTACATGTGCATCTTGAGCGGAGTTTGCTGTCTTTGGTGTGCAGTTCTTCCTGGACACACAACTTTTTTCCCACAGTTTTATGCGAGCAAGGCAGGCAATCAGCAATTGTGTGTCAATCAGAGCTGACATTTCCTGTGATTCTGCTGCAAATCCTACAGGATTTGGGGTTTTTGTGAAACCTAAGTCCCTGGTATTAAGGAATAACATGGATATTTAGAGTAGGAGAAGAGCAAAGTAAATTTTTGCCCTTTATGTTGCAGGACAGTGACTCACTCTTTTTTCCTTGCAGGTACGACATCATGAACCTGCAGTACATAGAACCCAACCGCTACGACTACGTCCTCATTGGGACCTGGCACGAGGGCGTGCTCAACATTGACGACTACAGAATTCAGATGAATAAGAGTGGAATGGTCCGATCGGTGTGCAGCGAGCCTTGCCTGAAGGGCCAGATTAAGGTGTGCCTCAGACACTTTTCTGCTGTAGAAATATGAATATCCAGTCAGTGTTTTTCCCTAAACCCAAGCAAGCTTCTTTCAAGCCAATGGGTAGGACTTCCGTTCCTTCAGGAAAGCCAAAACTATAGAAAGACTCCTAAATGAACATCTTTCTTTAATGACACCATATCCAGGCCCATGTTTTCTAAAATTACCCTTTGTAGGGATGCAGAATCTTCTAATGTGACAGAATTTGAATTTCACCTTATGTGAGAAAGATTTTCACTTAGTCATTGCCTATAACAGTCTGTGGCTGTGATTCACTTGGGGGCTGATCTTGAAAATATCGTGACCCACGGGAATCCAGCATTTTGTTCCAGCAATAACACCTGCAAGGAAAAGCTGGAAAAAAAAAAAAACAACCCACATCTATTTGTATCTCATGTTCACAACAGGAGGAATGGAAACACAAATGAAATCACTCTGTGCTCACCAAAGAGTAGCACTTGCATCAGGCTACAAATAATTTGCTAACAGTCATGTCTGGATGACACAAATACATATTTCACCACTATCAGAATGGTATGGATGCATTAAGTTTAAAATGGCAAGAAGCCTATCCAGCAAAATCTCCTTAGAGCAGACCTTCCTTTCTGTTTTCATTTAATAAGCACATTTGCAGCTTTTTATTTCTATATTGCTACTCTAAGCAATAAGCAATTGATGGTTTGGCAAAGGCACAGTGACATGCTCCAACAATCTTGGAGGAGAAACATTATTGGTATCTACTACCCTCCCAAACATCTTTTCCCTGTTTTTGAGATTGTGCAGTTTGTGTATGTGTGTATATGTAAACACCATGCACACAAAATGCCAGCTTCAGCTCTCATTGAAGTCTGTTGGACTCTCTCCACAGACTGCAGGAGGAAATGATAACCAAAAAAAAAGCCCACAAAGCCAGTATTCAATAAAACAAACATTTTGCATTTCACTACTGTACTTATCTCTGCATATAGATGGATAGGAAGATCTGGAAGAAAGGCTGGATTCCTCCTTCCTGGCAAACAAGGCCAGAGTCTTTGTCAGAGCCCTAGGAACTGGAGATATCCTTAATCTTTCATTCAGCCTCAGGGTAATGAAACTAGGAATCAAGACAAGGAAATAATCTTTTCAGCATTGGATCATTACATTTAGCAGCCCTCACAGCAAAGAAAGAAAGTTTTCAGGGACATTTGTCCCTAGAAAAGCTGTTATGAAGCGTGAGGTTGGTCACCGCTTAATGTTTTTTTTCTACTGGAACCCAATACATCCTTTTAGCAAGATGTTTTGTATTTGCTCTTATCTGAATTTCTATTTACACTTGTGTAATGAGCCCCAAAGAGACTTCCACATAAATAGGAATTTATGTGTATATGAATGTGTTTGTGTGTGTATATATATATATATATGTATTAATATGCATTAATTACTCTTTGTTCTAACCTTTGACTTTGTTTACTGCTTTTTACTGTGCAAGAGATATTAAGTGTGGGCTGAGCTACTTGTCCTGACCTCTGCCATCTCACAGATCAAGCCTCAAGTTTGATTGAAAATGTGGCATTCACCCTGCCTCTTTACCAGAGGGAAAGTGGTTTTGTATTTTTAACTCCGAACTGCTCTCCCCCAAAAAAAAAAAAAATCATCCCCAGAGGTTATCCTTGAACTCCTAAGCACAAATTTTAACATGCAGGGATAGATACAAAATCATGGTTCATGTTTTCTAGCTGTTTGAAATGTGCCATACACAGAAATCTTGTCATATTTTGAACAGTGTATGTGTTATTGTGTTATGGATTTGCTGGGGGGAGTGGGGTGGTAGTGTGTGCTTCTTTGTTGTCTGATAGAGGATCAGAACCGAGGATGTATTTTGTATTGCAGGTGATCAGGAAAGGAGAAGTGAGCTGCTGCTGGATTTGCACTGCTTGCAAGGAGAATGAATTTGTTCAGGATGAATTCACATGTAAAGCCTGTGAGCTTGGCTGGTGGCCAAATGCCGACCTGACAGGTAGGGATGTGTCCCTCCAAACACATTCCCTTTCTACAGGGTGCAAGGAGAACGCTGTGTGCTGGACAGTAAGACGGCAGCATGCAGAAATATTAAAGGTACATACTTGGACACGCATTCCAGTGCAGTTTAGGGTGTCTTTCAGCTTAGTGCAACAGCAGAGACAATAAAGACAGCAAAATTTCTGCCAAGAAGAGATGTTATAGTCTGTCTGTTCCTTTCCTTCATTTAGCACAAGTATTAATAAAGCTGCTAGGATTGCTAATGAGCTCAGCAGCATTTACTGCAATTTAGCAGTGACTATCAAGAGTTCAGTGCATTCTTGTCATACCGACTTGATACGCTTTCCTGATAATTTTGCCATGCAATTAGTAGCACTTTACCTGGGATTTCAGGACCTTCAGTAATTGATTATCGGGCTCTTGTTCAGTATAAAGACTGTTCTCACTGCACCCACCAGCAAGAGGCATTTCAACAAAATCCTGAGAAAAGCTGCCTGGAAAGAGTTAGAATTGGTCTCTCTTGTATATATGCTTTGGATGACGTGCACGCTGTGGCATCCTTCTGTTTATTTTTTACCTGTCAAGGTCAACCTCCACACCTGCTCTGGGCTTTGCAGCAACCATTACTTCAAAAAAACAGCTACAACACATTGAGAAGCATCACCCTGACCTTAACATTTGCTTTGGATCACTGTGAAACACTAGAGGCACCTCTGCCCCGTGTCACCTCTGCAAATCTTGGATGCCAGCTTTCAGCAGGGCATCATTCCTAGTCAGAGAAACAATCTGATCACCTAGCTGAAGATCAGACATGCAGCTTATCACATCTTTGCCATTTACCATGATTTGCTGGCAGCTAGATGTTGCTGCGACATTTAGCACGTAGACAAAATCCTCAAAGTTCAATTAAATTGTTCTGTGAGATACTTTAAGCTAGTCACTGAAGCCAAATGAGCTCTCAGAGGATGCATTTTGAGAGGGAAAGCGAGCCACTTCTCTGGGTAAAAATAATACTATTAATCACAGGAGGCTGGGGAACATGACCCATTGTCTGTCTTGCTTTTCTATGGAAAATAAATTATGGTCATGTCCCAGATGTGTGTGTAAATGTCTATATCCCATACCCCCCACTCCCAGCACCCTGCCCTGACCCTGCTCTGGTCTGCAGCTGAACCTAAAACCAGATTTGCCAGGATACAGAAATCTCAGTGATCATTCAGGCTCTTCAAGTTTCATGTCAATGGCTTGTAGGGACAGGAGTTAATGAAAAAGACATTCTGTAAGGCCAAAATTGCAGAAAAACATCTGATATTAAGAGAAACCAAAAATCCACTCAACCCTTCATAAATGTCCTGACCATTGGAAAAGCTCGTATTTAATTCCTGCTCCTAGGACACCAGCGTCTGCTTGTTTTAAATCAGATATCTGTAGACAGACAGGTTTTGCTTGTCTTGGGGGTTCACAGAGCTGTTTGTATCTACTCCTCAGGGAAGAAAAGGGGACTTATTGATTAAAAAGAAGCCAGAACAAGAACCTGGTGAGAGATCAATATGGACTTGAGAGAATATGGTTCAGTGCTACCAGCTGCTCAAAGCAGCTCAAAAGGGGTCATGTCAAAATGACAGGCACTGCTGAAAAGAGTTGCAGAAAGAATCAGTGCTGGAAAAAATCTCCAGGGCATGTTGCAATCTATTAACTTTTAATGAAATCAGTAGATGACCTGCTGATTCGTGTTTCTTCTCAGCAAGGAGACTGGACTGCTGCTGTTCTAAAATCACAGTAACGTCAGCCAAATGAGAGCATAGCCATCGACTTATTTCCTAGAGAACATTGAAATGGCAGTCTGCTTCTGCACAGCTTCTTCAGTCTGTCTTATTGAAGAAAAAACCTTCTTTTTTAACTGCTAAAATTGATTTACTTGACCATACTATGAAGTACAAGGCTGTGAAGGGAAGCTGATGCCGTCCTAACCTTCAGAAGAGGGTGATTTATCTAGATAAACTCTGTCTCTTGAACTTTGTGGGAGTCACCATTGGTATGATTTAATTTGGAATTCTCTCTTCTTGCCAGGACTCCCATCAAACGTGTTTTTATAGCTTCATTTTATGTGTTGTATTCATACCCTGACAGTCACCATAGCATCTAGACACAGACGGTAACATCTCACAGTGCAGATTGTTTTTCCCTTTGCCTTAAATCTTAAATGCTAAACGTGCATCTGGTTTTAGACTCATTTTCCATCGCAGATGGAGGCTCTAAAATCCTTAATCCCTTCAAGAAATGTGAAGCACATACTAACCTATTTTGTAAGACATGCTTTTCAAGGTGCTCATTTTCTCCATTTGAAATCAGTCTCTGTTGCTCAGCAATCATTTCCTGACATTTTAATTTTATTTTTAAATGTTCACAACTTTTTTTTTTAGATTGCTTCCCCTAAATATGAACTCAGTGAAGTGGACTCAGCAGACACGAAGGAATTCTCACCACAGATGATGAAAACCTGACCTGAGAAATAGTCACTCAAGCCAGTACCTTACACCTTGTGCCAAGAGAAATCTTTTATAGCACCAGAATATAAGAAGGATGAATGTCAAGCTAGTAAACTCAGTTCACATAAATAATCTTAAATAAGCAATAAAACAGGATAGGAAGTTTCATAGACTTATGAAAAGAGTCATAAGGTTTTGGGGCCATCAGGTACCTGGGATGTGTTAATGTCCCCCAAAAACATCATAGATTCTCTAATTGGCCTTGCAGTATAAATATAATAATAAAAAAATTATTAGCCTTCTCGTCTTGGAAATTATTCATGCTTAAAATGCAAGGAAAATAGTATATGAAAGCTACCAGACAGCATTTTACCAGAAAATTTAACTGTGAAGCTTTTGCTCTGATTTTTTTGAGGTTTGGGTCAGTTGCTGCGGGGGCTTTTTCGTTTCGGCTTTTTTGTTGTTGTTGTTTGTTTGGGGTTTTTTTGTTGTTTTTGTTTTGTGTGCACAATTTCCTGGGTATCCTCCCCCAGTCTCAAGGGGGTTCCAGAGCCCACTTTCTCCTAGCTGGGAAATGACCCACCTTCACAGGTAGTGACAATCAACAGCTGTTAGCTGATAATAAGCAGTGGAGGGTATTTTTTGCAGATTGTACAATATGTGGTTCTTGGGCTTGCTGGTGCACAGGAATTACACTGGTTTAATGAAACAGATTTCTAAGAAAATCTTACACAGGATAAGCTTAAAGCAAACAATAGGCTTAACTACCATGTTGGATCTGGGCTAAGCCCCTGAAAATATAGTTTGAAGTGGAATAATGTGAGTATGTCTTGATGTTGTTAAGCTTAAAGCCCAGATTGAAACTTAACCCTTCCAACAACTGCTGACCAGATTCTTGAATGAGAAGAGCTTCACGTGCATTAATCAATGAGCAGGAGCTGCCGATCCTTAGTCTTTTATTAAATCGTAGAAGGAGCCAGCTTCCAGTCAGGGCTGCTGAGGCCAATGGCCGAAAGTTCACACTTCTAATAAAGAGCTTTTCCTTCATATTTCACCATAGAAGTACTGGTTAGAAGTATGGATTTCCTATCTGAGTCTTGACCAGACCACATTGAGAAAAATATTTTCTTTATAAAGTTTTCTTTGTATTTTATTATATTTTCTTTATAAAATAAGACCTCTGGCTGCTTCTGCTATGATTTCTATTGGTTTTGATGTAACAGGCATGTGTAAAAACAACACCTATAAAGTCAGCTTGGTATTCTTTGAGACAAAGTGTACAGAATTATAAGACCTTCTTTCAGTTCACATGACATTGGCAGATATTAAAAGTTCAAGCAGAAATTTTTCATGTCAGGACTTTGCCTTGGGCTGATTTTTTTTTTTTTAATTTCAACAAAAACCATTTTTTCTCCTTTTGTTTCTCAAAATGAGGTTACAGTACACCTGTTCTACCCTGATCCATACCTTGGCTTACTCCTCTATTATTTGGAAGGAAGGACTTTACATTACAATACAGGTATCTACAGTACAGTAGAGGTATCTCTTGGTAGTTTTGTGTCACCCCAGGGAAGATGCATATAAATTAGGCAAAACTGGGGGACTCAGAAGCTTTTAGTTCATAGGTGGTTTCTGCAGATACACTCCACACTGAAGAGGAAGGGATGGAGCATGGCTTTATCCCATCACAACATCAGGGCCCTTGTTAAGATTTATCAGCAAAACTGAGAGGAAACAACGCCTCTCTCACAAGCTTGCTGACATTACCATCTTTTCCCTGTTCTTTTCAGGCATGTCCAACAACTCAGATAGGCAGACTTCATGAGCAGCCAGCCCAGGACGAGAAAAGCTGGACCAGCAGTTTGTAATGAAGACATCTGGGTGGAGAGGTGGCTAGAAAAAACTGAACTGTACTGAGGCAGGGATGGTGAGGGACTGGCAGGAAAGATACTTGAGAGGTGGGGGAAAGGCAGAAAAGGTGAGCTGTGTCCTAGGGAAACTGGAAGAGGACAAAAACAAGAAGAAGAAGAGGTCATGGATACTTTCCTTGGGATAAAGAAACATTTTAAAAGCATTTTGGAGCTATTAAGTCAAGAACAGAAATTTAAAAATGCCGGAATGAAAGTTTTCCCTAACAGCTTCACAACCATAACATCTTATTAACACAAAGGATTTTATTTCCTCTGTAATGCTTATTGCTGGTATTACTTCTTCAGCACAGTGAGGAAGATACCCAGATGTTCCTTTAACCTGAGTGTGGAAGAGAGCAGTAAAGCACCATCTTAACAGATACCTATGTTTGCACATCCATACTACTCAGAAAGGAGAGTCTTTCCAGTTTTTATTTGAATGCATGTATATTCTGTGGGTTTCACTTTTTCAAGAGAATTAATTTATATTTTTTAGTGGGAAAACAAAGAGCAGAAGGTTTGACAAACTAAGGATAAGGTAATGTGAAGAGAAAAAAAAGCAGAAATGTACTAAGAAAATATAGTATCTATGATATAGTTCCATTAAAATTTTGGAATTTATTACCGTTTTTCTGTCCACAGACCTCTGATTAATTTATGTTATTTATAAAATCACTCTCAAAAAATGTAGTAGATCAAACTATAATGATTGTGGTAATGATTAGATAAGTTAATCTGAGGAAGTAAAAACTTACCCATTCTGATTTTCAACAATGCTTTCCCTGCTGAAATGAAGAGATGATGCTGAGTTTGTCTGGGTTCTGTTCCCAGCTGTGCCTTTGATATGCTGGGCTTGTATTCAGGTATCTCCAAAAGCAGGTATCTCCAAATCTAATTTCCTGTTGTAGGATCATGAGAAAACGTTTGGGACACCCAAAACGGATGGCTGTTTTCTGAATATATTTCATCTGAACTTTTCCATGCTGCAGATCACTCCTTTGTGAAATGGTTTTAATAACCCGTGTCACATAGCCATGTGCTAATGTTTGTATTATACTGAGATACAGGAAAAAAAGGTTCTTCCAGGAGCTGCCTTTCTAACCCTCTGTTTCTCTTCTGTACACTGCAGGCTGCGAACCCATCCCTGTAAAGTACCTCCAGTGGAGCAATATAGAGTCTATCGTGGCTGTGGTCTTTTCCTGCCTGGGGATCCTGGTCACCATGTTTGTCACCCTTATCTTTGTGCTGTACAGAGACACGCCTGTTGTCAAGTCCTCCAGCCGCGAGCTCTGCTATATTATCCTGGCTGGCATCTTTCTGGGTTACGTCTGCCCTTTCACCCTTATAGCTAAACCCACCACGACATCCTGCTACCTCCAGCGCCTTCTGGTGGGCCTCTCCTCCGCCATGTGCTATTCCGCCCTCGTGACCAAAACCAACCGCATCGCGCGCATCCTGGCGGGCAGCAAGAAGAAGATCTGTACCCGCAAGCCCCGCTTCATGAGCGCCTGGGCCCAGGTGGTCATCGCCTCCATTCTGATCAGCGTGCAGCTGACACTGGTGATCACGCTGATCATCCTGGAGCCCCCCATGCCCATCCTCTCCTACCCCAGCATAAAGGAAGTTTACCTTATCTGCAACACCAGCAACCTGGGCGTCGTGGCTCCCGTGGGCTACAATGGACTCCTCATCATGAGCTGCACGTACTATGCCTTCAAGACTCGCAATGTGCCCGCCAATTTCAATGAGGCCAAGTACATTGCATTCACCATGTACACCACTTGTATCATCTGGCTGGCCTTCGTGCCCATCTATTTTGGGAGCAACTACAAGATCATCACCACCTGTTTCGCAGTGAGCCTGAGCGTGACAGTGGCTCTGGGGTGCATGTTCACTCCTAAGATGTACATCATTATAGCCAAGCCTGAGAGGAATGTCCGCAGTGCCTTCACCACCTCGGATGTGGTGCGTATGCATGTCGGGGATGGCAAGGCACCTTGCAAGTCCAACACTTTCCTCAACATATTCCGGAGAAAGAAGCCAGGGGCCGGAAATCCAAAGTAAGTGGATTGACTGCAGGTACACATCTATCTGTATATGTCCCTCTCTTTGCCATTCTCTCTTGGTTGACTGTAGTCTGCTGAATAGTAAGGTATGTAACAGTTTTTCATCTCATGTAAAGCAGAGAAGGTTGAAACGACCCTTTAGCTCTAAGCCTCAGATGGATATTGACATGTTGCTTGTTATCTTCTCTCCTGCTCTGAAGGCAGCCCTGTGCACAGCTCCCTCTACTACTGGGGCAGGTCAGGCAGCAGTAGAGTAACCAACTCCATCTGCGCCCTCTTGCATCTCCCTGTCACGTGCCCGTGACAGGGATCTTGTGCCCTGGTGTGCAGTTGCTCTGCATTGTGTTCAAACTGAGGTGCTATGTAGCCTTTTAGGAAAGAAATCTCTGTCTGAGTGATTGTAAATCACATGCACTTGCCTAAGGCCACTGGAATGTGTGTGAAAGCTGGGGACTGAATGTTAGTTTTTAAGGAGTGTATTGTGACAGCCCTCATGATTGTGATTCAAAAGCACCCTTCATGCTGTACCTATGCTCTCTTTAATACTCAGCATTATGAGCAATACTCTTACTCATCATTTGTGTAAATCTTTCCATGTTCTCAAACTCAGCATTGGTGTGAAAGTTGTAGAAGTCAACTGATGGTGAAAATGAACTTGCATTCACATCTATTGAACCTGTTATTTTCCTTGCTAATAATTAAAAGCAACCCAGATGCAGCAGAGCGGGAGAGAGAACTGTTACTTCAAACAGCATCTCCCTGTGAGGAGCTGTCTGAAAATTTGCATTCTTAATTATCTTATTGCTTTTTAATCTTTAAAGAAGCACCGTAGGGCTAGATATGAGCTTAGATGATTTTTGTCCCAATTAAAAAAAAAAAAATAAAGCACCAGTGAAACCTACATTTCGGAGCTTCCCACTAGAATTAAAATTAGGTTAATTTCCAGTTTTTTGGGATCTGTAAGTTTTTCTGAGTCACTCGAGTTGGTTTTGATTCAGTTTGCATAAGAACCATTTTCATCTGTCCTGGTGATGGAGGTAATACTGTAGAAAACCCGTGCTGTGATCAATTTTGTCTTTATGCTACTTCAATACATTTTATTTTTTTGCTATACAGGGGATCAGAAGGGAAGGGAATGGAGATGTAAGTGACCCAAATACACAGCTCAGTGTGCCACAGAGGCCACATCAAGGCTGCCGGCTCCTGAGCTAGACAGAGAGGGAGCAGGGAGTGACAAGTAGTCCTAGCGGCTGCCACCTGCAGGGAGATGGCAAAAAATCTCTGTAGCCCAAGAGCTCGAGTTCCATGCAAATAGAAAGATGGAGCCTGATCCACCTTCCTCTGACTCTGTGGTAGGTGGATGAGGACTCAGACATCTGTAAGAAACTAGCGTGGTGTCCCTGCAGTGTGGTCTCTGGCTAACACTGTTGGTTTCTTTAAGATGTTGTCTGTCAAAAAAAGAGGACTTCTGAGTATTTTAGGCCATGAAAAACTTAGTAACTAATTCTTTGTTCTGCTTATTCTTCTTCTACTTTTATTAAAACAAAAAAAGTAGTATTAAAAGATCCAAATGCGATATACTTAGAATACAGATCTTAATGTAAGAGAATATTTCATCCTGTTCAAAACTTGAGCTTCCCCCTCATCATTGTCACCTTTAAAACACAACAGGGCTTACCTGAGCTTTTTAGCAATTTGTTTGTTACATAATTTTAGTAAGATTTTCTTGACCTCTCTGTTAAGCCTGTGTGAGTGTTTCGAAGCAAAAAAGCTCTACAGAGTTCTAAGTTGCTTTTCTAAACTAAAAGCTCAATACCTAGTTAATATGCCTTTTTTCATCAGGTTAAGCATCCATGTCTTTTATACAGCCAAATTCTCACCTCTGACCTGAACCTCTTGCACAGTTACTGCATGTTCTTCACCCAAACCAGCACAGGTGCAGAGGCATGCTAGAATTGCTGATGGAAAAGGACAGCCCATCTCTGTTTGTAGGCATGAAGAACTGAAAGAAGTTTAATAGAGAAACATGAAGCCTTGGAAATAAAGTCACAAGGCAAAACAAAAAGTAATTTCAGGACTTAGAAGGGTTTTTTAGCTCCTATCTGAGTCCATTGCAAAGTTTCTGAGGACATTGTGACAACACAGATATAAAAGTGAGTCACCATGGAAATCAAGAAGGAAAAAGTAGAATTTGCTGCAGCCTTTGAAGCACCTAGATAACTCAAATGTGTAGTCAGGTCCTTCCTGAAACAGGACTTAAACCTACTGGTACATTCTCAATGCCCACAGGAATGACCTCCAGACTGATTTTCTATGGTTTTGTTTGTGGGGTTTTGTTTTGTTTGTTGATGGTTTTGTTTTGGTTTTGGTTGGGTTTTTTTTGTTGATTTATTTTATTTGGTTTGGTTGGTTTGTTTGTTTGATTTAACCCCTATCAAAACCTGGGATTTATTTGCCATGTTTTCAGTAATTCTAATCCCTGTAAGTATGTTGCTCTGTTTTAGATTCTTCGATAGTCTCTCCCTGTGACTACGTTTTTCTGTCTATAAGTGGCCAGCAGTTCTGCACTCAGAAGATTTCTCTTCTAGGTGTATTCATCTGTTTTCTTGTTATACCTTCTCTCTCTTCCTAGTTTGCTTTTCTTTTTCTGCTTTTCAGTTTTCATCTCTTTTGCTGTCTGTATCAAATCTCTTCTCTGCTTAATTCATTGAATTCCAATTCCTAAACAGAAAATCCATCTAAAAATAGGCATCCATCTAAATTTAATTGGTGTGGAGATACAGGGTTAAATTGAATTAGTTTTAAAAATGGAAACTAGTTTACATTTACAGGGCAAATCAAACTTATATAAGCCTTCACCAAGCATTTTCATGCAATGTTGTGCTGTTAGTTTAACTAGTACAGCTTGGGGATTAGAGCAAGCCAAGCCACTCTTCCTTTCTCCTTCCTCAAACAAAGCAAAAGAATTAACCAGGGAAGTGTATTAACACAGGATCTATTAGTCAATCCAAAACCTTCATCTACCTCTGGTGCTGATACAGAGGTCAGAAACGTCGTCTTGAAAAATGTCTGTCCCAGCTGCATTGCCTACAGAGTTTCAGTGAAAATAAATTACTTGGTAACACTGGTCTTCACTTAAATAATAAAGCACACTGCCTTTACTGATCTGTTGCACTCTGAAAATGGTACATGCGGTCTTGAGGATTTGACTTCAGCTGAGTTAAACTATGAGCAATTACAGCCAGAATTATTTTCCATAGATCTGGTTGGGAATTTTCCAGTGGAATATATGTGTTTCCAGAAAATTCTAGCCTCTCAAAATGTTTCATAGAATTGGGCTTTGCTGGTAAGGATTTTCCCTGGGCCAGGGAGACTTTCTTTTTTTCCCTTGGAGAGAGGAGGACATTGGAAAATCATGAGGGAATCTTACTCCAACAGTTAAAGCACTCACTTAGGCTAAGAGCATCTCCTTCCTTTCCCAGGAGGATGCTCTATACTGGATTATGCACTGTCGCAGGGCAAGCCTCCTTTCTCTGTGTTCTTGTCCTAAAGTGTTTTGGAACAGAATGAAAAACATCGTAATGCAACCCCTAGGGAAATACTTTGTATTATTCTGTGAGAGAGCTTGGTCTGAGAGATCCCTTGCGAGTGTCTTCAGTACCAAGCAATTGTCAATCTTACCCTCTTGTCAAATGAATACTTAAATATGTATAAAAAATGGAGCAGCTCCATCAGGAGAGATGAAGAGAGAATGGTATCTTCTGCTTGTATTGAAGCTTTGTGGGGACATTTATTGTTTGCTGCTTGATGGTATTACAAGATCCTGGCTGTTATAGGATGATGACATGGCAGCATTTGATAGGAGAGCCTTTTGCATCTATTTTTTATTTTTCCAGATGCGAGATGGAAACTTTTGTGTATGGATTTTGCTGCAATCTTTAGCCTTGTTCTTGGCCACAAATGTTGCTTTGGTCTATGAGAGTCAATGAGCTCGAAGAGAAGGACGTTTGTACAGGGCCTGTATGATCTCTTCCCTCAGGAAGTAATGCTCCCTTCTGTGCTACATGCAGGAAAAAAATAGCCAGTGACACTTCAGATGCTGATTCTGACGAGGTTTCAGGAAGTACCTTCTCCAGCCACTGCTTCAAATGGACCCCACTCAATGTGCAGGAGAATGAAGTCAGGCCTGCAGCCTGCAGGTTTGTTGTGTTGCTTTTCTGTAGTACACACACAATTCAAATAGAGTTGAGACACACAGCAATGCTCACCTCTTCTCTCATGCTCCTTGTGGGTTGCAGTAGCCTGAGAGGGATCAGTGCTGCAGGAGTGACTGCAGGGAGAAAATTCATTTTGTATCACTGGGTAATTAATTCCAGGTTTGGCAGTGATGCTTCTCTGCTCCCTCAGTCTCCATGTATAAATTGTTTTAAATTTATGGTTGAGACTCCAGGTCTGGGCACCATTTTAGTGCATTTTGAATCAGAGTAAGTAAGGATTTAGTTGTCAATATACATCGTGTAGCAAAATCTGAGTTAATAGGAAGCCAGCTAGCAAGATTCACTGAATGGCCAAGACTCCACATTAATGCATAGGGCACCTGCTTTCCCTTTGTAATTTTAGTATATTTACATTCAATTATTTTTCATCCAGATGTTTGCCCTTAGAAATGAATAGCTGATTTAAAGTACTTCCAAACGTGTAAGTTACCTTTTTAACACATTTCGGCAGTCCATGCCTCTAAACTGCTGTCGCAGGCATCCACTCTAAGCAGTGTCCAAGCAGTCACCTGGGCCATGGATCTCTCAAATTTGGTTTATTTTATTCCCATAAAAATTTCCAGGCAACCCAGCATCCCCTAGTAACTTCTTCCTGCTTCCCTTTGTCCTTTCTCCCTCTGTTCTGGATCCCTACACATAGTTTTTTAACTGGGAATCAGGATTCTCAGTAACCTCTAGTAACACATCTGTTTCCTTAGCATGGCTTAGGGAAACACCTGCTTTTTTGTCTTGCCAGTTATAAAATTATCTCCTGGTATTCTTAAGTTAGTATTTCTCTTTAAACTGACTTACTGAGTTGCCATTTCATCTTGAGCAAGCTGTGCTGACAAGCCATGCTTTTCTGGACTCATTTCCCTTGGCCATTCACAGTCCACAAAGGCTTTTGGGCTCTTCACCACCTCCTTTTTCCAAGCCTCCCGCAGACACACAGTGAGGGGAATCTTAGAAGAAGACTGTCCAGAAGATTTTGTTTCACTGTTTTTCGTCGTGGTGGGAAGAAGCAAATGTACAGTGCAGCATGGCAAGACTTGGAACTTCCAGAAACAGAGAGCAAATGTTCAGCATGCTCAGTTGCAATTGTTCAAGTGTAGATCTTTTACAGCCTGTCACTTGATCTAATCTGACTGCCCTGTCATAGGAATAGTTGCTCAGGAGTACTCAATCTTCTCACTGTTACGTTAGTACTCTGTGGAGTCAATATTCTATCTTTAAACTGGGATTGTGGAGGCAAGAGGAGGGAGAAAAAAGTGTGAACAGAAGATGTGAAAGCACTTTTGATGTAAAAAAATACCTTTTGTCCTGATGTCTGCTGGCTAAAGTAGGTGAAATCGAACCAAACCAATCTATCTCAGCCTGGCACAGCCACATGGGGAATATTTCCCTCTGTCTGGCTGAAATGTATCCAAACATCTGAAACGAGTCGATTTAGTGCAAAGTGCAAGGAGGATTAATAAAAACTGGTCACCATTGTACCTTCTCCTGTAAAAGAGATATATTAAATCCTGTGCTTCAGGACACAGGCCCAATGTGAGAAGTATTTTCTTTGGTCTCAAAGTGTGTCATCTAGCCTGCAGCACACAAGAATTATCTTTAAATGCTTCTTATACAGGTTAGCATCTGGTGTAATTTTACCTTCCTACAGCAGTGCCAAAGCAGTATAGAGATTCCTGGATCTAACAGGAAATTTCTGATTGTTTTGCAATTTAGAAAACTGATGCGCTGGGTAAACTTCTCATGTCCTGCAGTAGTATTGCCGACACAATAAGACAGACCTTCATTTTTACTATTACAGACCTTCGAAAATACCATATTCCAAGGTACTTTCAAGAAGAGCCTTAAACCTGCTCTATCTGCACAGCCATCCTCCTGAAGCTTTCCCCAGAGGGAAATGGCATATTATGAAAGAGAATTTTGAAGCAGCAGAAAGGATGTGAGCTTCTGCCAGTGGAAAATTATACAGAGATTGAAAAAAAAAAAAGGCAAAATTTTACAGGACAGATTAGGTTGTTTATTTAAACTATTTGTTGCTGTTTACCTGATCTCTTCACTAACCTCCAATAAAATGCTGACACCCACACCCTGGTTTTGGGGCTGGCTCTCTAGGGCACTGTCACCATGGGGCACAAGGTGCTGTGCTGGTCCATGGCTTTGAGGCTCGCCGCTCCCCATCAGGGCATGAGGCTCCAACATCACTGGATGTTTGGTTCACCCTTGCATCACACCCAGGGCATATCATGGAGGAGTCTGCTTCCTTCACAGGTTGGTGCAGATGTGGCAGCTCTAGAATGGCTCCTGGTGGCACAGCTGTCACAGGGAAGGCAGGTGGCACTCTGGTCTGGCCTGATTCATCTCCCTATTGCAGCCCTCCCTGACATTCACCCAGCTTCTATATTCGGTGTAGTCCTTCACCCTTTTCTGAGGTTGCAGTACCTTTTTGGGAAAGCCTCTTGCATGCCCACAAAGGGTGGATGAAGGTGTTAATGCCAAACATCTCTCTCTCAGCAGTTGGTATGTTTGCTGGCTTTTCTGGGCTCTTTACTGGTCTTAACCCATGAATGATTTTGCAGACACATAGCACCCGTGACATGTTACAGGTCTTACCCAGTTCTCTTGTGGATGTGATGTGAATTTCATGTAAGAAAATACAACAAACCCAGTCAAGCTGTTCAGTCCTTGTCTGTATATTGACTTAAGTGAATATTTAAAACTCCCAGAAGACAGTTACATGGTTCCAAAGAGACTCTTATAATCAATGTTAAAGAACCGGGAAGAAACACAAAATAACGGGGGAGTGTGAAACTTAACAATCCAATAGCAATCTCTTCTAGCCCTGCTGAGGGGTTGTCTATTAAATTTGATCTCTGTAATTATATCTAATATTGTCTTCCATAGCCTTGAATTTGCATTTGATTATGATGCATATATATTGTAGTTCTGGCCCATAGACCAAAAATAAAATACAGAATAGGGGATAAAAGACTCTCAGATATCACTTCCACACTTACATTTTTTCTCATTTAAATAACTACTAAAACCCGTATTTATTTGAAAATCAGGCATGGCATATGCATATATCAAATTATATCACAAATTGTCTATCTGCATGTATATGTGCAAAATAACCAGTCTGGTGAGAGTGGGTTTTTTTAGCCTTCTAAGGAGAAATAAGGGGCATAGCTGCATAAGGCACCATAAGTTTTCCTTGTAAATTATACCAACTGAAGGGAGTCCCAGCTCGTGCATAACTGATCACATGCCATTCCTAAGGCAAGATGAGGAGGAGTGGGAACAGATACACACTATGATAGGGATGTTTGCAACCAAGCAAAAACCAAAAGGTCTGGCCGTTCAGGCTCAGTCCTCTGGGTTTGCTTCCATGGCCAAACAGGGGCTGCCTGAGACTACATTTGGGAGAAGTAACTTAGAAATCTGTGAGGTTCTGCAGAGGCTTCCCAGTAAGAGCAGTGGGGATAACCCCCCCTCAGACAAAACCCAGGTTATATTGAATAAGTTTGCAGGATACATTGCCTGCACCCTGCCCTCCCATCCAGACTTCTGCTTCTTTATAACCAGTCAGAGCCATGTTTTATGTGCATGGTCCCTTTAGATGAGAGGGCTGTTGTGTAAGGTTTTGTGCAATTTCCTCTCTTTCTCAGAAGTTCCCAGTCTGTGGCAGTTTTGCCTTTTTCTTTTCATGGACAGTCACAACTTTGTTCTCCCAGGAGATTTTAACACGATATAAATCCAAGGCATGGTCTCTGAGTCCAGCCTGGTTCCTTCGAAAGGACTGCTGGAGAACCTCACTTTACTACTCCTTCTCTTGTTTTGCAGCTCTCAAGATGCTGAATCACAAAATGTTTTTCTGCTTGGGGGCACTGCTGTAGCTTTGTTTAATGAATCTCAGTACTTAAGCACAATGACAAATAGATACACAGTCATATCAGAGGGGAGCTTTACAGTTATGTACCATAATCTCTGCTTCCTGACTGAGGAGAAGCAAAGACAGCAGTACAGAAATCCTGGGGAGAGCTAGTATCTTTCTTGGCATAAACCACAGGAATAAGGACACCACTTGTAATTTAATTTCTTGCTTGACTGGATCACTTATTACATTTCCTTGTATTTTGGTATTTGTATACATTATTCATATCCAGTTAGGATTCTGCAAAAGTGCACCAACTCAATAGTGAGTGATACAAACAACTGTGTTCACATGTAGGGATAAGCAAGTGTTGTTTCTCTGCTTAGCACCATACTGTCCTGTTGTTTTGGTTACAATTCTGTTTGTGAGAAAAATAAGAAAGAAAACTTCACCTTTTAAGAGTGTCAGATACATAAATAGTTGTTGAAGGTTACATCCAGTTAAGTACCTAAACCCCTGGATATTTCTCTATATTACATAGAGAAATCAGATTCCAATTCTCATAAGCACATCCTCAGGAAAAAAAAAACAATCCCCAAACATAAGTTCTGTGTGTAGTGCTCTGAAATATAAAATGGAAATGGAACAAAGAACTAAAATATAAGTCTTCTAGAGGTCACTTCGACATTTTTTTAGTCAAGAATGCAATTTACCTCCTTTCTATTGTCAAAGTGTGATGTTTCAGCCCGATGCCACTGTTGCTCACCTCACCTCAGCAGAAGCAAAAAGAGTTGTGACATTTCACAAACACATGCTAATTCATGTACAAATACTTGCTAGAATAAACATGCAGGGTGTTATGCAAGCATTTATTCTGCAGGGTTCTCTGAGCCACCTTGTGATTTCATACATCTTTGAGCTAATTTAGAGGTGAAAAAATTTGGGTATTGAAGGATATCATGTGGATCTCTAATATTCTTTATGTAAGAGCAAGACTATAAAACAGAAAAAGCAGTATACACATCTATATACGGTTAATACCAGAGTATGTTTTTTCCCTCAAATGAAGACGTCTGAAAAATACTTTTGATTCACACCAACGATTTAGTGCAAAGTTACTCATGTGAAATGAAGAACTACTGCTTACTTATTTAATCCTTTTCCTTGATTAGGGACATATAAGAGGCATATAAGAGCTCAAGACGGGGACAACACTCTTTCACTGATATGAAAGGCATTTTGCATTCTGGCTTGTCCACAAGCTTATCCCTACTTGTGATCCCCCTTTGCTCAGGGATGCCTCACAAAACAAAACACCACGAGACAAACTGCAGATGCCATGATCAGATGCTGACAAAGTATCTGATTTTTAGCCAGACTCTGTAATTCACAAATGAATCCTACCCTGAGAGAGAGAAGATGGTTCATCTTTGTTAAGGGAATGTAGGTAGGTATGGTTCTCCACCCTCTTAGAAATTAAATCTGCAGATTCAGGCATGTTCATTTACAAATACTTATATATGGATATGATGGATATGGCAAAACAGAGGCTAACTTCTGCTGCACTACTCAGTCCAAAATCTGTATGTAGTCTTTGCTAAATGTCCGTCCCTCAGATGTGTATAATGGAGCAATTTGCTTTCTTATATTTTTGTTCTTGGTGATTTAAGAGTTTGTAAAGGGAAGAGTGAGGAAATTTAAAAGTCTCTTTCTTGGCTTTCTACTTGTCTTTGATTTTTTTTTTTTTTTTAACTAGTATGGTGTGATGCTTTTTTCACTTGTCTTCTGATTCCTATTTTCATCTGTCCCAAACACACTGAGAACTGTTCACATCCAGAGCAGAGATCTGACCACATTCCCCTCTGTTCTCCCTGTTCTTAGCTCTGTACCCCGAGGACTCTGGCTGGGCAAATTCGTCATTGTCAGATCTTTTTTAGGGCTTTCAGACCAAGGTGTATCTGTAGAACAGACTCCACCACACAAGAGACATACACTGTCAAAGAGTCGCTAATAAACATGGCCAGCATGAGAAGCTGGGTTCTCTGCTGTGCTGAAGGATTCTTAGAAACCACTTTAAGCGTGGGTTGAAAGTATATTGTATCAATATAACATCTGCCTCCACATTAAAGGTGTTAGGGACTATTTAATTTTGAAATAACAAGTCAACTAATTCTTCAGAGCATATATGTGCTCTGGCATTCAGCCTCCCACACCTGACAAGCATAGGTTAAAAGTCATTATCACTGTAAACAGCAAACAATTGTGCAGGCTGAAAGTAATCACACAATTTGTCACTTTAAAGCCCACTAGAAAAGTAAAAACTCCAGGTTTCTTGCTAGTGCATTATAGACAATTTACCATTTCTAGCTTACTGCTTCAATTCATCTCTTCTTAGGCTGTTTCCCCTTCTCTCTGTGGTTCTTCTTTTGTGGTGTGCAGGATGTGTCTTTCTTCTACCCTATAAAATTAATCTTACCAAAAGGAAAAAAGAAAAGAAAATTAATTACTGTCTGCTGGATTCCTTGAGCCAGACTTCAAGGTCAGATAAACACTAATGTCAGCACAAGAGAAACTGTCCCTGATGCCCATGGTTTGGGGAACAGGGGTGAGAGTTGTCCCTTTCAGCAGCAAATTATTAGTTTAGCACAGCTGTGCTGCAGCACCACAGCCAGAGATGTCAAAGCTGATCATAAACTCTATCAAAACAAGTGCCCCTTGATCTGATTGTAGCAACTCCTCACTAGTAGATTGTTTGCTGGTATTTGCAATTTCAGTCTGATCAGCCCCAGAGAATCACAGGTCCAGTTTAAATAACCATCTACAAGCTACCTTCTAGTTAGTATAACCTCCTTTCCTTTTACCCAGCACTATTAATCTTTCCTCATCCCTAGTGTATCTAAGACAAAAATGTTCACGCTTTCTTACTTAGAGTTCTTGTTGGTCTTCCCCTCTACTTGTTTGATTTTTAAATTTTTTTATGTTATCTTCTGGCCATTTCTTTTCCTGGCACAACCTAAATTTTCAGATAGTTCCATTCAGCCTGTTTTGGCTGGCTTGCGAGCCTTGCATTCCCAGAGAAAAGATTGTCTGGAAATTGGGACTTATTCCACATTACTCATTTTGTGCATCTCAACCCCCTCAAACAAGTTAACTAACCAGACAGCCAGCATACCCAGGAAACAACCAATCAAACCAAAAAAAAGCAAATCCCGTAGTCTGCAGAAATCCCCCCAGAGGGATTATCTACCTCTAGCAGACTGACAAGGGCTGACACAGAGCTACGCCTGAAAGCACAGCCACAGCAGCGCAGCCAGCCGCAGAAAGTGCCCAGCGAGCAGACGAGGCGTGTGGGTGGCATTAGCCCCTCTGAGCCGCGGCTCTCGTGCCCAGCTGGCAGCTTCATTCGTGCGCTCACGGGGGTGCAGTGCGGGATTGCGTGGGTGTACAGACGGAGCTCCTGTGCCTGGGCAGTAGGGGCTCTGGTGGAGCACAAGGTGTGGCCCCAGGCATCTCTGTGCTCCCCAGTCAGCGGGCAGTCCTTCCTCCTTTACTTTCCCATATCCTCTGAAACATAAGGCTATAAACATTTCTTAATCCTTAGCGTTACATAAGTTATCTCAAAAATCTCTCCTGCCACCATCCCAGACAGCCAAGAGATTTTCCTGCAGCTACTTTGGGCTATCATAGCCTGTAAATCCACAAATGCTTTAAGCTGCCCTAAGCTAGAAGTGACACTCAAAGCCTTCCTTTACCCTGTGCCATCACTTCACTTATGCAGGCACAAGAATCTGGACAGCCATGATGTGAACTCAAATTGGGAAATAAAAGGGGTTTTTTTCCCTTTATTTTTCTGGCGTAGCTGTGACCCAGTCTCATTCCCTGCCAGATGATTGAATAATTGCACCAAGGGTTGTGCTGACACAGACAGGAAGGTGGAGCAACAGAAGGGAGCAACTGGGGAGGGCTAGAGTGCTCCGCCAGCACACATCTGGCTCCTGCTGCCCTGCGGTGACCTGAAGTACACACAGCCTTTGCTCCATATTCACTCTCCAGCTCAGTGCAAGGTCTTTCTGGGAATCCTTCTGCGATTGTGTTCTCCTTGGTGACCTTGACCGTTCTGTCCTCTTCAGCATAGGCTCACACCTCGATAGAAAGTGTGTGCCATGAAATGCCTACTGCTTTGCAGTCCTCTGTGGGTGATAATTGTCCATATGCCTCCCTCTGCTGGGCAAGCGTGAATAGCCCTACAGACTCCCTTCTACTTGTACTGCTCTTTGTACATGGTTCTTGGTTCATGGTTCTTAATCTCTCTCCAAAACCTGTCGCCGTGCCATTGATTAGCATAATTAATTTAAAACCCAGAGCAATTATTTCCAGACATCACTTAGAAAAGAATTCGGTACTTGTGTTTTAAAAATTAATTTGTACTAAGAATCTGTCCATCTTCCCAACTTCATCTATTGGCTTAGAAATCTTCTATCAGGTCCTAGCTCATACAAAAGGCATTGAAAATTCAGTTCCCCATCATACAGGAAAACGACATGCCATTGCTTCTTTTTATGTAGATACATTTTGATCCAGCCATGACAACCATACATAAAACCTGACCTTTCAAGGACACAAACTTCCGAAGAGGAGCATGCTTCTTCCTAGGAAGATGCTAGAACTGGAGAGGCAAGAGGATTTGGGATGAGAGTTTAGTTGAGCACTTTACTGGTCTGGTTCTGCACATGAGGAGTGCTTACTTTCCCAGTCACCTTGCAGACTGCTAGAGCACTGAGGAGGTGAAAAGCAGGGCAGAAAGTTTGTGGTGTTGCCGAACTACTTCTTGAGAGTGCAGAGGCAGCCAGTCTGAGTGTTGGAGCAGAAACTGCTCTTGAATGTAAGGCAGCATGCCAAGGGCAGATGGTACAAGGCTTCTCCTTCCCTGTATTAAATACATAAGTTCTTTAAAATGAGGAGTTGATTCAGGGCTATCAGTTAACGTCCCTTGAATATCCTCCCCGCTTTACTTTCTTCCTAATGTTATTGATGGTCAGTTGTTTCAAATGGGATTGTACCAATTCTGGTAATGTGCTATTCTGTACATTTTTTCAAGTGGGGAATGTGAAAGATTTTTTTACAGCTTGGACTACATCTAGTGAGGAGGATCTCTGACCGTGATGTCAAATGATAAAAGTAGCACAGCGTACTGCACCTCAGTTTTCTTGGACACCAGACAGAGTCATTCAGTTTGTGCCTGTTTGGGGAGTCTGATTGAGCAGAGAGAATAATTCCAGAGCAGAAAGTGAATGTTTCTGGTTTCACAGCTGTTCAGATATAAAAACATGGCAGATAGCAATTTACACTTCCTATAATCCTGACACAGCTGTTTGCCTCATGGGATGATTCATTTACACTTAAGAGAAAAAATGGTGGCAAGAGTGACTCTTCCCTCGTATCCTTTATATTCCTCACTGTAAATTTCAACAGGCTTGTTACCTACCCTGTTCTGAATGACTGGCCAGAAGCATTTTTCTGCTTCAAAGAACATAAAGCAAAGCAATTAATCCACTTCTTTCAGGAACCCTCTGCACTGCCACCCTGCTTCCTCTGCCAGACTCTCTGTTATTGCACCCAGGGGTTCGTTACAAAGCAACTCAGACACTTTCATGATGGTATGCCAGCTCCTTGTTCAAATGCACAGAAGATCCATCGTGCCTCTGGGCTCAGGATACAAATAACCACTCAGCAGGAATTACCCTCTAGAAGACTGCCCCCAAAATGACTCATTAATCCTCATATTGTAAAGATGGGCAGAGTATCTAATGTTTTATAACCAGAGAAATGTATGTGAAATGCCATTACTGCCCGCAAGGCTGGAAGAAAGAAGCGGGGATACACTGTCATCATTAAAAATAAAAGAAAAAAAAGAAAGGTATAGAGATCTGAGCATTAATTCTGAATCACAGCTCTGCAGTATTAGCACACACTAATAGGAAGATAAAAGAAAGCCTACAAGGATACTTAATATTCAATGCAAAAGTGTTTATTATTATTTATGCAGTTAACATTGATTTGATGATTAGAAAATAATTCACTGAAATACAATCAACACGTGCACTACATTTCCCATAACTATAAATCTAGGTTTCACTATAAATTCAAATTATACTGAAGCATGAACCTTTAGATTTAGGTGATTTCTGTAGCGTATAAGCTGTGCATCACCATGTGGGCATCACCCTTGACCTTGACCAAAAGGCAGACCTCTGCTTTGACGGAGCTTAGCAGCATATTAACAACAACCTCCTCCAGAATGCAAACCTGACCAGGCATTTGGGGGTTGCATACTCTATTAGATGTAACATCTATGTCTGATATTGGCTGAGAAGCACAACTGCGGTCACAGTAAGAGAGGAGTTTGCTGTATTTTGAACATATTTTGAGGCATTTTGAACTGCTTGAGGAAGCAGGCTTCTTTCTTTCTTTCTTGCTTTCGCTTAGGAGGATTTCATAACAAGACCTACAAATGCCCAAAGCCTGGAGAGCAAAATGCTCTGAACTCACTACAGGGATATATATGAATAAGAAGAAATACAGAGGGGGTGCAGCTCAGTAAGCCATTAAGTGACAGCAAACTGCAGCAGCTGAGGAATGACGGCTGGCAAAGCCTGTTGACTCAGAAAGATCCAAGTTCCAAGCACTGCTCTGAAACAAAAGCCTTCCACCTTTTCCACAGTCCCTAAGCAGGGCTGTCTGTGGCTGTGTGCCCTCAGTTGAGTGTACAGCACTGCATGTGTGTGAAATACATTTATGCTCTTGATTTTTCTCTCAGATAATCAACTGCATCTTGCTACTTGTTTTGTAAAATTAAGTCCTGTCACTGAACAAAATGCACAGGAAGTAGAAAGCTCTTATTGATTAAGAAAACTGGAAGACTGTAGAAATGGTGAATATTCTGTCTAATCAGAAGCCTAATAATCCCTATAACTTTAATGGAGTGGAGGAGAGAGCATGGTAGCTAAGTTCCTAGTCATGATCACTTTTAAATTTTCAAATCTCAGCGATCTCATTACACCTGGTAAGGAATTTAATTTTTCTAGAGGCTTCAAAGTGATCCGGTTGGCAAAATTTCTCAGCAGAATGTCTTATTTGTGTTTTATTCATAATAGTTCAGAAGTCATCTCAAGCCATTTACTGCTCCAAAATGGGTATGCATGTGCTCCATGTACATCATGCTGTGTTCCTGTGCTTTAGGGTGTGGTGTGAGGAATGGCTTGTTTGGCTCATGTACTGAGTACATAGTACATGCACGCACTATCCATGAATCTGTTGTTTCGAGGTGCACAGAAGTCTGGCAAGCATGCGCTAGGACTGTTCGATGGGGGAAAATGCTGAATTTCAATTTGCATTTTATTTGCAATACAATGATGATTTTTTTTTTTTTTTGCAGAAATTCAGTGATACATTCCATATGCAAAACTATCTGAGATTTTTGTCGAAGCACACGCGTGTGTGTATATTGTTTTTATTGATAATGGGGAAGACAAATGAGAATTTGCATCTGCTTGATAGGGCAAGGAAGAAAAGAAAAATGAAGTGGAAATTGTCCTATATTAACAGCCCAAACTGCAATTTTCAATTCCGTATTGAATTACCATTGCAGATAGAGCTCTTAGGAGACTATTCATTTTGTGTCTATCTCACTAAGCACAATGCTTCCTTTAAAAGAAAAGAAGCACAGTAGTGAAATCACATATAGTGAAAGACAGTGACTATTCAGCCAGAGCTCCAAAAGTAAAAGAAACATTTAGACAAACAGACTAGGGGAAGAGAGACAAAGGAAAAAGCAGCAGCTGAGTATATATTAAAACCTCCACCAGCAAAAACTTGTGGTGATGCTTTTGTAAATAAGACATGAAGGGCAGATGCTCCTTTTTTCATTATTTTATCCTATGTTGAGAATACCAGGGGCAAAGTTCATCTGACAGCTAGATGCACAGCAGCCCTTGCCATCTGGTATGTAAAGTGCATTAAGGCTCAGCATAGGAAGCAGAACGAACATCATGAAAACCTATTTTAGACAGTATTGTGCTGGAGCCAAGGAGAAATCTGTGTGGAAGTTGGGGTGACAAGAGGAGAAAAGATGAGAAAGCCCACAGACACAGGTCAGGGGCAGGCACCTATTGAGTGGTATAACCACCATGTGTGCACATGTGTATAACCACTCATTGGGTGTCTTTTTCTTTTCAATCTTCAGGAAGAGGCAGCCAGAATTCTCGCCCACCAGCCAGTGTCCGTCGGCACATGTGCAGCTTTGAAAAATCCCTGCAGTGAATGTGTAAGAGAAGCTGCATGACAAAGAGTGGTTTTACCCCTTGCTTTCTTTTTCTCATTGGTTTATCATGTCTAATGATGGGACAAATGTGGTGCATGCCATTAAAGATGGGAAATTTGCTTATGTCCCTTTGTTTCACACAATACTTTAAACATTGTCCAGATGTGATGAAGAGGACACTGAATAATTTTTTTGCAGCTTTTACCTTTTTACTTCCAAATGCCTACAACTTTTCATATACGTCCTCTTTTTTGTACTAATTTTACCTTCTTTTTCCATTTAGCCAACGTTTTTCTCTTTTTTCTAGTTTTGCATAAAGATGTCATTATCCTGTGTGCTTTAGATGGCGAGACACCTTTGCTGTGCACAGCTCTTGCTAACCTGTGCTTGTTAGTGATCTGCAGCTGCAGACCCAGCAGAGGGAACAGAGAAAACGCTTGTTTGGTGGGATTCATAGAAAACAGGGAAATCACAAGAAGGCACATATCAATTAAACGAGCAGGATTAGGCCTAGGAACAAACAGCATCTCAGTAGCAGTGAATTATTTTTCTGTTTTAATTTCTGAAAGATGTTCACATTCTGCATAATTCTGCATTCAGCAAACAATAGTGAAGTTCAGCTCTTCAGAAGTAAGAAGTGCAAATACTGCCCTCTCTAAGCAAACACAAACACGGTGGAGAAAACAAGCAAGCTGTTGCAAAACCAGAAAGGCTTCACCTCCTTTCTTCCAGATCTGTGTTCATTTCCATCTAATAAGCAGCAGATGTGAAACTGTCCTGCTCCCCGCCCCAGGGAAGATTTGCAGGTGACTCGGTGGAAAGATGCTTGTGATCCACCGACACAGCATTTTGAGCAGTGCTGCTCGCTGCAACCAGAGATGTTGTTGCACTGCTCCGAGCAGCACAAAGCATTCTAGTTCTGTGTACGTCTCTGAGAGTCTATGCAATTTGTGGGCATGTAGCAATGATAATTCAATCCAATCTGCTCCTCTGATTTGCAGATCAGAAGAAATCCCCCAAATGCAACATACATTTGGAGCAGTAGTGATGGCTTTACAGAGTTTCTGCAGCAACCAGATTTGGCACCCTGAAAGACAAACTGTACACAGGCAGCGTGAGGAGCAGTACAAACATTCTGTTACTGTCTTTTAGTCAGAACAATATGCCCCTCTTTTCTGAACTGGAACAAGTGCTGCATATTCTCAGGGTACAGATCACCAATTGTCTGTCTGGAAATTCAAATGGGAGTCCAACATAGGCATACTATTAGGAGGCAAAAGCAGATGCAACAACAGATTCTATTCAAAAAAGCATGGGCACAGGCTGTGAAACTCCTGACTACAGGGAGGGCTGAACCTCCTGCTATTTGCATGACAGCACTTGGGATTTTTTTTTCAGTTTGGAAAAAAAAAATCCTTATCCACATCAGCTCCTGAGCAACACGTCTGGTGGGGCTCCAGCCTGTCAACGGGTCTCCAAATGCTTGTGGGGCTGCCCAGATAAGAAAAGCTTTAAGAAACAGTGGAATTTTTCAGACCTGCTGAGCATGAAGCTTGCTATTTTGGCTTCTCTGCCCATCCTTGCCCCCCAGGCTTCCCTCTCCCTCCAGCTAAGGCTGATGTGTTCAGAGGCCTGGCAGTGTTGCACTGTCGCCCAGGGAAGGGCATGTCCTCCATCAGCAACTGACTGCCTGAGCTCCCTGTGGCCACACAGCCCAGTTTGAGCAGTAGAGAAGTGTCTATCATATCACCACCTGCCCATCAGCACCATCTGGTTTCAAGCCTCAGTCTCACTCACCAGAACTCCAGCAGTTTGCAAGTCTAGATTTTCCTTAGGAGGCCCTGCTTCACCACCCCAACATGCTAGAAATCACAATGCATGCTCTGATTTCCCTCAGTTCCCACCTACAAGCAAGTAGATGTAGAGTCTTGAAACTGTCTTGAAACTGCTGTGTATAACACTTAGCAGCATTTTTTTACACTAATGTTCGCCTCCATTTTCTGTACAATCCTGGAGATGGTTAGAAATGCAGAATCATCAAAATATCAGAATCATAAAATTTTATTACCGTATTAAAAAAACCCAGAAGCATCACCTCTGAGTTTCAGGGCTCTTTTCTTCTGAAGCTGCACATTTGTTACCATGGAAACTTTCGGATACACCCAAAAACCCCACAGGCTTTACAGGCTGCTCTATGTGCTGCAGCATATTCGGGAGAGCCATACGTCACAAACAAGAGGCCTCATGACTTAACTTCCGGTGGCAACTTGGTTAAGTTTGCCACAGGGTGAAGCACTCAAAATGCTGGCACGTTAAGGAAAGTCTGATGGCTCTTTAAGCCCCGTTTAAACCACTGGGAGTTTGTTTTATTCTCAAGGATAACAGAGAATCTGACAAGTTATAGTAGGAGAAGGACCCCACTGACCGCTATCCCTGCAAGGGTTGCACACTCACTGGCAGAAAATATCCAGGGCAACAGGTGTTTCTGTTCATTAGGAATTTATCCCTGCTCTGATACAGCTGTTGACTAGGAAATATTCTGGGTGTGCAGTATAATTTTGCCCTTTCATAGCTTCATTTAGGGGTCTCAGTTGGGGATCTCTATGCCATGCGAAATACCTTTCAGCCTTGGTGCTAATGCCTATGACATGCTTGAAAAAAAACAGAATATATGCAGATATTTTAGTTTTATCTCATGCGCTCTATCCTGTGTCTCCAATGGATTCTTATTGCTGTTCACTGTACAGCTTTCAGCTCGTCAATATCTTCTTGGTAAAAAACATGGTGGCCCAAACAATTTTCCATCAGAACCTCAGAGGATTACAGAAAGCAAGGAAAAACCTCCAGCTGTCTTAATTACCATTAAACTGCATTCATAGGAAAGACCTCCTAATCTCTGCACCATGGTGTGGTGCTTTTGAGTGGGGAATACAGAATTCATGGGCAATTTTTGTGGTTTTATTACATTCAAAGTTCATTAATTAATGTTTCTTATTCAACAGCAGCTCCATGGCACTTCTTTTGATATAATGTTTTTTGAAGGTTGTTGATCTTCACAGGGTCCCAGTCCTACAGACTATTTTGCCTTAGTTGCACCCACCTACACTTTTTGTAAATGAATTTAATTCTAGCATTTTCTTTCTATGTTCCTAAGCTTTCCAGGTTCCTTTGCTCAAAACATTGTACTTTTCAGTTTTCAGGTTCTGTCAACTGTTCTCTGTTCTGAGCCTGTCAGAACAAATGCCTCGGCTCAGGCATTGTCATTGGCTGCACTGGCATATACATTTATTTGAATGTGGAACATGAGACACACCTTCAGATAACAAAAATTTACTTCTCTATTGATAACAGAGGGCCTGTGATGATTTACACCATGCTTTTCCCATGAATTAACTTCATTATCCTTAAAAAAATTACAGAAGTGATTCAGTAGGATGAAGTCATTCTGAGTATTTGGTGGGGTTTACTTATTATGAAGAACAAATTAAACAGATTCAAAAGCTATTCACTACTAAGAGCACTTTTTAATTTCACTTTGATTTGCAGGTTTCTCATCTTCACTTCTTGAACACTGGATGAATTTTATTGCTGTTTCTGACAAATTGTTTATAATCCTG
Organism: Oreocharis arfaki; assembly: GCA_013398015.1. Taxonomy (NCBI): domain Eukaryota; kingdom Metazoa; phylum Chordata; class Aves; order Passeriformes; family Paramythiidae; genus Oreocharis; species Oreocharis arfaki. The sequence continues at coordinate 90,239 of VZRR01005020.1, read as the reverse complement.
TTTGTATTATTTATTAGATTGTTTTCTCAAAGCAACACCTTAGTAGTTATTTGGTAACTTTTTCAAAATACCTAATGAACACACAGGTGAACCAAATTTTTTCAGTAATAATTATATGACTGAAATGTGACACAGCTTCTGTATTTCAGAGACTACAAATTTCTAGTAGTAATTATAATTAGTGGTCAGACCTTCATACGCATTCTCACTGTAATATCCTCCAACCTCTGTTGAGCTAGGTAGGTTAGATCTGTGACACATGCTGAAGTTGTGGGACTTCAACTACACTGAAGCAATGCACTGACCATTTCTCTCACCACCCCCTATCGCCCCCAAATTCACAGCCGTATAAAAGCTCTTATGGACATAAAAGTTATTGTTAAGTCTCGAAGTGAATAAATCTACTTATTTAGGGATATTTGGCTTTATATGATCTTTTGTATTTGGAAATAATTCCCTGCCCCCAGGGCCAGGTATGAGCCTAGCAGCAACCCCGTTCCATTGTAGCACAAACGTAAAGTGAGTGACCCCAATCCTGGTTCCAGCTTTCCCCATCTGGGTGACCAGAGCAGAGAGGTGAGGGGAGCTGCCAACCTCCGATCCTGCCCAAGGGTCTGACTCCAAGCTGGAGACCTTGTAGACGGAAACCAGGACCTCATCACAGGGTATTCAGCCTAGACGTAGGCACTGCATCCACATTACAGACTGTATAATAAGATTTCAATTTAAAAAAGAGAAAAATACCTCAATTATCAATAGGGTCAATACACATTAGAAAGCCTATGTGTAACTCAGATAAAGTGATACTTAAGTTCTGCATTAGAGTAACTTATGAAGGAAATGAGTATGTTACATTTATTTGACATAAATCAGTGGCAAGACAGAGAGTTGGAAAGGCAGCTCTGGACTTGAGCTCACTCACAATACCCCTAAGTATCATCAGGTTCTGCCTAGGCAAGACAGTGTAACAGCATTATGTTTTCCTATATTTTGTGTAAGCAGTTTTCATCATACATTTAAAGCAGTGCTCCAGTTCACATAGAATATTTCATCCAAAGCCCAAGGCAATNAAAAAAAAAAAAAGGGAGGGGAGCAGCAAGAAAAAGTTAGTTAAGAAATTTAAATTTCCAGAAACACACGTGGGAGGTTAAACTTTGCTCTAATTATACAGCACTAACAAAAGCATTGGAGCCATGCTGTGAGAACTGTTTATTACCAAGATAGAGATTATAGTGTAAACAAACTAAGGCTGAAATTGGTTTGTGATTTTTTTTCTTTGAGGTGATTATATCAGGCAAAAATCCTCAGCATACACCACATAGGGACTGTGGTTGATGATGGCTGCCTCACTCATGAGAGAGTGCAGGGGAGTTTTACTAACCCATGTTTAAGAGATGAGTCCCTAGAACCAGTGTTCCAGAAGTTAGGCTTGCAGGAACATGCAGACCAGCATGGCTTGCTTTGCTAATGAGCATCAGGGCTGGCTGTTGAAGCTCTGAGAGGAGGGGCTGCTCAGTGCAGGGAGATATCACTACCCTGGATTAAAATCTGCTCACTCCCTTAATCAAATTTCATGCCCCAGTGGCCTTACTGGAATGGAGACAATAATGGAAGAGACCTTGGGGATACCAGCAAAGCACCTGCAGTGTGCTGCAGTGCAGGTATTAGCCTTAAATTTTAGGCTTGTTAGCTTGGTCCCTGGGAACAGTGAGGCAGCAGTGGGACAGAGCTTTACTCAGGCTCATTATCGCTTACATGACTACCAGGATGGAGAAAGCTTGTAGCTGACTGACTGCCTCACTGTGGGCAGGGCAGGAATTCCTTCACTGGCTTCCCTGGGATGGTATCCATCAGCAGCTGCTGTGTGGGGATGAGAAAGGTTTTGTCCAATGCACAGCTTTTGAACAGGGCGTTTCCTTTTGCTCTGTGTCCCATTGCCTCCAAAGGCTGGCCACCTCTGTGTCAGTGCTCAGGGACAGCCCTGCACGTGCTGCGCTCTGGAGCCAGCTGTTGGGTGGCCGTAACTGTGCCCTGCTCTTTGAAGGAAGGAGCAGCATTTGGTGACTGGGCAGTACCAGACACTGACCTCCTCTGGATGCTGGTAAAATAGTTCAGGGTTTGTTTCGAACTTAATTTTTGCTGACAAAGTTGATAGGCTTCTCAGTTTGCATTTTATGTTCATTCCTAAGATTTTATTGTCATAGAAGGGACTGCCAGGTTATCCCAGTGCTTCCTACTGGCTGTGGCATTTCAGTTACTGCAGTGACTACAAGGAGGTCGGTTGGGCCAAAGCATTGATCTGGCAATGAAAGACAGGTAACATTTTTTTTTTCCTATAACCTCTTCCTCTGGTTAATTGCCATTGTTGCTTTTAAAAAAACAGCCTTATATGTTAAATCTGTGCTCTGTGTCTTGTCTAACACCACCGAGGTGGCTCAAATGACTGTATCACTCATCTCAGCAAGCTTAAGTTTCTCCCTCAGCTCATGGCTACTTGGAGAAGATAGCAGACCACCACTCTGGCATCCTAAAAGGTTGAAACAGGGGATGAACTCTTAACAGATCAAGGAATGTCCCTTCTTGTTTTAACAGTAAGGGCTCTTTCTCAAGCACTTTGCCTGACTGTATCTGAAGCCATTTTCCAACTTGTGGGTTCCTGGAGTTAACCTCATCAGAACATGTATCACTCTGCTTAACTATTTCATATGCTGTCAATTAGGGATTGTTATGCATAAAATGTTCAAGGCAACAAAAAAAATGACAAAGTTTCAGGCACACAGGACTCAAAGGTGATTTAATTCTCTGCGCTCTGGATCTCAGGTTATAATTTCACTGGTGAAAGGATCAGAGAGTTGCACAGAGTAACTTACCTTAGACCAGTGGGGCACTAATTTTTCACCTCAGAAGCATTCAGCCTCTAGATTGTAAAGGAACCTTTTCTATCCAATGTCTAAAGTAAGGCATCTTCACAATATTGCAGTGTAAAGAGGAACCAGCTGTTGTGGGGAACTCAGACTGGACACTGCTCCAAGGAAGCCAGCAAGGTTAGATCCTCCAGGAACTGACAAGAGCCGGACTCTGTTCTCGGCCTGAAACTGGACTTCAGTCTGGGGAACTCCTGGTCACAAGGAGGGGCCAGATTTTGAGCATCTGGAGATACTTAACAATGAACAGTGAGCCATCTGACAGGTTATAGGCATGTCCTACTGTTTGGCAGGCATATTTTGAACCACAGTCTCAGAATTGGGTGCATCAGTTCTTTTAAAGGCTTTCAGCAAGTAACTATTACAATCTGAAGTTGTTTTCCTCCTTGTTTAGTGTCTATAATAAACAGCTGAAAGTGCCTCAGAATGACTGCCGCAGGTCATGCAGAGAGTATGTCATAAAGATCAGTGCATGAATTAGAAGCAAAATTTTGAATTACCAAAAATAGCAACAGCTCTGCTCCTGAAACTAATAAAAACTCACAGAAAAAATATCCTTCTATTTCCCCCAAAATACAAAGCTCATAGATAAAGCTGTGGTGAAAACTGAGAAAAACCATCGAAATTCTATGTATGCTCTTGCCTATATACCAAAGCAAACTCACCCTATGTGCTGATAGGATATCCAGGAATCTGTCTGAACATGTAGAATAGATGGGAGGATTTGAAGAAATAGTACTTGAAATGTGACAATGGGTATTCGCAAGTACAAACCTTAAGATCCCTTGAGACTCCAAGAAGTTCACTTCTATGCAGAAAGTGTGAAGTCTAAATCCTATGAGAGATTGACAGGAGAAAGGACAGAATTAGGAAAGACGAATAAATACTTGGACATGAACTGGGTAATCGTCCTATTGATAAAATGAAGAATCCACCACTTAGTGCCATCTCGTTGCTGTGCAATTGCACATCAGGTGTTCAACACCCCAGCTGTGATCCGGCTTGGTGCCCTCTCTTGCCTTTGTGTGGAAAACCATCCCTTCTCCCATTATGCCAGGCAGATTATTTTGATCTTGACCTTCTCCAGTGGATGCTTCCTTCCAAAGAGGAGATGACAATTACTTAGCGAATGGTGACTACGCAGTCAGGATTGTTGTTATTGCTTTGCACAAGTGAGATGACTCCTTCTCTCACTGGGATTCAGTTCGGGTCTGAGCTTTTGCAGACCCCTCTTTGCTTTTTGTCTAAATGTCAATTAATGATATTCAAGATGGCTGCTCTTCGTTCCAATACAACAGCTGCTTTTCTTGCATATTAGTTATGAATTCTGCCTGAATGTGTCAATCTCTGTATGACTCCCTGTGGATGCTGAAAAGCTGCTGGCAGAGAAAAATCCAGCATTTTTAAAGTATTCTGTGAAAGTCTTTGGTTTCACATAAACAAGCAAGATGCTCTTCTAAACATCTTGCAGCTGTGTCTTATTAGGAGTCTGTGGTGGGGGGTCTGGCCAATCACTTGGAGAGGGGGTTGGACCAGGGACCAATGATCCTTGCCATAGCCCAATGCAAGGATTATATAAGGCCTGCCTGTACTTAAATAAAGAGCAATATCATTTCCCTTAACCTGAGCTCTGACTTGGACCTCCATTTTTTCCTCACTGCCTGTACTGCAACAACTCCCTGCCAGCTGTCCAGCAAGACAGAGCCCAGGTATTTCTATGGCAGTCCTAAGGCTCTATCTCAAATTGTGACTCATTAACAGGCTGGCAGTGCTTGGACATAGGAAGGAGAGCAAGTAGAGGGAAAGAGCTGAAACAATAATCTGAAGTGTATAATGGGTGGATATTGTCAAATGGATCCCACAGAGAGCTACTGCAGCTCTTTGTCATGAAGCCATTGGTGCCATGAACATTAAGGTCTGGCGAGCAGAGGCAAGGTGTGTCAGCAGCACCAGCTCTCCCTGAAGAGCAAGCTGGTACCAGGCAAATCCCGATGAAATGCTCACATTTGGATATTTCAGTCCCAGCACAGTTTAAGCATGGCCTTTGACTTGGGACTATGGAGAGCGCTACAGAACAAAGAAGTGAGGAGTAGAATTTGAGAGTGAGGGAGAGGGAAATGAACTAAATGGGGGCAAGACTTGAAGACAGAGGTAGTGAGTTCCTTAAAATAGCTGTGCTTGCCTTTGATGTAAAATACAAAATCTTGGAAATAAAATGAGATAGAGACTAAACAGATGGTGTGAGGAGGGAATCAAAAGTGAAATGATGCACCAGAACTAGATATGAAGAAAAAATGATGCAGAAGTGGACTTAGCATAAAAGGCAGCAGATAATGATCACATTTTTTTAGAAAAGCCCTTTGCAGTATTTGTAAGCTACAGCATCAGCAAAGTACAATATGAGAGCACTTGGCTTATTTTTCTCTCTACAAGAAGAGACTTGTTTTGAAGTTAAAGTAGACCAAATGTGTTTCCGTGTGAAGAGTTTGCGGTTCTTGGCATGTTAAAACATTACTTTAAAAATCTTTCACACTCAAGAGTTACATTCATTTGCTTATCTCTATAGCACTTCAAAAAAAAAAAAAAAGTCATCCACAGCTCATTTTGATCAAAACAGGAATGCTTCTAAACCTTCATTCTTATCTTTTCATTGATCACTAAAATATAGAGGTTTCCTTCTTCATCTGGGAACTTGGCTTTTTTATTCTCTAGGTTCAAGCTCTAAATCCAAACAGCTCGAGGTCATACCAACTACATCCTTTGGGGAGTTATGAATTTTTTAGATTGGCCCTTTCACGTACCCCAGTTCCCACAGAGGTGGTGAGTCACAGGTCCAGCATTTGGAGTCTGGAGTTGAAGATGAGTTTCCCAGCTTGGATCCACCTAAATTCTTTTTTTTTCTCCAGGAGTACTTACTGCTCAGCAGAAAAGTGACACATTGTCATGTACATTTCTTTTCTGTTTTGACAGATTTACAACACTCCCTATGTTGTACCAGTCTCTTCCAGCTATGACAAAGTCAGTCAATATGTTTTTTTTAAATAAAATTCAAGTGGCAATTATTTACTCCTTAGAAAGGAGAACCATGAGAGTCTGAGCAAGGAAAGTGAAATGCTTAGAACAATACTGCAATGCTGTGAGGGAAGGGATCTCCCCTGGTGTGTGCAGTAGCAGGAGGTGAGGCTGCTGTGCCAGCCTCCCGCTCACTTTGTCTCCCACCTGCACCGCAAACACAGTGTCTGAAATTCAATCCTTTGTTTGCTTCTGGTCCCTGAGGGATGAAACCCTGAGATAAGGCTGCTTCAGATAAGTCATCTCAGAATTTCTCTCCGTCCCCGGTTTCCACCCAGCTGATGGATTTTATAATTTGTGAACCATCTCTACTGCTTGACCTGCAGTTAAACAGTTTCTTGGTCCTCTAAAGCACTGCTCAGCTCCCTGTCCCACCAGCTGCTAACAAGCTGCCACTCAGCTTTGAGTGCTGCTCCCTTCAAGGGTACAGGGAAATGCAAAAACCTACAGTTCCTCAGTGTCAGACCTTACCCTCAGATCCTCACTCAGCCAAACTGCCCAGCATTTCGATGGGACCCAACCCGTAGGAGGAGTCAGAGGGTTTGACTCACCATGGTCATGCTGCTGCTTGTTCCTCCTCCCACACAAACCAACTGTTTTCGGTCCTGTCATTTCAGCCTGGTTTGTAAATAAGAGTCACCCAGGAAGAAGTGCATTTGCCTCCTACCTCGCAGAGGCCCTGGGAGTCCTTAATTTCTCTGATAGCTAATCTGTTTCTAAGTGCAAAAGGGGGAGAGGGAATAAAAGGGAAAGGAGGGGTTAGCAACAATTTCTCTCTCTACCCAGTTTGCCAAAGGCTATGACTGTGGGTTGTTTTTCTCCCAACAGCTTGAAAATATTTCCTATAAGCTGCAAATAAGGCTTAATTGAAGCTTTTCCTATGACTTTTTTCCTGTTGTTTTTTCTTCCCCCTGCAAAACGGTGAGCAAACTTAGATACCAAATGGCAGCTCAAGTCCTCAAACCACAGATGGCTCTCCCAGAGCCCTTCCCGCAAGCTGGCCTTTCCAGGTTGGCTGTAGGATGGATAACCAACAGGAAGTAATCACTTTTGCACGAAAATCACAGTGTTGTTTTCTCATGTAGTATTTCTGGGAGGACATGAAAAACTGGAGGGGGGAGGCTTGCTGATGAGGCAAAGCAATCAGTATTTTTATAGGCTTGTTTGTTATAATGCCTGTGTCTTCGTAATGTAAATGCAAATAAACCCATCTTTATTTTATTCATAGTTCTAATGGAAAGTCTGTGTCATGGTCTGAACCAGGTGGAAGACAAGATCCAAAGGGGGAACATACATGGCACAGACTCTCAGTGCATGTGAAGAACCAGGAGACAGGGTGCAATCAGACAGCGGTGATCAAACCCCTCACTAAAGACTACCACGGCCAAAGTCTGACTTTTACCAACATCAGCACTAAGACTCTGTACAATGTGGTGGAGGAAGAAGACAGAGAGCCCATTCGCCTCAACCAGTCCAGCAGTCCTTCCATGGTGGTGCACAGGCGGGTGGCAACAACCCCACCGCTGCAGGCCACAGCGGAGGAAACCCAACTCTTCTTGCCAGAGCAGTCCCCCAAGACCCTGCCCCTGCAGCCACAGTCTCTCATGGACCAGCTGCAAGGAGTGGTCAACAAATTTGCCCCCGGCATCCCTGACTTCAACGCTGTCCTCCCCACTCCTGGCTCAGGGAATGGCGTGCGGCCCCCCTACCCGCCCCCGCCGCCTCAGCAGCCGGCCCTGCAGCCTTTCCAGGTGGCTGCCTTCAGTGAGGAGCCCCTGTCTCCCGCGGCTGAGGAAGCAGAGAGCGAGAAGGTGAAGCTCATTCAGGGATATGTGTATGAAAAGAACACAGAGGAGGAGGAGGACGAGGAGCCTGCAACCAGCAAAATGACTCTAGAAGACTCTCCGGCGCTGACGCCCCCGTCCCCTTTCCGGGATTCAGTGGCTTCAGGCAGCTCCATGCCCAGCTCCCCTGTGTCGGAGTCGGTGCTCTGCACACCCCCAGACGTGACCTATGCCTCTGTCATCCTGAGGGATTATAAGCAAAGCTCATCCACCCTGTAGATGCTGCAAGAGACAAGATGGGAAGGACTGGCAGCTGCCCACTGGGAGGACTTGCGGAGACAAGTCTCCCAGGGCTGTGGGGAGAGAGAGCAGAGAACAAAGTGACAAATGACAGGGCAAAAATTTCGTCCTGCACTTAAATAACTAAAATGAAACAAAAAGAAAATAAAAAATCCATTCTGAGGGCTCAAGATTCTCTATTTGTTCAAAACAAAAATATTGTACTTTGGGAAAATGTTAGGAAACCATAACAAAGCACAATCTGAAGGGACAACTTCTATAGCAAAAAAAAAAAAAGTATAAACACACAGGAAAACAAAATATAATCACATTTAGTCACACCCTCTCTTGGCAATGCTTGAAAAGGACTCTGGGAAGTGTGACCTGGAGAAGTCATTAGCACACACCTCATGACTGCTGTCTGTCTGCTATGGGAGTAACACAGTCAGGAGATGGAAGGGCAGAGTGTGGTGAAGAGGAACAAAGCTACTTGTGTATGAGACATATATGCATAAATATTATTTTCCTGGTTTCTACAGGTGGCATAACTGTGGAATGCTGTTTGGGGGAGAGGAGATGAGACAATATGAAAGCATACGGCTCTTACTGACTCCTATCTGAATGATTTGTCCTTCAACTGGGCTGCTTTTTGGGGGATTTGGGCTTCTTTTAATGCTGATTGTGAACAGAGCGAGAAATATGATCAAGTTAAGACTCAAGAGGTTTCTGAAGAAAGCCTTGCCATAGTACTTGTAATAAGATAAGGACTTAGAAAAACTGCCCTTTTGTATAAGGTTGCAAACCATGTGGCTAAACTGTTACACAACATTTCCTGTAGCAGAACAATATTTATTGACTATCTTTTCAAAAAATGACGTATTTTGCTATGCCATTGCATCATTCCTTTGTGTTACTTTGGAATCAAATGCATTGAGAAATAGCTGTTTACCTAGAGCAACAGCTGTTAATCCGGAAGAAAGGCAATTCCCCACTGGGGGCTACGGAGCCTCCAGGCAAGAGAGTGAGAGAGAGTACGTTTGTGTATCTGTATGCGTGGGTACGGTATGTGTGAAGAGTAATGTTCAATAACTACCACTGGAAGATTGTCTTATATACTATGAATATTTTTATGTTTAAATCATGTTTTTATATTGCATTGTTACGAATATTCGATAGATCTTTGAAGGTTTGTATGCTGTGCTAACACACCCTTTTTTTCATACACAAGCTGAGATAGTCGCTACCCTTATAACAGGGTGCTTTGTTTTGCAGATATTTTATGAAGTAGACATATGGTATTAATAACCAGTGCATTGAGAACTTGTTATTTTACATGTTTTGCAGCAAGTGTGGCTAAAAAAAAAAAAAA
>VZRR01005020.1:45738-80775 GCA_013398015.1 Oreocharis arfaki | reverse complement strand
AAAAAAAAAAAAAAGAAAAGAAAAGAAAAAACCAGAAAGAAAAAGGTCTGTTTTAGAAATCTTGCAGGTGAGAGACAGAAAAAGTAATTCAACTATTTTGCTACTTCAGATAATTTAAAATAAAATCACCTCAAGACAGGAAATTTCATCAGTGCTTAATGTGCGCATAAATTCCCAGCTTTTGCTATTGACAGTTCTTTTAAACACTTTATCATGTTTAGTTGCATGTTCTTTCCCTATGCTCTCACTTCTTGTATTTAATATACAATATAGCATCTTCAAGGTCGCTTCTAGGCAGTTGTAGTTCTGTCATTTATTCCTCCTCCTCCTCTATCTTTCATGTGTTTCCTAGAGATGGGCCTAATCCAAAGCTCCTAATGACTGGCATGATCAAAGTCCAGGTCTAATTGCTGTGGCCTGAACTTAACTATAATGATGATTACCCTATTTATAAATGTGCTTATTATACATACACAGGTCAGGATTTTAGCTTCTATGATCTTTGTGCTGCTGAATTCAGCTGCGGATGAGGATCTGTCCCAGAGTTCTACACTTTATTTAAAAAATATTTTAAAGTAATTTCTTCCTGTTAATGAAGTTGCAAACCCTATTTTAACCATGCTTCTTTTGAATATTCTATCAGAGTTTTTCTGAATTCATCATAATCCTATTCTTTATCTTTCTTTTCACCTGTATTTTAAGAAGTCCTGCTCATTTATCAATTCTTCTCTGAAGATCCAAATCTCATAGTTTTTCCCTAATTATACAGTATTGGTATTGGAAGGTTTGGCTCATGCTCAAAACCAGATAGAGTCTTTTTTCCTCATCCTCTTCTCACAATGTTTGCTCCTTTCAATATTACTTGTAGCCAGTTGCCATCATCACCTTGATGTGGAAAGCATGAAACAACTTTGTCCAAAGGAACATTTTTGTCAGTATATTGACGTCTCTGTAATAAATTGAAGACACCTGAGGGCTAGTTGGTTGATTTTTTTTTCTGCTTGGGGCTTTTAGGGAGTTATTTTTTGTTGCTGTTTCTTTTATTTAAAGTGCTGATTACTCACTAGAGCAGCAAGGAAAATGCCGTATCTTCTTTGCTGATCACTGCACTGGCAATGAATTCTGTCTTCTAATAATTGTAGTATAAGATCTGCTGTGCTGTTTCCAAAAACAGACGCTATCAGTAGCACAGAGCTGATAATAAGAAGCCAGTCTTTGAAGACCTGAGAGAGATAAGAAAAAGAGATACAAGAGATTTGTATAGACAAGGAGATGGCTATGGGGCAAGGTACTATACTATTTTCATACCTGTCTGTTTTGAACATATTAAGCACTGATTTTATTACTGCAATGTAACTATATCATGAGTAGGACTTTTCTTGAAATTCAGTATATTAGCTTTTAGTTTGTAATTGTTAAAAATGGAAACATGCACATACGTAAATATATCTAAAGAGCAAGAACTCACCATGTGTATGCAGCTGTATGAGCTACAAAGCTTTCTGTAGACGTTCTTTCTTTTGGTCTGTCAAATGCTTGATGAAAACTGCCTTTTTGTCAAAATGATCTTGAAAATGCTGTAAAATAAATATTTTCTATTTATTATTTAAAAATAGAATGCCAATTTTTAAAATTTTTTCTTTCTTGAGTAGAAAATAGTCCTGTATAGTAATTCGTTGTTCCAGGGCTTTTCAGCATCATGAATAAGAGATGGTGGGATATATAAATGGAGGTAAGTATTGATTGAATTGTGTCAGGGAGGTCAGATGGTGGAGGGTTGAGGATTTTTGCTTAGATAAAAACCCCCAGGTTTTCAGCTTCCTAATAAAATTCAGAAGCACTGTAACTATGCATGCAGGCAGACAAGTTGTAGAAGAGAATTCAATGGGAAATGACAAGAAATTTTGCTTCCCAAGGACACGGGAAAACACCAGCCCTTCTCTGAAAATAGTCTTTGAGATGTCTGCTTCTCCCATTAGGGAAACTGAAATATGCTTTCTTGGCAGCTGTAAATGATAGACATTGATCCACCCCAGCATTTCGTGTCCTACCTTTACTGCTTCTGTATACAGCAAAATACTGGCACTCCTGACTCCAGCTCTGCAGCTCATAAACACTGTGGCTTTTTGGTGACTCCTGAACTGCTCTGTGCCTCAGCAAGATGCTTTTTTGGAGTGCTGCTGAGATTTTCAGACACAAGTGGCACTAAACATAGAAAATCTAGATCTTTTTATCTTTACACTTGTGAATAGGCTTGTGGCTCCTTTGTTTTCATCTGGCCTTGCAAGAGCCCATGTCTGAGGAGTCAGTCCACCTACAACTACTGCAATGCAGGAGTACAATGACATTGAATTCAGTGGTAAGTGTCAAAAGTTTGGTCTCTTTGTTCATAGAAGTTTTTCTTTTGCCTTATCCCCTTTTATTTTTATTTTCAAAATCTATTCTGTCTATGTCTTAGTAAAGGTTCTGCTGACCAAGTGTATTCAATCTCAAAAACATCCTCAGAGAAACACAGCACTTAACTCCCCTCCAGAGCACCAGTGCAATGTTGCACAAGCTTCTGAAAAAAACATCTAAAGCAACTTTTCACTGTGTAAATGGATGACTGGACCAGAACCACAGAGCAGAAAAGCATACTCGAGATTTAGTCTCCAGCTTCCTGCCAAGGACAGAGTGTTGGCAGCTCCACCAGCCCAGTCCATATCTGTCCACCCAAGCTCTGCTCAATAGCTTGGGTCTCCAGACTGGTGTCATGTACCCTTTGCATGGAGTAAGCGGCTTCCAAAAGAAAAAGACAATGGCAATTTGGTCCCTGGAGTTGTCTTCATCACCCTTTAGAGAAAAACAGAGGAGCAGGTTGCTAATATGTGTTCTACACAAGGTCTGAGTGACTGTTAAAAATGCTTCTTATATGGGAGTGGGAAAAGTGTGGGTTTGCAGATTGCATTGTTGTGGTCGTTTTTTTTCCCAAATAAATGAGTCACTAGACACTTGGCAAGTATCTGTCTGCAAATCATTGGGAAGGAGAAGCAGACACTGTAGGCTATTTTTATCTGTGTAAGATTCCCAACAGGGACATTAGCAAAAAAGCAGATAAAGAACGCCATGCAGCCAAGTGCGTGGTACTACCACAGGCCCCATATCTGGCCCCAGACTGACATTTTGGCAAACCCTGCCAGCTCCCAAGCAGAGACAGTGGAAGAGAACAGGAGTGACTGGTTGCCATTTCCAGTGCTACAAGTAACATGCATCCAACTGAAAAAAAACGAGCAAGTTATTCTTTGCCTTTGCTAATTCAGCTTCCAGGTCTCAGTAAATCACACAAAAGGGGGATGCTCCCCTCCTGAGAGAGCAGGTCACTCTCTGGTATCAAGTAAGAGCATTTGTCTTCTACTTGGTTTCAAGGTGGGCGTAAGCAATGTATCTCTACAGAAGTGAAATATCGTTGTGAGTTGTGGGTTTCCATAACCAAAAGGCCTCTAGGTAGGTGGAGAAGCAGCTGGCACAGATATCAGTGCAGACAGATAAGAGTTTAGGAGTGGTATGTATCTATGACATTTAATCCACCCACTTTATTTATTGCACACCATGCAATGTGTAGGTGGCATGAGATCCATTCCTCCACCCACTCCACGGTATGGTGTATGGGACTTCTACCTCTCCGTGCTGCTCTGAGGCTGAACCAGGAACAGATCTACAAGACCTCCCTCCTAGAAAGATGGTGTGCCTGTAGGACTGTGCAGTTGAGTCTCTGGTCAGCTCCCTTCAACTCCCTGTTTTCCTAACAAGGGGTGTCTTTGCAAATGCACTGAGAGTGTATTTTCCTTGCAAGCATTACCTAGAGATGGAGGATTTCAGTGCTGTGGAGTGCCTCGAAATAAGTCGATAGTTTAAAAGGAGCTGTTTCCCCAGCTCCCCTCCAACAGCCCATGAGGAGGTGTTCCCTTCTACAGCTAAACAGACCTGTCAGTCTTATGGCCATAATCCAGGTGGTGAAGAGCCGTTGCTCTCTGGAATGCCCAGCAGCCCATGCTGCCAAATGTCAGCAGTGCACGTACAGACCCCAGCACGTGCTTGGTGAAAACTCTACGCTGTTGCTCCCTGAGCTGCTGGTGCTCAGAGGTCTGAGTGGCACTGAGGGCTCGCTGTGGCCTTCACTGTTCTTAATGACACAGGGAAAGAGAAAGAGCAAAAGGAAGACAACAACCTGCATTTATCTCTATTGCAAGAAAGGTAGGCAGGATTGTGCTGTGGAGCCAGCAGCGTATCCCTTGTGGCTTCTGACAAAGTCCTGACAGCCCCTCTGATTTGTATTTCGACGGACACAAAGAGTTGGCCCTTCATTCTTTAATTACTCTTGTTAGGCAACACTAAAATAGGCAAAGTGCAAAATTATCAAGGCAAAATGCTTAAGTACCACCACTGGGAGCAGTGTCTCTCATGGAAGCTGAATCTGAGCAATGTTTTCAAAAACGTATGGTATTGGAGTTTTTTAATATGTCTTTTAGACTTCAAAATGCACTGACAAATGGATGGCTTTTTATTTGAGGAAGGAAGCAAGAATGAGTGTGTTTTCCTGGGATGTGTTATACATGTTTTGTTTGAACACTTACATAGAACAGTTAAACTACGTTTTTATTTGGCAGGTACCTTGGTAATTATTCAGATTTNGGGGGGTGAGTTGGATTTTTTTTCCTTTTCTGCTTAAAAATAGTGCCTAGAATACTTAGCAAGATTATTAGCTGTGCCAGGATTTTCATGTGCATCTGTGTGATGCTAATTTAGAAACTGAAGCCTCTAAGTGCTGAGATCCTCAATGTGTGTGAATCAGCGTTAAGTCCTGAATTACGTCATTTTCCTTGAGAAGCTGGCTGAGTACCTGTGCTGTTAACTTCTGAGTTTTCTGAAGATTCATCTCCCACCCCAAGCTCAATTTCACAGTTGTGAGGGTCTTGTTCTTATCTCTGTTTTTGAGGCTGCTGTTGCTCCTTATTCTTACCATTTGATGTGATGCCTTTGCACCAGCCTTGGCACAATTGCAGGGGGAAGTGCCTGTCAGGCTGCAGTTCCCCAACAGTGCCAAGAGATTTTCCTTCTGAGCTCCATTTCCCTTTTTGAGAGGTGGTTATGCTGCATGGCCTGCCCTCCAATGTGCTGTTTGTGCTTGGGTAATATGGTTGTTCACTTTAAAAACAACAAAATGAGAAAGTTTTGCCCTCCTGTTGTCCCTGACATCAGCATTTACCCAGATGTGTGTATCCAGTGCTCATACAGGGCAGTCTGGCATGAGTCACGTTGTTGGGCATGAACTTGGAGCATTGCAGCCTGGCCCTCAGCGCTGTCCTCAGTTCAGCTCTTGATTCTTTTAGTGACTTCAGGATGTTCATCTACCCAGGGGTATTCCAAATCTGCATAAGGGAGCTGGGTGACAATTTACAAAGGACACGAGTGAAAACTGGGCATAGAAATCCTTTAGATACCTTTAAAAACTCAGCCGGTCTTTCCTCCCAACTCAGGTCTGGACACAAGAGAGGGGTGTATAAATAAAGGAAGATTTTCACAACCCTTTTATTCTCTTTCTCACCTTGATCTCAATGCCAGTTCACTCCTGCTCATTTTTACTCAGCCTCTTTTTATAGCATATATGGCATAGCTGTGGAAGTAGCACCATCCAGTTCAATAATTTAGTCTTGGATCCCTCATTTTCCTCATTTCCAGTAACCTCATGATCAGTGTTAAAGAAAGATTTGGCATGTCTGTGAAAGCTTGTGGAATAAAAAGATCTCACAATGAGAAGGCACAACAATCACATCAGCTGGGGCAAGCTCAGCTGCTGCAGCCATATAAATCATCAAAAAAGACCACAGTCCACAGCACAACTAACCCTCAGGAGGACAGAAAAGCCAGCAGGTCTAAGGAGAAGATTAGAAGACTAGTTTTCCCAGCAAGATCCAGGCTTTGAGGCTCAGCTCCAGAAAAATGCTGTGTTGTCAGATTGCAATACCATCATTAGCAAAACACTCGGAGCCTTTTTCTACTTCTTGCTGGGTTGTTTAAGATAGCTATCACCATCTTCAGTGGCAGCTGTGCAAAACACTCCAAGCCTTTCTCTCCTTAATGCTGGTTTTTAAGATAGGTGTCATCAACTTCAGTGCGAGGCATACCCTGTCCGTGGCAGACTGGGCATGGGACAGTGCTGGAGCAGGATCAGGACCTGGGTAGCAAAAGCTTTCTTGCACAGTGCACTGCTTTTAGACGTTTGTGTTGTGTTTTCCTTCCTCATTTAGAGCTCTCTGAGGCTCAGAACCTCTGTTCATAGCGGTATGAACAACACACAGCTGGCAAAAGCATCACAGCAAGCACCATTTACATTTTGACCTCAGTTCCCCAGCTCAGTTACTAGGACTTTCCCTTACCTATGTGCCCCATCTTCCTGTCACAAACAGCTTGTCACCTGTGACACAAAGGAGCAAGCCTGAATGAAGAAACAGGGGAGACAGACACTTTTCTGTGCAAAGGCCTCTTGGTGCTAAAGGCAAGTAGCTCTGGGAACGCTGACTTACAGAGGCCAGGCATGCCCCACAGGAGTCCCCTATGTGCACAGGAGACAAGGTGCCCACACTGTCACACTCTCTGAGGATGTCAGACAGGGCAGATGGAGCCCTCTCAGGCTCTGAGACCACAGGGAATTTCACAGGTGCTGTTCAGCAATGCAATCAAGAGGTATTTGTGACCAGTTCGGGACAAAGAGCTCTGAAAGGGGCAAGGATGGGAATTTCCCCCTTGACATCCTCCTCCAAGGGGCTCAGGTCATAGTGTCTGTGTGAGTGTAGGACTTGCTGCTGTGTCTGGGACAGCTCACAGCCCACCAAGCTTCAGGCTCCATCCACCTTCAGACCCTCCTGAGCTCCAGGCCTGGCTCTGCACAGAGGTTTCTCTCCTTCCACAGGGGAAGATGCCTGCAGGGAGTTGCAAGATTCTGGCTGCTTTTTTTGCTTGCTCCAGAGGTCTCTGCTGGTGCATTTTCACCTGGCTTCTAAGCAAAATGCAAGCTGAAATGGGAGCCACTGTTTGTCACTACAGGCACAGGAGCCAGTGGGTGTTCTGCTGTCCCTGCCTGGCTGGGAAGGGAGAGCAATGGTGCCGGTACCAATCATGCGGGTGCTGCACGCACAGCACACAGTGACAGAAACAAAAGGAGAGAAGCTGCATGAAAGGCCTCCGTGAGTTGTTTCACTGTGACATCTATGAAATCCTGTCTAAATAATGAAATTCCAGATTTCTGACTGGGCTGGATGAGAGAAGTGGTGCATTCTGTCCATTAGACCTTTATGTGTTGTTCCTTATGGGCCAAGCTCAGACATCCCTGTTGGCTGTGGGTTCTCTGAGTCTCTGCTCACTGTCCATGTTGCCTAACACATGATGTGTTCAGCTAAAGCCTGATGCTAGTCATCCAGTCAGGCCAGTTTTGCTAAATTTTCCAAAAGCTCTCTCTCTTGCAGGGAACTCATACCTGCCATGAGTAGCTAACATGCAGTTATTAAGGTTAAGACAAAGAAAAAGAGTCCTTAACAGAAGGCTGGGTTTGATTTACTTCCTTTATTTTGAGAGGAAAGCCCAGCATAAAACTGTAAAGAAATTACACTTTGCACCATATCTTTCTCTAGGAATACCTAATTAGGTGTTTTTCAACAAAAGATTGAGCTACATTTGTCTTCGTCATTGACAATCACATCAAATCATGATGAAAAGGAACGTACTGATTTAAATCTAATAATTAAGAGACATGAGTCCCCGTATTAATTATCAATAAACTGAACTTTAATTGGAAAACAGGAAGTAAACAAATTTACCTTCTCATGCCTACTGAAACACTGAAGTTAGTCAAGAGAGATTTAAGCCTCATGAACATCTGCATTCTCTGTCAAAAGTGCCTCTGAAATTTTTTAAACTGATGTCCTGGCATCTTGCAGAATATGTGTTTACACTTGAGCAGCTTAGCCCCAAGTCCTTTCTGCCTCTGATATTCATGTCATTATTCATCCCAGTACAAGACACTCCAAGGCTTCAAAGGCTTCTGGAAGGCTATGAGCCTTTCCTAGAGCTTTACAGAGCATAAAATAGTTACGGATCCAGTCTGTCTGTAATGTAGCTTGTTTGGGTGGGAGGTAGCACTGTCCTCCTCATTTGGCAGGTGAGGAGGCTGACACATCATATACTAACACCAACATTTGCAAATATTTTCCTAAAGCTAAGCACTAAGTTCTTATCTTGACATTTAAAGAAAAAAAATTAGCCTGTTTCAGTTCTCATCTTCTCCTGAAGTTAATGGCAGCTACAGATATTAAGCAAATATATTTAAAATGTGAGCTGTTGATCTCACTTCTAATGGGTTTAGGTACTCTTCTGCAAAAATGTTTCAAACTATTGCTCCAAGGCAAGGATCCTGCAGCACAAATGAGGACTGGTGGTACTAATCAGAAAGAGAAAAGATTCCTCTCTTTCTACCCTATGATTATCTATCAATATCCATCTTGAACATGAAAGCCTACACTAATATCCCTTGGTATGATCTAGCCCCAGAGCTGGCACTCTGGAATAGGGCACGCACAAAGTAAGACTGATTATTCATCTGTAGTTCAGATTACTTTTTCGACATTCCTTAGGTCAAAGCCTTCAATTATGTCACCACATAACCATCTGCCATTTACAGGAGCTCTCCCTCTCTTGCAGCGCAGGAAATGTGCTGAGGTAGTGAGCAGCTTCCCAATGCTCTCTTGGTTTCCATTGATGAGAAGGTGAGCAAGCTTTCTTTATTCAAATTCTTTCAAATTAACCAAACTAATTTAATGTTATAACCCTCCTGTAAGACATGGGGCTTACTCACACAAACATGTATATAAAACTGAGACAGGGAGAGAAGGGTCACACCACTAACTGTGGGTCCTCATTTTGGCCAAGCTGCTTCAATTTGCATAACATTATAATATTATATAGAAGTCATACATAAGATCACAGCTTTGTTACTTTGGCACCACATATGACTGCCCAGAGCTGGAAATAAAGCCTTATGTTTTAATTTGATAGAAGGCAGTTGTCTGATAGCTTTCAATCCCCCTCTTCATTTACTACATAATTTTCACTTACCACATACTTTTCATTTACTTTATGAGCCTCATTCATTCCTAAAAGAAGTTCATCCTGTTATTGAACAGAAAAATAGCCCATAGGAAAATGGTGTTTGCTACCAGCTTCAAAAGCCGTCTTCACTTGTCTACACAAAAGGAACAAAACAAGGTTCTGCTTTTTAAGCGTGTTGGTATTGTCTGTATGGGAAATACTGACCATCTTTTTCAAGCTGTAACTCGGCCCGGGTTTGCACCCAGCAGCAGAGCAGCACCAGCCTCGTGGCTGCTGTTCATGGTTTGGGCTGTGCTGATTCACTGCTCAGTCCTTGAAGTACTTGAGTGGCAACAAGGGATCCTCACTCCCACCACAGCCCAGTGCTACAGGATGGTGGGGTGCTTTTGCCAGCGAGTTTACAGCATGTCCTGGGATCTCTGGCTCACGCTGGGAGAAGTGATCTTTGTGTCAGATGTGTCTGCTTCCCCACTATCTCCTGGAACTTCTCTGCTCCAGGGAGAGGGTCCCAGTCTCTGTGCCCAGTACCTCACAGCCCCTTGGCAGACACAGCACAGGCCTAATCCTCATAGTAAATTCAGACTGATTTTCAGTGCTCGTTAAAGAAAATGTTGGATGTATTTTCTTTTAAGTGACAAAAGGAAGTCTTTTATTTGAGCTTTTAAAACTTGACATTGGTTGAACTGCTGGAAAATCACAGCCCAAATAATTTAATGATGTTTCAAGCAGCTTCAAGCAAAATCTTACAGCAGGAGATGCTCTAAAGCTTTAAGGCAATGCCAAGTAGCATTCCTCAGCAACACAAGTTGGAGTAGACCACCAGCCAAATTCAGAAGTAAAGGGAAGCACCTTTGCTGCTCTAATTCCTGTTCAGTGGCTTTTTTTTTGCAGTCCCAAACTACTGTCAAGCAGTCTTTCTGGTTGAAAATCTAGATGCATCCATTATCCCCTGACGTTTATTGTGACAGTGTGCTATTAAGAGGAAAGAAAAGTTATTCATCTGGGAATCACTTGACAATATAAATGGTGCTATTTTGAGCTTTTGTTGCCATTACAATTAATCAAGTAAGAGGCAGTCAGTTTGGTGGGGTGTTTTGTTTTGGTTTTTTTTTTTTTTTTATTTTGCTTATGCTGTACTTCATTTAAGAAATCTGGCAACTTCTTCCGCAAAGTAGTGCTAGTTTTGATATTCCATCCCATTATGAGGCCAGTTTTCACCAATTTAGCAAGAAAGATTCTGCAGTACCTTTTAATCGTGTCACATGCTCAGGCTTAGTGGGAAAGACACAAAATGAAGGATGTAAAAAGTGCAGCAAAGACTGATAAAGCTCCTTTTTTCCCCATAGCTAGCTACACATACAGACACTGGCAGCCACGCACATCCAGCCTGTTCCACCTGATGACATTCCCATCCATTTTGCTTTGGTTTAGTTACGTGTACGTGCAGTGGGACTCTGGTATTTCATCAGGCACTTTGGTGGAAGGGAGCATGAGCTGCTGGAGAATGATGTAAGGAGCCACAGAGGAGCCATCAGGTCCCTGGTGTCTCTGTTTCAGTGAAATAAATGACAGATTCATGACAACACCAAAAAGTTCTAACATATTACTTCATAATCCACATTATTTGTGAGAATGCTACTCACCTAGTCCAGATAGATGTAACATGATATAACAGCCTCTAATGGATCATTTACAAATGACAAATAATTGGTATTGCCAACTTCTTCTTTTCTCACATCTAAAATAAAAGTCAGTGAGCTTCTTTATGGCAAGGAAAAGCCTTCCCAACTATAATCTAAAAAGAAATAAAAATCAAATAGTACTATGGCTCAAAAATGGGATATAAGATATCCCATGCTCATTAAGACAGACAAGCATCTCAGTGAAGAAAAACAGGGAGAGAAAAAAGAGAAAATGCTGTAAATTTTGGTTACTTAGGCAATTTCCTTGTTGCTTTAGCAACATATCAGAAGTAAGGGACAAAAAACTCAGGATTTTTAATATTTTAATTAAACCTTTCATCAGCTTCAAAAGATTCCATCTCTTCCCCCTTTCACTCACCTGAACTTAAAAGAAATGTATATATCAAGCAATACAAAACTAATAAATAAATACATAGATAAATAAATAACATGGTATTTTACGTAATTTGCAAGTACACAGCAAGTGGTACTGAGAGTAGCCAGGGAGAAACAGTAGATGTGGTTCTATCTTTTTGCTTGGATGCTCCTTCCCTTCTTCTCTTATTTTGTAATTCTCTCTGAATTGCAAATTTTATTCTATAGATGAGGAACCTGGCACATTTTTTGATTCCATTAATGCAGAGCTCATTATTCCTGAATAAATAACTAAAGTTTCTGTTATTGGAAGGTAGAAAAACAGTTTCTTTTGTATGAATCCATTTTGACTGGTGTATCTAACCTACAGGGTCAGTGGGATATCACTCATACAGGTAAATCATTCATATTCAGCGGAATTCATAAAAAGGTCATTGATCAGACACTGTGGTCTCATAACATTACGAAGAAGGTGGTCTTTTATTATTCCACAGTGAGGCACTGAGACTCCAGACATCCACAGGGAGTCCTTGAGCACATTCTCTCCATAGGACACCAATGTACACATACACTTGAATTCCAGACCTCTTTTCATCTGGGGTTATTCACAAAGCGTGGTTGGTGATACATAATGTGAGGCTGACAAAGCTGGCAGTATCCTCTTCAGAAAAATAGTCTGAGGTGAAAAAATATGAAGCATTTTCACGGTTCAAAAAAGAAAAACTTCAAAAAGATTTTCGAAAGTATTATCTTGGCTGCGCTCCCAAGCACTTGAGAGCTGACTGCCAAAGCACTGAGTCTCCAGTAAGATAAAAATATCTGTTCATACACACACACACACACACACACACATTCAATATGCATCTAAAGACCTATTCAAATAATATTAAATGATTCAAACTGGCACAAGCATGAAGCCTGCAGAGAATATGGCAATCCCTTCAGTAACTCTTTCCTGGTCCACAGAAACTTTGCCAGAGTGAGATTCTATAAAAATCCAAGCTCCAAGCACGTCTCCTGCCTTACTGCCACAGCACAGGAGGCATCTCTTCCAACAAGACTTACAGCTTCTTTCCAAATTTAGGGCACCATGTACCCTGCAACACATTATCTCCCACGCTAACAGGGAGACTGCAAACACAGGTGATCATGTTTTTCAGCTACTAGCTTTTATTAATTCTGGAAACTTGCTGTGAGTTCATTTATTAATTAATATTTATTTGTTGTTTGCTATGAAGGCAACTGTTGCTTTTACCACTTTCCTGGCAAAGGAATACTATCTAAAGGCACAGTTCTAAAGTTCTAAGGACACCATCAAGCACATGGCTCAAATGGTTCTTCTCTTGGCAAACAAGAAGCTAAATAGCAAGTGTGACTGTAAATGTGGGAAGTAATAAAATCAGTCCTTGGCCACAACAGGCAACGAGCCCAGAAGCTTTGCAAGTGGCCACATGGTCATGACCATAAACCTCACACCTCCTTAGTGTTTTTAGACATTATTAAATGTCTTTCTTCTGAACTTAGGAGAGAGAATAGGCGTTTAATGAAGACAGGTGGGACCTGGAACTGACAAAGCAATATCTTTTCCTCCTGAATAAAAATTTCATTAAAAGCTCCGTGCCAGTCCGTCACTTGTAAGTCAGCATGAGATAGGGAGGAATTCTGTATTAAGTAACTAAGTGTCTTTCATGGACAGATACAATACCACTTTTTTATACCATGGGACACATAGTAACTTAAGAAATTACATTAAATGATAAGTAAGAAAGAGAATTCTCTGTGCCTCCAGGCCAGATAGAGCACTCCATTAAAATTCTCCATTAAAATGTCTAATTGCGAAACTTCATACATTTATCCAGAATGTGAATGTGCATAGGCTTGCTTCTCCAGGTAAAACTGCTCAGAACTGTGCATCTTGCTTAATTTGAGGAAGATGAACATTCAACATTTAAAACTGTTCACATGGAATATTCCTCAGTACTGAGGAGCTACCATCGTTTTGCATGAGGAAACTACAGGAGTGTTTTGTTTTAGAGTGGCTTGGGTGCTAATCTGCATCTGCCCGTGCTGTGATGAAAGCTGTAGTTTGAAATCTCTGAGTTTTCTTTATCATCTGTAGGCAAAGCCTTGTACCAAGCCCTCTATCTTCCCCCTATGCCATGGTTTCCTTTCTCTGGATTTTCAGCCAGAGTAAAGGCAGCATCTGATGTACCTCTCACCGTCTGCAGCAGCAGTGCCAACATAAACGTATAAATAGCAAACTGCTGAAGTCAGGATGGCTGTATGGATTTTGTAGAAGGAAACATCCCGATAAAAACCACGTGACATAAGACACTGTAAGATGTTTATAATCTTTGTGTAAACATTTGGAGACTGGGATTTATAATGACACAATTGACAGGGTATTAGCTAAAACACCTGTTGAGGACAAGACAAATGGCCAGTCTAGACTGAAGATGAGGGTCTTGCAAAAATGAGGGATGATGTTATTGCTCTTGGAGATTAGCTTAGAACTGCTGAAACACCCAGCTACTGCTCATTGTATTTCCAAATTGCTGTGTGAACCTGATGGTGAGATACTGCATCTACAGATCGCATAATAGTAGAAAGAAACACATTTTTCATTCTCTTCTTAATGTAAAAAGTGAACTTTAAAATTAATTATGTCATTTAGATTAAATAATTCAAAAACTGGTTCAGTAAAAGAAAAAAGTTATTACCATTACATATTTTAATGCTAGAATAAGTGAAGGCAAGTGCGCTTTAATTATGTGTTGTAATTTGGACCACAATTAAATCATGCCATTTTTAATTCAGCCACTCCATTATTTTGGAGTTTAGATTATACAAACAAACAAAAAAAACCCAAAAAAACAACCAAAAAGCCCCAAAACAAAACAAACCACACCACAAAGAAGTCAGAAATGAGCTTCTCTTAGATAGACAATATTTCACAGGAGGATTGACAAAGGCAAAGATCTCACTGGTTTGTTTATAAAACACAGTATCATTTGAATCTAACCTGAGCAAAACAGCTGTCAAAAGCTTTCCTCCTTCTGGTGTCAGTTCAACACACTGCAATATTAATATGCAAAAGTCACAGATCAAAGTATACAATTAACAGTGACATTTAAACTGCCATTTTTATTAATGGCATCAGTATTCTTTGAAAGGCAGTTCCAAACATAGGCATAGGAATAATTTGAGACATGATTTAAAAAGCACAGGGTGGTAAATCACTTTTTTTTTTTGATAGAAAGAAGGCCATTAGCTTTTGCACACAATCTGCTTTCATAAGAGTACTTGGAGGAATCCCCAGTCTGAGTTTGTCCGTGCTAATGTTCTTAATGATGTTTCTTCCATCTAAATTACCCCAAACGACAATTTCTTCTTGAGTTTGGAAGCTGGCTTTTTAGAATCACACCAACATTCCAGTACGGATAAAGGCTTTTGCAGGTGAGAAGGCAGCTCAGCATTACAGAGCTCTCCTTGCAGACCAGCCTCTCTCACAGGACGTTGAGACTTTGCTGTGGGTTTCATCTTGCTTCTTCCCAAGTGCACAAAGTTTACCAATACTGGGGAGTTTGCTTTCTGGGTGCCTGGTACTGTACGACCTTTCAAATTCACTCCACGTGTAGCAGGCCAGAGGTGTTGTGAGTACGGAGGCTGCAATCAGGCTGTTAGCAGAACACAGCAAATGTGACAAGGACAATTGTCAGGTTCAAGTGTCAGGCAGCAGCAGGAAGGGGTGAGGCTTCTGCAGCTCCAGCTCAACATGTGCTGCTGTATGCAGGAGCCCCAGTGGCTACAGGGATGCTAAAGAGAATAAATCAGATCTAATACCTGGCCCTGAATCATACTGGAAGAGCACAGCTCGAACATCAGCAGTTAAAATTCCTTATTCTCCAACACAGGCTGGTCATACTTGGATTACATTTGGGGATGGCTACTGTCCCATGCTGGTGTTTGACCAACACCAAGGAACTGCTTGGGGAACTCCTCACAGGCATGTACCAAAAACCAAGATGGCATCTTCCTTTATTTTGCATTCATAAGAAAAAATACAAACAGATCAGCTCATGGAGTTCCCTAGTCATTGGAACTGGTTGGTTTAAGTTCAACAAATTAAAGAAATGAAAAATTTTCTATGTTAGAGGAACACAGAACTACACTTGAGTGGTGGTGGGAACATGTTTCTCTTGAATTTGCTGTGTATTTTAGTGCCATGCACAAAACCAAAATTTAATTCTGTTCAATCACTGGCAATTTTTAGAGAATACATGATAATAGGTATCAGCTGCGGCAAAAAATTCAATGAAAGTTTGCTGGAAGCCACAGCAGATAGAAACACCAATCCAAAGATTAGCATTTTAGTGTTATTATTCTTCAGGCTGTGCAGATGGTGGTTTGCCTAGTGCCTGCTCTTTTCAGGCACTGGCCCTAGTTTCAGGCACTATCCATGTTTCATCTCATTTGCATCATTTTAATTTAAAACAATAGTCTTTAAATTTCACAACATTTTCAAGTCAAAGGTGCCAGAATGACCTGGATAGTGGCAGACATCTGGAGAAAAATACAGACAGAATCTGGAAGAGCTATAGATTATGCTTACCTAAATTCCAACATTTCCAGCTGTCTCTGGTTTAAAACTTTCCTCTCTCCCCAGAGGAGGTATTTACTTCAGTGCACTTCCATGCTCCTGAAACCACCGATGCCAAGAGCAAAGCTGATTATTTTCTCAGTCAGGAGGAACTGGGTTACTGATCTCAGTACTGAATGGGTGCTGTGACTTGCACTACATAGAACCAGTCTTGTTGATCAGACACACTCTTCTACCCTAAAAGTCTGAAAATATTTTAATTTATGGAGACTACTATGTTGATTTATTTTTGTTGACACTACAGGATTTCAAATTCTGCCAAGAGGTTGAAGTCCTGGAAATTGTGGCCAGCTTGATACAAAGCTCCTGGACGCAAGAGACACTGGAGATTAAAGAGGGAGGCAGGTGCAGGAAACAAAGCTTGGCATGACAGATTGTCCATCACATGTGGCAGGGACAGGAGACGGCACTGCCAAGACAGCAGCAGCACCCAGCAGCTGCGGATGGACTATGCACAGGCCAGCCTGCATCAACCTGCTGTCGAGGAAAAACAGCTCTCAGAAACTCTTGATTTCCCTTGTGCTTGGATGAAACGCTCACCACGGCCCTCCTTGGGATTAGTGCAGAAAACAATCCTCTGTCTGTTTCTCGCCTGCCCTTTAACCCACAAGGATTCTTATCAGCATGACGTAGTTTTCAGTCCAAACACAAAATCACAGCCAGCTTCTGTGCCAGGTGTGATGGTGGGACTTTAAGCCCATGCCTGAGATTGCACTTGGAGGCAGCATTACCTACAAGTGGCCAGACTGGAATACGTTTTGCCCTCCTGGGGAGCACAGCCATCCATAGTTGGTATTATTGTAATATTATACTGATTATGAACAGAGAAACCACTGTAGGTGCAATTATTTTCTCACGAAAGTTTCATCAGAACAGATATATTGATTTCTTGGAGTTTCAACTAGTTAGTTTCCAACCAAAACTCATTTCTTAAATATCTTCTCAGCCATTCCTATCTAAAACTTTATATTGTCGAATTCCAGGTAATGCATGTGTAAGCCTTAAAATTTGCAGGAATACCAGGGTTGTAAGACATCCTTGGACCCCAGGGTCAGTACCCTGGAGGGTCCATTTAGCATAGGCGCATTTAGCTCCTAGCTCTGAAGTTTACATCCTCTTAACAAATAAGCATGCTTTATCTTCAAAAATACTTGATTGGAGTACGTATCTATGTTATAAACAAGTATAGTTTAAACTACTTTGCTACTTGTTCCAAGAAAAAAGAGCAAGCAGAAATACTCAGAGGGAAAAAAACCAAACAAACCAAACCCTAAAGCATTTTTTAGAATCTTTTTCAAGAAACTCCGAATTCTGTAAGTGCTCGTACTTTTCTTAATATCCTCATAGTTAAATGGTTTGACTTTCTGATGTAAAGGTCTTTCACCTAAATTTCCTTCTATTTAATTTTTTAAGTACTGAGAATACTCAAAATGGGATTTTAAAAATCTTTTTTATATTATTATTTTTCTGGAAAACATTTTTCAATTTATCTAACCTGAAATGAATTGAAAATCCAGTTTACTACTGTTTGCTCTGTTGATAACTGACTTTGTGCAAGTAACATGAAAAACTGTTGTTCAGTATATCTTCTATAAAATGAGAACGACAATCCTTCATAATCCTGTTTCTCTCTCTGTCTCTTGGGTGGAGAGACTCCACTGCGCTCAGGGATCCCAGGGAATGCCCATCCTCCAAGTGCTGTTGGACTTAATATAGTAATAAATTTAATATCACTGAAGTGGAAACAAAGTCTTTCTCTTGCCTAATATTTACATGCATGATCAAGTGTTTTCAGAGAGTTTCTCAGTATGTTTAAAACTGAATAAAGCATGCGTTTCGCTCTTATGAGGTAGCCATTCCAGATTAAAACTACTTTACTTTGACCTTATTTTCATAATTACATTAAGGTTTTTTCATATCCACTTTCATTAAACTGAATTAAGTCTTCACTTTATTAAACTGTGATTCCCTTAGGTTAGGAGAGAGGAATTACAATGGCATATGAATATTTCCATATTAAACTGACTTCTTTTTGCTCAGAGCTTTACTATTTAATAATTGCAAGATTCTTTCCAGTGATAGAAAAAAATCTAGTTTCTTAGTATCATTCATGCCAACAAGATTTAGCAGTAAGCTTCTTAAAAATAAAAGCAGCAACATTACAAAAGCACCAGAATGCATTTATACATGGTGCTCACCTAGAAATACATGAGGGATGCCTAGCCTTTAATATTGTGATCATCCTGTGGCTACAACACAGGGCTGTGTCCTGCTCTTAAATTTTCTTTGGACCTGCTCTGCGAACTTTGTTACATGACTGTAGCTTTTTGAAAACTCATCTATTCCTATGTGAAAGGATCAGACTGATAACAGCTCGGCTGTAAGTGCTGTATTTGTTGACTGTTCCTGAGTTCCAGCTCTTCAAGGTGCCCATTGCAATTTCCTGATCATTTTTACACTAAAATGTATTTTGTGAGTTCTCAGTAAGATATGCACAGTATGTTGTAAAATAAATTCCAAAAATGGAAAGGATGTTGCTGGGTGAACTTAATCACTAAGTGGATCAAAATGCCTGTGTAAAAACCTTTGATGAGGGTTACTTGGTACACACAATTTGTCTCTTTGGTCATGATCCAAAGCTTATTTAGCTCAGTGCTCAGTGCAAAGACTGCCTACACAGGATTTAGATTGTAGTCTGCATCTCCAGTAAACCCTTTCAGCCACTCCCCTCTTTCAGACAATCTCAGCTTCATTTATCTGATACTTGTTTCTTGTCATGTCTTAGCACCCCTTTCACGTTGAAGCGCTTGAGGCACATTGTCTCTTTATCCTCTTAACAAAATATTCTTGTTATATTTTCCGAGTCCAGGAGATATTTAAAAATAAAAGGTCCAAATATTTATTCTCACTGTAAGTGGTACACAATTTTATTCAAAAAGTTTAAGTAATCACAGAGTCAAAACCAAAGGCAATGAACAACCTGATACAAATCTCTGACTCTCATCTTTGTGCGGCACAGCCTCACTTGGGAAATGCCTTCCTGAGGTTCAGAGTTCTTTGCTGCACTGACTCCAACTCCTGCCTCATTCCCACAGGGGCTGCTGCTTGGGCTCCTCAGAGTTCCCCTTCAGAAGTGCAGGGCAGAGGCAGCTGAGCTGGTCTTGCACACCCCTTACCTTTTCACTCGGGAGTGGCGTGGCAAAGATCTCATGCTTGCACTACAGAGACTCTACTGTTGTAACTAGTTTACCTTGTAGATGCCAGCAGATAAGGGAGAAGTGGGGTAATATTATGAATAAGAATGACCACAATACTTCGCTCTGAATTGACAAATAGGTGGAAAAAAGCTTATCAGAACAGATGGCTTGATGCATACAAAAAATACTTTGTGAATACATGATTAGACATGACAGTCCTTATTGTTTCACACACACAGATTTTGATGGCAGAAGTGATACCAAAAGTTTTGAATTGTGGACAAGGCTTTTTCTGCAAAGCTCCTGAGTGGAAACAGCAGACACGAACAGCTTCTCTGCAGGTCTGGTTGCATCAGCCACACAGATAGCAAAAGTGGAGCTGACAAAAGTTGCCTTTCCTCTATACAGTTACATCTGCCAAGGGGGCCCGGTGGCACAATGTCACCCAGTAAGGTGACACAGCTCTGCAGCACCAGCTGACTCTGTTATCCTGTGCAGCTCATGCTAGACCTACCCCCCAAGGAAGCAGCGTTCAATCTGGACACATACTCAGGATTCAGATCCACCTTTAACCTTAGTAGTGCACTGTAAAAGTTAAGTCAGCCTGTAAAAACAGCAAACATAGTTATCTGTCATTCTCAGAATAATTGTGAAGTATTTGTCCTGACTGCTATGAAATTAGATCTTATTCCTTAAAATGTCAAATGATTTGTTCAAATGCTCAGTTCAGGCACTTCTACCTGAGAGGTGTTTAACCCAGCAATGGCTGACCTTGCATCAACAGAAGATCCTTGTCCCATTTTAGTCAATGACAAGAATGTCAGGGAGGCACGAAAATAGGAAAGATCTCCATTAATCAAACAGAAGTGTTAACGTCTTCCCTTTCTCAGAAAAACTGCTGTGCAGAGAGAGTGAAAATAGTGATAGTGAGAAAACAAAGGATAAGGAACACTCTTTGTATAACATGTACAATAGGAAGTTATAAATGTGTTGGTTTTGCTAATGATTTGGTTTTGCTACAGTTGATCATAAAGCAGAATCTTCCTCCTCTCTGGAGATCTTGTGTCTTTTTTAATGCGGGTGGGGATATCTCTTTGTCTAAATTGTTAAAAAGTAGGAAAAAGAATCTGAACTCTGTACTCAAAATATCTCAACAATGTCTAAAAAATATAAAAGCTGTCATAATACTTTCAGGAGAAAAGATGGGAAAGATGGGAGAAAACTGGCATGTGGTTACAGTTAAAATTGCTTTTTGTGTGGACATCATTTTGCTCTTGGGGGAAAAAATCACAGAAATGAGAGGTTTATAAAATACTGTCTAATTTCCTATATTTCATAATGTTTAGGGACAAGTTTGCTTTCACCTCTTTCAGAATTTTGAAAAATTATCACTGTCTGAGAGTCCTACCATTAAAACTAATTAACAACACTAGGGCTCTCCTTGTCTGTCTCTTGACTACAGTTCAACAGCGGGACGTGCACATAAACTTCGAACACAAGTAATGAAGCGACGATGTGCTATAATAACATGATAATTGATAGGTCATTGGTGCTTCAGTCTTCTGTAAGTCGGGTCATAGCGAGAAGATGTCAGATTACTGGAAAGAAATGTGACATTGTGAATGAAAAATTATCATAACCCAGTCTTACAGTGATCTTCAAAAAGGGTGAAAAAACCCCTGTGAGAACAGGGGACTTGAGCCATAAAAGTAATGATTTATGCCTCTGAAATTAGATGTGGTATCCTCATGTTTGGTGAAAACTGAACCATAAGCAGTTTTAAATTGAGAACAAGGATTATAACTCTTTGGATTTAAGGGAGTAATTGATTCATTCAAATAACTACACATTCTAGCAAGTTAAATAATGAAATGTATTAGTTTACAGAGAAGAACTGGAACGTGAGAAAAATTTACACTTCTATATACTTCTTCTGCCATATAAGACTCATCTTATTGGGATCATTATTAAATATAAATAGATCTCTGCAGCCCTGTTTTTAATTTAAGGGTGCCAAAGCTGAGAAACATGATGTACAAGCAAAAGCTTGCAGAGTGGAAATGAATGATTATATAATGAAACCAGATCCGCTGGTGTGAGGTTTCTTATCTGCACAGTCTGCTCATTACATTTCACAGCAACTCTACAATTCAAGAAACTCATTGTCAAGCAACTAAGAATACATTAAGCAATGTTTGCAGCTCAACCAGAGAAGTCATTCCTAGTCATGCTTGTCCTTCCTAGCAGAAAGAGGAGCAAAAAAGAAAGGACAGGCATGTCCTGTTCATTATCTATAAAATAGATTTGTTTCACTGCAAATAGGGACAGCTGTCCTGGAACAACCCAGGAGCATGTCATGCTGTGTGGAAATGTTTTCAAACGTTTCCATGCCTATTGCATGATCTTTCCTGAAACAATATGCTCCTTCAATAATTTGGGAATGTTTTCTCTTTTCCCTTGTTAGTATTACATCCATGAGCCCAATCCACTTAAGGGAGTGAGGTTCTATCCATTTGTGAAACACAAAACAAAGCAAATAGATTAATAGACAATATACTTCAGGTTAAAATAATCTTATAATTCTGATCAACTTGGCCATTAGCCTTGTTTGGGTTGTGAAGTTCATAGCGTAGGAGACATGCCTTCCTTGGTGTCTTCTCCATGTGCAAGTAGGCTGCAAGTCCTTGGGGTTTACAATGACAGTAATTTCCCCTTGTAACTGCAAATATTTCCACTGCTGTGAGGTGGTTCTCCACTCTTTGAGCTCTGTGGGTGTCATTACAGAAGTTTAATTATATGCCACACATATGCTACTATTTCTGCTTTCAGTCTTTATACATGGGCTGCATGAACTTAAAACCCAACAATTTAGGTATTTAATTTTGGGGCTGTTTGAAATAATCAACCATTTACCAGCAGCTCCCAGATGATTGTTCTCACAGCTGTTCAGAGTTCTCATGGAGTGAGGAAGCAAAATGGAAAACCCTGGTGTAATATAGTGATAGCTTAGGGCAGGTGAGTTGAGAGAAGGTGAGTTGTCATCCAAACTTTGAACAGTCTCTAATCACATAAGAAACACTCGACTCTCTTGATAATTCAGTGGTGTGTTTTGATCATCATGAACTATTTGAAGTGAGCATAGCATGAGACAGACAGCAAATGCACATGCTAGTCAATGGTGAAGCGGGAGAAGGTCCACCAGGCTTCTCTGCATGTGCTACACAAAGACTTGTTCTGGTGTTTGCCAACCTCCAGCAAAGGCCGGAGTTTCTTTGCCTGCGACCACGTTACTCAAAATGCCCACGGATCAGAGCACATATGATCTAGTTTTAAATCTCATCTGAAAATTCTATGGGGCACATACCACATCAAGCCCAATTAACTGCTTCCAAAAAGATGAAGGTTTGGCTAATTATCTACAAATCTACATTCTAGACAAGCCCAGGAAACGGTTCTGTTTTCTGAAATTCCTTTGAAAAACATGCACTCCAAAACATACTGAGGAAGGCATTTTAGCAAAAAAATGGACAATCACCATGCATTTATCATACAGCAATTATCATAGGACATACTGCCTTTATCCTTTAACTGAGCTAAATTATACTAACCAAGAGGCATATTTTGTCAGAAATTCTAAAGAAATTACATGACGCCAGGCACTGGTAAGAAAGTGCAGAGCTTCTAGTTTCTAGATTTTTCAAACCAATTTATGTACTTTTTTGTGTATGAAATACATTAGCACTGTATTGCCTAGTTTAAGAAAATGACAGTTGAAAGAAATTTGGATAGGTAAATTTTGATTTACCTATCCAAACATTTTCTATTGCTATTATTCCTGCAAATATCTGAGCAGCCGTCACCTAAAAGAAGCTGAAAGAGCAAAACCTTGTAATATCTGTACGTATTTTTGCCTTCTCAGAACTAGAAACACTTCTCTTGTTGAACATTGTTTTTTTCTTTTGTAGGAAAAAAAAATTGCTCATGGCTTGCCAAGGAAAGATAGTCTCTGTGTTTACAAGGACTGCATGTTCATTTGCCCATCCATCCTTTAAATACCAGGTGCCGAACAAGCTCATTCATTTCAGTCATATGTAGGAGGCTTCCAGCCTTAATTAAGTCCTAATAACTTTCAGAGAGGTAAGGAGCTGTATTTATGCTACATGCCCAAATCCCACCACAGGAGAGCAGATGAAACAGTCTATCCCACATTCAGCTGGGAAGCAGTGTTCCCAGTTCAGGAGTGGTGACACCAGTGCTGGCGTGATGGTCTTCCTGAGTGTAGCTGTGTGCCATCCCTAGCACGAGTGGTGTCTCCCCCAATGGGTACACTGAAGAAGTGACAAGGAAGAAATGAGGGTTTTGAAGTGAGAAGGAGGAAGCATTAGGACAACAAAAATACACGATTCCATTCAGTTTCATCATTCCATTGAAAAGCTTGTTTAAATGAGGCGCTTGCTTTTGTTGCTCCAGGCATAGCATCGCTGCATGTATTTGGGCTTTTATCTTCTGGTTGAGCTATTAAAGATCACCAGTGCTGTGATGGTGAACAGGCATGATGAATGCTCAAAACTGCAAAGTCAGCGAGAGCCAAGGCTGCTCAGCACTTCCTGGAGGAAAATGGTTTCATCCAGGAGCATGAGCACTGGATTGGGCCCCAAATTCCACTTCTTCGGCTCCCTGCATGGCCTCCAGAGATAATTTTGTTGCACTTTCATGGACATCAGATGTAGATAATGATGCATTTCATCTCATAGCAGCCATATGATCATTAAAGTTCATGATTCATTTGGACACCGCTGTGCTCTAGTATGCTCTGGAAAGGATCATGAGGAAAGAAATAATTCTGCACTTGTTCCATGGTCTAGCCACCATCTAAGCAACGAGGCTATTCTCTGAGCATACTGCACTACAATGAATGGAGCTGGGAACAGGGGAAGAATATAGTTGTGCCATTAAGGACTGGCCCATATATGGTGCCAACTTAAAGTTGGATGGATAGCCTCATTTCTGGCATTTCATAATTTTGAATGCTTGGCTTTCCAAGCAGACCATTATTTCCTAACTAAGCAAAAAGGCAGTTTCAGTCACCTGTACTGTGCAAAAAAAGTCCACTGAAAAATACCCACCAAAGTGACAGCTAATGGTTAGAATTCACACTTTCTACAATGGGCAGCAGTTACTGGCATATTGAACAAAGAGGTTAAGAGACCACTGGTTGATGTGTTCTTCAATACAGCAAAGGAAGGGCATGGAAGAAACTACCACTGCTGGATGTGGCAAATCTGTGTAGGTAATGCGTACACTTTGCTCTCTCAGCAGTCATTTAAAAGAGCACTGGAACATGTTAGTTTTGGGGCATGAATCTCAGCTTTCCTACACTAACTCACATGTTTGACACTAAATGTAACTGAAGTACTGTGTTGGATTGAGACGGGTTTTTGTCAGCCCTGTAGTTTTCCAAAACTACTAAATTTTCTCCAGGCGTTACCCCTTTATAGATATATCTTCACTGTAATTGAGAGATATAAACTAAAAAATCATTGAAAATAAAACCAGGACTCTTGAAATACATTATTGGTTTTAAAATAATCAAATTTGCTGTTAGGTCACACTCCTCAAATTTCAAACATCTTGACTATTTTTCTGAGAAGCAGCAGAATAGTAGGTCATCTGGAGGAAAAAAAAGGACTTGAGACTTCTTTGAAGTAGTTTATAGGAGGCTGCTAGAAGAAATGTTTTCATTTAGGAGAAAAAGAACAAAAAGAAAAAAAAAATTGGTTGGTATCCATACATGCCATGTGACAAGCTGCTTTTTGAAAAGACTGTTTATGGTTGTTAAACCTTATACGCATCTGAGAACCAATTTTGAAAAAAAAAAGCTCTCTGATCTCTAGCACACACGCAATCACACGTAAGACAGAAAGTGTTTGCTAGGTCCAGCAGCAGGAAGTAAGGTCAACTGTAACTTTGGGACATTTTAAATAAACACCTTCAGTTCTAAATTGAACTTCTATATATGCAATCTGTAACTCTCTTCTGTAAGTGATTTTCCTTCTGCCAAGAACTGGATTCTTTGGTATTTTGCATCTATGACAGCAAGAAACTGTAAAAGAAGCTCAGAAGAGATGAGACCTGAGCTCTGACCAGGCAGTTTCTTGTTAGGAAGAAAATATCCTTCATCCGGAAGTTATGTGTGAAGAACTTAATACGTTTGTCACTGAGACAAATCACTGACTCAGAGCTGCAACAGCTTGGGAAAGGAGTGGCTTTGCATTTTGTGGTCCACAACACAAATTTGCTGGGTAGATGTTTGAGAGAGGGTTAATATTTGAGAACTATCTCTATGATAAAAGCAAATAGACACCTTTAAAACTGTTGAGATCAATACCATCAGTTACAAGATTAGATTAAACAAACAAGGCAACAAACTGCAGACCACATAATTTCTGAACTAGTCAGGTACCTTTTTTGATGTAAATTAAATGACAGACCAACAAATAGTGTCTGGTTTGTACACTTAACAGAGTATCTTAAAAAGGTATTTAGAGAAGTTAAATCTCTTTATAGGAACATCTTACCAGGAGAAAATAGGAGAAAATAATAAAAAAGAGACATTGAAGAAACAAAAATAGGTACTGATAGAAAATCAGCACTTCATTTTAGGCTACAACAAGATTCATCATGACTCAACTGTGAGATGTCTGTGCTGAATTAGTTGCCTGTGAATGATACAAAACGTACAGCCTGAAAATATTATGTCTGATATAAACAGACTGTTCACAAAATGAGGTACTTGGAAGTAGAAAGATTTGGTACATAACTCATGTTACCATGGTGAGATGGAAAGCGAGATGAAGATTGTAACTTCACTCCAAGTACTCCAGTTGGAAGAACAATACTGAACCTAAATACGCAACCCAGTGCCAGTTTTATGGACTCTCTTGGCAGTACTTTGAAAACTATCAAATTATAATCTTGATAGCAGACATTAAACCAGATGCCCCTTTCCTTGCTCATTGGTGCTCATGGAATTAGCAACATTTACATTCTAATTTTCAGTTTGACTGTTACTCAGCTTGCAAAAAATTTCCATATATATATATATATATGATATGGGTATGGCTCATTATTTTCTTTAATCATTTCACCTCTCTAACTAGCTATGGGGCCTAATGGATTAAAAAAACCAACCAAGCAAAAACCAGTGAACCTGAGCTTTTGAAATATTACATATGGACAAGAACAAAATTATTTGCTGACAAAACCACCTGCAGCTACCTTTTAGAAGGGTATATCAAAAGAATTAAAATTAGACATTCAGTCACTGGGATTTATGCCTAAAGTGAGGTCTTTATTTCCTTTTATGTTCAGACAGTTTAGAGACGTGTAGGCAATGAGGTCTCCATAGAATAGAGGCTGACAGACTAAAGCTTCAGCTTAACCAAATTCAACTGACAGCAGCTTTTGACTGCTGCTAACAATGCAGAGAACAGGCAGTAGTGGTCACCACAAATAAAAGTAAAATTACGCAAAAATGATAAATAACTGTAGCAAAAAGAAGCTGTGCGTACATAGAACAGCAGAAGCATGATGAAAACTGGCACTGCTCTCTGTCATGGTCACGAGTCACGCCAGTCTGAAGGACAAGAACGTCTTGGGAGCTGACCAGAGCAAGCATAGATAAACTATTGTCTTTGTCCCTCAGCTGATCAGCCAGCTGGCAAAAGTGCTCAGACCCCATTCCCTGGTTGCCAGCTCTCTGTGAACTGAGTGGTGCTGCTCCTCAGGAAGGATCTGGCAAAAAAGGCACATACAGCCAGGGGCAGGTCAAGAACTGGAACGCCATGGTGGAATACCGACTCAAGAAAGAAAATGGCTTCAAGGGCACTCTAATCCTGTTAAAACCAATTCAGAAAAAAAAAGGAAAAAAATAAAAGAAGTGTTTTTCTCAGTGAATGATGAAACTAAAGACTGTTTTGTCTGCAAATATAGGTAAAGTGATTGGGCATTAAACCCAGCTTCATTCTCATACAGTCATAGTAGTCTCACACTCATAGTAGTCAGACAATGTCTTCCAAATACGTTATTTCCATACTTTTCCTAAAAAAATGATGACTGAAAAAACTCACTGTTTTGTTTAGCAAAATACATCTTGATTTATTATTTATCAAATACAATTTGATATAGATTGAGTCTAATGGGGTTTTTTTTTGTTTTGCTTTGGGGTTTTTCTTGTTTATTTATTTGGTTTGTTTTGTTTGTTGGGGTTTTTTTTAATGGTTGAGAGCAGGGCCATCCCTACAAAACTATAGTCCAAATACCTACAGAGGAGCAATGAGGATAAGATGATACAGTATGGCAGCAGGAGCTACTAGCTTTCCCAGTAATGAAGACTGGGAATCTCCATTATTGTTCTCCATTATTTAGCCTGCTTGAAACTTCAGCAAACCTTCTCCATGCCAGCTCTCTGCCTCTGGCTGAAAAGCTCTAAAACCTGTCAACAAGACCTGTTCAGCCATTTCTTAGTAATAAACTANNNGGGGGGAGGGAGTAAATGACTGTCCCAAGTCAAATACCAAAAGCCTTTAGACTGGAAAGGTTTGAACTCCTGTGCTTGGCAGGAGGATCTTGAAAACTGACATAGGGTAGCACACATCAAACTTCACGTACCCATAAAAAAACCCTTCAAACTGGTCAGGTTTTGAACACCTCAGTTCAAACATTAATTTTAGCAACTCGCAGTTAAAACTAGTTTTAAGAAAGACATGCAGTTGCAACATAAATTCCAACACAATCTCCTCATGAATAAGATTGAAACCATTATTTTCTTTGATCGTAATATGGCTTGCTTCATTACATGGACTCATGGTCTGTTTAAGCCACACAGCAGCACTGAGGTCGACAAAAAATACGTAAGCATGGTTAGTTTAATTTGTTAAAGAAGCTTGCCCTTTTGAACACGAAGAGAGAGAGGAAAGAGCATAACCCTGTCTTCTGTCATTGCTGTGAAACCATGCAGCAAAGAATGCAGAGGAAAGCATCTGTATTTTCAGGTGAACCCATAATGAGTGAATAAGTATGATGTATATTTATGTCTATATGTGTATTAGCTATATTTCCAGATCTGCTGTAATAGTTATCTTTTCCATTCTGCGTCCCACCACAAAAAATAAGAAGCTGCCTGCATGTGACAAAGTCCATGCACAGGAATGAACTCTAGAAAGTGCAGAGGATGGGATGAGTCATGATGACTGAACTTCTCTTGCTTAAGTGTGTGAGCAGAATGGACACTTACTACAACAGTTTACAAAAGGTCACAGAACGCTTTTTGTTTCAGTTTTCCTGCTTTGCTCCACATATAAGATGCAACAAATGCTGTTGCTTTAAAGAGTTGTTACAAATTCAGTACATTTTACTGAATTAAAATTAAATATGTTGATCAACATGGATTTATTTACAATTGTGTCTAGTTGTCTAGTTGTCACTCATCACTCTAAGCATCTATGTAATTTAGTACCCATGCTTCCAAGTCATATCTTTAGCCACATTGCTGTAGCTGCAGATATTGTTCAGCAGGGTATAGGAAAAGTACATTTCTTAACCAAGATAAGCTAAGAATGATTAAGATTTTTAGTTAGGAGTGACACCAAGCATTATGGCGAGTTATCAACATGAACATAATTAGGAATTTCTAGTGCTTTTCACTACTTCAATTTTAGAACCATTTAAAACACACAAAAAATGTTTTCCTAGGGGAGCTTATGTCTGGGTGGTGCCTACTGCAGAGTCCACCCCCAGCCAGCTGGAGGTGCTGCAGTTTGCTGCTGATTGAGTAAATCCTCTCACCTCTCCTCACTTTCAGATGCTCACAGCCTCCATGTTCGGCTGTAGGTGCTATAGTTAATCATCACCACACAGATCATTGCCTCATCTTCTCTGCTGATGAGAGATCAAAATGACCCTGACTTTGTGGAAGAGGTCAGATGGAGTCACTGTGCACGGAAAGTAAGGACCTTGCATGGAAGAACTTACATCCCCTTCCTAGCACATGGCTTGGGAGTACTGAGAAGAATGAGGGCATGGCTAGTGAATGTGGGAAAAGGTGTTGCGGGAATAATGTCCACACATAAGCTAAAGTGAACAGCTAGTGAAGGAAGAAAGTTTAGCACAATAATACCCCAACTATTCCATCTTGCTTATCTGAATCCCAGTCAATGGCTGTCCTCCCTCTTGGCCTCAGTCCTCAGACTTGCAATGATGCTCTATAAGTATTGACCTATTTTGCCACAAATCTGCCTGCCAACAACACTCTGGAGGCTCAGCGCTGATAATGAAGACGAAGAATTTACCATTCTCACATGTAAAGAGGAAAAAATAAATATTTGCAGTGGAGACAATTCAAAAGCTGTTTCTCTCAATCTGTTGTCTAGGCAAACGCAGATTTACCAAAAGAAGTCAGGGAAGAAATCAGAAGATCTGTAGCTCTTTCACGACTGCTGGCTCCTACTTTACATGTTGCAGCCTCAGGCAGATGATGAGAGTCTCTCAGTCACTCAGTGCCTCACCAGTACAGTATCCATTCACCTTCTGAGAACTGAAAAGGCACAAAAGACTTTTCAAAAGAACAGAAGTAATGATAAAACTAACATAGATCAGAATGTGGGGAACAGGAAGCCTGTGACTAGGGAAAAAGTAAGCTTGATAGCCATGTGAAAACGGTACTCCAAGTCCATCACTTACTTGCATAGATTACAGGTGAGTTAGTCTGAGGAACGCTATCCCATCCTCTGTGCAAGACCATGATCCCTCATGAAAGAGGCTTCTGCTTGTGATCATCAGGGGTCTCTCCAGGCGTTTGCCAAAGACTGGCAAACATCACTGTTTGACATGACCTCTTCACAGCTGGAATCTCTTACTCTTCTGGACAGAAGGATCCCTTCATTACTTCACTTTTTACACCATTGTTTTACTGGCTTTAAACAAAAATTATTATTTATTTTTCTGGATTTTCCAATATATCTTTATGGTTGTCTAATAATAGTTTTGCATCCATGCATCCAAGATATATTTTATAACTGACACAGAAAGAGTACTTCTGTATTTCTCCAACTATATCTTTCAAATATCAGTAGAACTTTCCTATATGCTGAGAATGTATTACAAGTTCAAGCCTGCATCACTCAGTTAAATTTGTGGTCAAATTAAGAGACAAGAGTGGGTCATACTGCCTGGCTGGAAGTGAAGCCCCAGGGAAGCTAATTCTAACACATAATCTTAGCTTTCTGCTCATGGGTGCTCTCATACAGCTGATAGACAACATTTTCAGTGGGCAAAAAGTAGCCATACATTTGTAGATTGTGAATTCATACCTAAGTTTCAATTAACATTAAGTCAGTCCTCTTGTGTATATGCTTTGTAGTCAGGTGTTTTACTTGACCATAGAAGCATTTTTCCGGAATGTCCCCAGCCTTCCATTCCTACCTTGGTCTCTACTGTTTGTATGTTACTATCACTAAATGCAGTACTTTGGGGCATTTTGCTCAAAATCCACTGTTAAATGAATGCATTCAGTCACCTGTGCTGCTCCAGCAGTACGCTCTGTCTGTGGTCACGGTGTTCTTGTACCATGCAGATTTACTTTTGCCTTCGACTTTTGGGAAACACTACATGGAGCACAGGAAGTGCTCTGTGCATGCCCCACCAGATCAGAGAAACACACACGCACAGATACGCACGGCGTGCAAACCTGCTCAGTCATAGTGTCCAAGCAGCTCTGCATCCTCATACGCGCACAGGGAAACTGTCCGTGTGTCGTACTTCCACTTTTTCCAACTACTCACACCACCCCTTCAGCTATGAATTTGACTTCTAATGCAACTGCAGAGTAAGTCAAATGCATCCCTCTGCTTCAGGCAAGAATGTGCCTCCTGCAGCTTTCCTGGTCTAACTGGCTGAACCTGCTGCTGTCCCTTTCTCACCACTGGCTGACAAGTAAAAACATGAAAAATCTCTCATTCACTTCACAGGAGCAAAAGCTCAGAAGAACAGGAAAGTGACTATGAAAGAAAGAAATCATGAAAAAAAAGGTAAAAAATGAAAGGCTTAAACTGAGTTCAGGAGAAAAATAACACTCAGGGGAAAAGGAAATAAAAACACACGGTGGGGGAGCAAAGAAAAAGAAGGCGAAAAGGGAAGTTGTTAGAGAATTACAGTTGGTATGATGAAAATAGAAGGGTGATAAGGCAAAATTGTGTGGTAGAGGAAGTGGAGGATAGACTAACATGGGAAAGATTAGAAGAAGCACTCTTGAAGGAAGAGAGATACAAAAGACATTACAGATCAGAAAAAAAGGAAGCTACAGTGTTCTCTTACAAGCTAAACTATTTCACCAGTTCATTGTGTAATGATCATGAGGCTATTAAAATTTCTGTAGCATTTCCAGTGGTCGGCAAGTTCCTTAAACTCAGCTGCTGTTGGAAGCCAATGTTCTGACATGTGGATAAACAATTTAGCAAAGGAACCCAGTGGCTGGACAGGCTAATATAAACAAAAAGCAACTGTAAAAAAAAAAAAAAAATTATTCAGACCAAACTTCAGCCTTTAGGATGAGAGGGTACCAAAAGCCTGTTTTGTAAGATACACATTCCTCTTCCTCATTCCTGAGACCTCCAGTGCACAGGAAGAAAAAAAGCTCCACCAAAATCAAATAGCTTTTATTTCGTATTTGAAACATGAAGCATACATCTTATTTAAAGGCAACCAATCAGATGAGCCAGGTAATATGGCCAGAAATAACCCTTTCCTGGTCTCCCAGTTGAGGCAACTGAAGGTAATATATAATGTTGTTATCCCAATTGCTGTACCACAACGTGTACTGCACCACAGCCCTTGATCAACAGTGTTTTTGTTGACATTCAAGTGACAAAGGGAAGTCAGTTAAAAAGTAGAATTACATGTAAAAGATCAAGCGGCACAGAAATTTAGCTCACAATATGAAGATTACCTACTCTGCATTAGGTGGGTGTTGATTATATTTTATTCTATAACCACATACGTCATTGATTGCACTGCCCCGGGACTGCAAATGATTGAATTCTTCCAAGCTGCTTCACACAGGTATCAGCCACAAAATTTATGTGGCTGATACCTGTGTGAAACAGCTTGGAATTATATATTAATGAAATTAATATTAATGAAATTAAGGCAAATTGTTAGTTCAGGCAAGATCTACTGCTATATGTTTGGCATTATGTAATGTAATTAGTACTGATTAAATCATTAATCATGGCAAATTATCAGTCACATTTTGCCCTTGCTTTTTTATACTGACTCTTCTGTGAAGAGATGATGACTTTTAATGACTTCTTTGGTTTTGATGTTGGTTCTAATAGCTCAAAAATCAGTATGTGAGAAAAAAAATTAAATTACAGGCTTCTTTTGTACTGTTGATATAAAACTTAAGTATTCTGAAGTACTTGTATTCAGTTTACTACTACTAGTACAGGTAATAATAGCTCACTTAGTTGATGTGATAACTCTATCCCAACCAAAACCACAATATCTTCTTGCCTTGCTTGCACAAAAAAAAAAAAAAAAAAAAAAAAAAAAAAAAGGAGGAGGAAGTAATGGGAGCAATGGATTCCTATGACATGCAAGGAAAAACAATATATCTAATGTTATGAGAGGCCTGCAGTCAACATGCAAACATTCCACACCCTGGTACATAATTCCAGAATGCGCCGAGTAATCAATTAATATAAGTCTCCCAGAAGGTAGGAAAGCAACATAATTACTGTCTTACATGTGGGGAATAAAGGCTCAAAGACTCCATCTAAGCCTGAGGAACAAGGCTTCTGCATCCATCCTAGACCCCAGCCACACCCTTACATGAGCATTCAATTTCCAATGACAATTCATTTCCATCCCACTTTGGTTTTTGCAAGACAAAGGAAAACTCTGGCACCTATCTGGGGAGAAACTTCAGTGCATGCCAGCCAAATTCCCTGCCTGAGTGGACCATAGCTGTGACCAAACAGACCTCAGCTTAGATACAGATAGAGAGGTTTACCAGAACCCATAGTACCTGTACCATAAACTACCTGTACCTGAAATAATACTGTCTCACATCCGCCTTCAACCTCCCAGATAAAGACAGTGTTACTTGCTTGTCTCATTTCTTGACAGGAACCTGTGCTGCCCTGTGCCTCTCTCCATCAAGAAGAAAAAAAATCTAATTTCTAAGTTATAGTCTTCCCCCAGTTTATATTCTGGTATTATTACCCCTGGGTAAGTAAATACTAATTACAACAACTATCATGGAGTTAATAAAGCATGAAAAATCAACACATTTAAACCAAAATCTCCAAACACAATTTTCCTTCAAGAATGATGTCTTTTTTTGCCTTATTTTGCCCAATAGCTCTTCTTTTCACCTACTCCCATCTACATTGCATGTACCATCTTTGTGTGACATGGAAGCACACATTCTCTAAAAGCCACATGAGGAAATCTGCATCATTTTACTAAAGCCACTAATCTAAAGCATAGAAAATAAATTAGTATGTGCAAAAAACGTATTATCGTATCAGGAGCAACCAATGATTGTTTGACAGATCAGTTACCATATATTTTAACCACTACTTTCTTTCCTACTGGAGGCAGCCCTTCACTGCTTATCAGATCTGCTCATGGGTTACCTGCCTCTGTACACACACACTGTCCAGACAACCATGTAACATTTCCCTTGTGGGGTGGTTGCCATAGCTCGCTGGCACAAAATAGTTCTGTTTGGGTATTTACATGACAAACAAATGTTACAGCGTGGAGACAGTACCACTGAGCCTCACAACTCCATCCTCTTGTTACAGGCACAGACACCTGGGGCTGTGTGTTTCACTTAGAGAGTGTATTAGCAAAGAATTTCTTTTTTCCCCATCACCTGTAGTCAGCACACATGGTACTACATGGTCCCAAGGTCAGGAAACTTGTTTTATGTTGGTTTCTGACAATGTGTCTGTTTCAGAGAGGCTGTGAATGCCCCATCCCTGGACATGTCCTAGGCCTGGCTGGACTGGGCTTTGAGCAATTTGGTCTAGTGGAAGGTGTCCCTACCAATGTCAGAGGGGTTGGGACTGGATCATCTGTAAGTCCCTTCCAACCCAAATCATTCTCTGATTCTATAACTGTCTAGTATAATTTTTTAAACAACCTGAGAATTATAAAAAGTATTTCATTGCTGATTCCTCCAATTTAGGATCAGGAGGGAACCAAATATAGCTGTTTATAGGTGTTTATTCATAGGTGTTTGATGGGAATCCTGCAGACGAGGAGGCGATTTCTTCCCTGGTCACCCGAGCCTTATCTGCAGAGCGACCATCGCTGCATCACTGCTGCCGCCTGGGCGCGGCCCTGTTTGCCCCGGGCGGGCTCAGCAGGGCCCTGCCCGCACTGCCGGCCCTGTTCGCCTCGGGCGGGCTCAGCACAACCCGGCCCGCACGCACCCCCAGGCCGCACTGCAGGGCCCGCGAAGGCGGGGAGGTGGCCGGGGCGCAGCACCCTGCGCCTACAGGTCCCCAAGCTGGCTCCTGGGAATGGAGACGGCGAGCGATCACGGGCCACTAGAACCCTCCTATTGCCACGCATGCTGGTGAGGCCCTCCGTCCCACGGACTTCTCTGCCATAAAACTCTTTGCTGGACGGTGGGGAGAGAACCCGGGTGCTTTCAGAGACTTCCCTGGGAGAAAACTTCGCTGCGGCCGCCACCACCAGCAGAACGGAGCAGAGGATGGCACCTATAGGGAGCTGACACTTCCCCAGCCCAAGCGCTCTTCTGAGGCTCACTCCCCGCTGCGGGCACCCGGCTCTGCCCTGCCGCTCCCAGCCCGGCCCGCCCTAAGCAGCCGCGGGGGAATTCCCTCCCGCCGTGGCCTTTCCCGTTCCCACCCGGTGTCCCAGAGCGGCGGGGCGGGCCGGGTCCCTCCCC
>VZRR01005020.1:0-45720 GCA_013398015.1 Oreocharis arfaki | reverse complement strand
CCCCCCCGCCCCTCCCGCGGGCCGCTATAAGCCCGCGGAGTTTCCGTGTCCTGTGACTGGAGTCAGGTGGTGGCTGGGGTTTCTTGCTCCCTCCTACCCTCTATCCCGCTCCGTCTTCCCCCGCCCGGCGAGGGCCGGCCTTGGGGAGAGCCGGCTGGAGAAAGTTGGAGGAAAGTTGCTGGCTGGGAAAGTTTAGAAGCGGGAGAGCCGCGGCCCCGGCAGCCCGGCCTCTCCGCCGCACTCCACGGGAGGGAGGGAGGGCCGAGGATGGCCGGCGGGGAAGGAGCGGGCTGCGGCGCGCCGGAGTGCCGGGA
Source organism: Oreocharis arfaki (assembly GCA_013398015.1). Taxonomy (NCBI): domain Eukaryota; kingdom Metazoa; phylum Chordata; class Aves; order Passeriformes; family Paramythiidae; genus Oreocharis; species Oreocharis arfaki. The sequence goes on along the minus strand of VZRR01005020.1, from coordinate 45,406 downwards.
GCACCTCTTCAAGGTGCTGGTGATCGGGGAGCTGGGCGTGGGCAAAACCAGCATTATCAAGCGCTACGTGCACCAGCTCTTCTCCCAGCACTACCGGGCCACCATCGGCGTGGATTTCGCGCTCAAAGTCATCAACTGGGACAGTAAGACCCTGGTGCGGCTGCAGCTCTGGGATATCGCAGGTACGGGTAGGGGTGGGCTGCTCCCGGCAGGCTGCGCTCCGAGGGCGCTGTGAACCCGGCTGTCGGGGGCCCGACGCACGGCCTCTGCGGAGGAAAGCGTGTTTTGGCCGCGAAATCTGTCTTCTTGGTTTTCGTCTTACCCCTGTTATCAGCAACGTCTTATTCTTGCCTTTGAGGCGTAAGTAGAGGGAGGTCTTGATGTGGGAATGAAATTTTTCACTTTTTACAGGCTGCGAGCTCTCCCGTTAGCAAACTTCGTGGAGCTCTTGGCTTGGCCCAGGGTTTCGTAGCAAACAACTGCTTTGCTCTGACTGCTTCATCCAGGGCTTCCTGCTCATACTACTCCTCCTGACCTGCTGTCTGAGTGGTCGTGGCCTTGGTTATGGCTTCTGCTGAAATTAATTCAGGGTAATAACCCTGTAATGCATCTAATGCACCATGTTTTGCAGGTTAAAGGTAGCTCAAACAGCTAGAATTGTCCTCAAAGGAAGAATGCTTAAACTTTTTGTGCTTGGAGTCACCTGGTTATTTTAAAAGTAGCTTGCATCCCTGCTGCATCGAGTGAGGGAATGGAACTCCTGTTATGCTTAGTTCTACGTTCAAATCACAAATTAGTGTATAAGAAACATACTTTGAGCACATGGAAATGGAAAAGTCCTGTTTACTTGTTGAAACCATGCATTATTCTTTTCCTGTATGTAGTTCAAACCTGTTCTTTGACATTTGTTTCCAAGACTCCAGCTGTATACCTACCACGGTTAACTTTGCTTATGCTGTTCTGTTAAATGCCACAGAACAATCTGTTTTGCTGTGGTCTTGTAAGGAGTGTGTCCCTCAGCTCTGTAATCACCTTGTTTGGTATTGCATTTCTAGTTTTGTGTGCAACACGGGTGTAAGCCTGCAGCTCTCCTCATCTCTATCACCCTCAGAATATCCTTGGATATGGAAAAACTAGACTTTATTTCAAATGCTGGTGTTTAAACTTGCACAACTGGAAGACACAAGGGAAAAAACCTGTTAGTTACTGTGTCCATGATAGGCTTATCAGTGGAAGCTCAGAAATGAGGAAGTGTTAACATGTGGCTGCTGTAACCCTGTGACAGACCAGCTGTACATCAGCTTCTGGTCTTTTTGCTCTAAAACACTTCAAATATTATTCCTCAAGCTGAAAAGCCTTCTTATGGCCATATGCTGAAATACACCATGGATCTTTCTGTTGCTGGCCTGTAGGGTAAATGAAAATATTTTCTAATTGCTGTTTTGAAGAGCAAGCAGAATGTTGGTGAGCTTTCTCTTCTGATGTGTTCCTTTTGTGAATGAGCTTTAACTTTCTGTGGCTCTATTAACAGTATCAGTACAAACTGCTGCAATCCTCTGAGTATATTTTAGCGAGCCTGGGATTCCAAAGATTGAAGAGAGAAGGCTATTGGCAGGCTGCCATGCTTGCTTTTGACTTCTCAGCCCTTCATTGCTCAGACTTGGGTAGGCTGTGTGCTTTGCCAAAGCAATCTGTTTCAACAGGTTAGGCAGAAACTTAGCTGTTACTTGCCACAAAGTTTGGACAGAACCTATTTACAGTTTGGGAAGTTCTATCAATACATCCATACATTAATGTCATGATCCAGAATACAGTATTTTTCATTCTTGGTTATTGCCCGTAATGAATTTTTGACACTGCTAGGTGAAGTCTGAGTTAAGAGCTGCTGATAAATCCATGGAGGCTTGTGGTAAATTGGTTGAAGAATTAAATTGACTGAAGAATAAAAATTTTTCCTGTCACTGAAATATTTCTCCTGTTTTATAAGACTTGGATATGAAACCCCTGACTAGTCTTTTCCTAGCAGAAATGAAAAAGGAAGATACAACTGTTCTGCGGTTTGCACTCCAAACTCTTAGTCTGATGTGCTAGTTTAAGGTATTCTGTTTCCAAAGGGCTGAGGGGATCATGCCCAATGGAAAAAAAAAACCAAGAGGAGAAGTAATCTTAGTGATTTTTGATTGGGTTGTGTTTAGCCAGTGTGACAGCAACTATTTGGACTCCTATAGCACTTGACATTTGAGAGTTAATTAGTAAAATAAAGAGTATTCTGATATCCATAAGGGTTATTTGATGGTCTTAAGGCTGCTGAAGTCCTCAACCTGGGAGTGCAGCTGTTTATGTGTACAATCAGGAATATTTCTAGATACCTGAGGATGTTAACAGATTTATATTGAAGTTATTAGTTAAAGAACCAGGTTGAAGATGGCTTCTATAATCATAGACAATATTCTCTAAAGCGCTTTATTGAAGTGCAGCACAGTGTCTGAGCATGTGATAGTCATTCCTTTTTAACTCATCAGCTCAGCTGTCTTTTGGCTTTCAACAACTCGTAGATAATTTTGCCTGCTGGTATGTGCAGACAAACGGCTTTAGATCTCTTGAAGAGATCTGAATCTTATGGTAAGTAATGTTACATGTGACTTCCCTGCAAGCAGTATGGTGCTGGCATTCTGAATTGATTTTGATGAATTTAAAAAGGCTGTTGAATTAAAGTCTAACCCTTAAGCATAGAAAGGGATCTTATTTTCACCAGATCAAAGCTTGTACGTAACAGTTCATCATAAGAAGCTTTCCTTAAAGAGCTGGGTGCTGCAGTCTAAGGTTTTGTATGTAAGTCAATGATAAGAACTGACCATGTAGTTCATGCATCAGCTAAAGATCATAATGCAGATACTATGCTGGTTTCTGATGTGATTGTAGGCAAGATGATGAATGTTGTGCTGTTTGTTGTAATGCAGCAGGTTACTGGATGCCTTCAAATTCTTGTGCTAGCTGAGGTTGTTTTGGTTTGTTTTTTTGGTAAGGGTTTTTTTTTTTTTTTGATGATTAGATAATTCTGTCAAATAGAGCATGACCATGTTACACTGCCTATGCTTTTTCTTTTCCAGCTGAAAATAGCCCTCTTGTTGTAAGGTACAAAGTAATGCAAATTCTTGCAGCAGCATCAGAGGGTGGGGGGGGACGTAAAATGATGAAGAGGGAGGAAGGTTACTGTTGTGCCTAGACTTTTGTATTTCAGGGATAGTCAGGCAGTTTAGTTTTTATACATAGGTTGTAACTTCTTGAATAAAGGTGATGAAAAACCTTGGGAGTAAGACTGATCAGTCACTGCCAAATTATCTTCATTACAGCATAAAGAAAGAAGCATTCTGAAAGAAGCTGAACAGATTATATGCTGGTTCATGTAGGAACTGTAGCTGCTCCTAAGCATTACTCTTGGGTTTTTTGTTTGGTTGGCTTTTGTGTTTTGTTGGTTTGGGTTTTTTTTTATCTTAATGTGTGAAGTAATGAAAAATATACCTTTCTGGATAAATTCTGAAAGTGTTAGAACCAGGTTAACCACCTTGATCGGAGGGCATAAATGATTGGCAAAATAAATAGGAGGTAGGGATGAATCATTTTGGTAAAGAGATGCAAAACAAAGACATTTTAATGATGGACTATAAAAGCACTTCCCTATTTCAATACACTAGAGATTCCTATTTGACAAGTGTGCTGTTTTAGTGAGCACTGCGCTGCCCACAGCGTGCTCAGGAGGTGCATGTGGCATATTGATGAAGCTGAAAGAACACGTAAAGGGTTTTCTGTATCGTAGAAACTTTCAAGCTGATCTAGTAAGACCAGCAACTGAGTAGTGTTAGCTGCTGCTTTTGTGCTCACATTGACTGTCGCTGTCACTCACATCAGCCTGTATGCACGTGCAGTTTGCTGGAGGGCAGGAGTGGTAAAGATCATAGATAGCTTCTCGTGAAAAATATCGCTAAAGGCAACTGGTAGACAAATTTAATTTTAAAGCTTTTTCTGAGGAATTCTGAATTAACTTTGGTGTAACAGCATTCTTCTTCCAGGGTTTTAAGTAGAATTTTTTTTGTAAAAATATTTATTAAAACTGAAGTAATGCTTTATCTTGCAGAGCATGACTGAAGTTGGCCATACAGAAGAGGAATCATTGGTACTTTGGTATTCTAAACATGCTCTACAGACTTTCAGGGGTTGAATGATGAGACTTGTAGCATTTAAACTTGTTACTGAAATCTTGTGTCTCCTTGAGAGAAACTGAACTCTAACCTCTTACAGGTATATACGAGTCCCCAGGAGGATAGAGAAATCAGATTAAGTATTTTGGTTAAATACTAAGTTGAGGAAGAGGTGGAATAGCCCCTTATTTCTGTGGAGAGAAATGAGTGTTAAGATATGTGACTTGGTGTTAAGAGCAAGTTAACTTTCTAAATAACTTTTAGGCTTATTGGTAGGAAGCCGTGAGAAATGGGACAGAGTACAGGAAACCATGGATATGGTTGACTTTCAAAGGTATTCAGGCTGTTATAGTATGGGAGACAGTTTACTTCCATGTAAAAACTCTAGTTTCAAGCAGCTCTGTATTCCAGTTAGTATGCATTTGTGCCACTGGTGTGTCACAAAGGCTGCCAAGTTGCTTCTATGTACTGGCGCATTAGCTTGTTTCTTGAATTATGGACTGATTTTATTTATTTTTAAATAAGGTCTAAAGCAAGTGTTAAGTGATGTTAATACATCCCTGAAAGTCTATAGGGAAACAACCAGAAAACTTCTGCTGTTCCCTCCTATCCATACCTGGCTCTATGCCAGAGGCGTGTACGCTTCAGTTGCTTTGCAGAGAAATCTCTCCTAAGTATGAAGAGCTTGGGAGGCAGCAGTCTCTAAAAGTAGTCAAGGTATTCTTGTAACAACTTGTCCTTAGCCACAATGCATATTGAAGGGATTAAAATGGCAACTCTTGCAAAGAAACTATGAAAAAATTGCTTAGCTGTATGCCTGGTGCAAGTGAGCATAAGGTGGAGGCAAGACAATCCAGGGTAACCTGCCCCCAAATGTGGGTATTTTTTTCTCAGCACTACAAATACTATTAATGAGTGAAGAATGTGCACATGAATAACCGCATCAGAAATGGATGCGGAACTTGGAGCTCAGAGCTTTTTCAGAAGCTGGTAAGTTTTGTGAGGTTATTTCCTAGTTTATATGGTGATGGAGGTTCCAGGAGCAGCTGCCTTCATGTGGAGGTAGGAATGCTATCATTTGCTTACAGCTGAGGCAGGTCAGAAAATTCACAGTCAGAGTTGGAGAATCTTCTATGTGATTGTGTCTGCAGACTCATGGAGATATGAAAGACTTGACTTAATTTCTGACTGCCTTCTGTTCACACATGTTTAAATTTAAATGTAATGAGAGAAGATTTACTTAAGGGTTGTGCTTAACTGAAAACATGCAAGACTAGCAGATAAAGTTTGGGGAGGGGAAGTAGAAGGCCTGCTCATGTAGAAAGGTTTTGAACACAGAGGCAGTAGAGGCAAGAAACAGAACTGAAGGTGTACTTTGTTTACTTCTAGAAACCACCCTTCTGTGGGAAATTTTGTGTGGGTGTCCTTTTTTATGACTCTTGTGGAATAGCTGGATTAAGGTTATGAGCTTCCAGTTCAGAATCACTTGCTGTGCTTGGAGCTCTACAGCTAAAGATCCAAATGAGTTCTAAATGTGTTAGACTTGGGGTTTTGGTGTTTCTCCAGTTTTCAGACACCTCTGAATACGAACAGATTCTGGNTGTGAGGTATGATTGTTGGTCTGATGAAGGAATTTCCATGTCTTAGCAGTGGGGTACCAAAGCATTAATAATGGCAAAGGTTCTTTTGCTCAGTACTATCTTGCGTACCCACTCAAAGTACTGTATATGCTATCTTGGACTAAATCTATAATCATTGTGCTGATAGAATTCCATAAGCATATGGAAAATGCTACTGTCTTGATGTTGATGTTGTAAGGTAGTCTAGTGTGGTAATTTTGATTATGCAAGGCAGGACTGTTCAGTTAGGTGGGAGAATTGAGACAGATGTTCTTTGGATTTCTTGGAAATAAGCTTAAAATTTCCCCGTAGGCTTTTTAAGGTGTTCTATGAGAAATGAGGTTAAAGATGTGATCCTAGAAGATCACCCGATCTAGTACAGGCTTAAAAGAAAATTCAGTGTATTTATCTTACAGGTGCTTTTAATTTCTGTCAACAATGGGAATGCACTTAGTGCTTGAGCTTCTATTCACTGTGGAATAGATGGTGCTTCAGCCTTCATTTCGAGCAGATGCCACATAGCAGTTGCTCAGAAGTTTTATGCTCCCTACAAGATCACAATAAAAACACTTCCTAGTACTCTGACACAGAGAATAAGGTCTGGCTGGATGGGTATACATCAAATGGACTGGGGAAATCTACCTTAAAGGCAAACAATACCTGAATTCTTATGTGCAATACAGTAGGCAGGAGAGAAAATAATATATAGTGCTCAGTATAGCTAATTTTTGGAATAGTTTATGAAACAAACTAGAAAGCTTTGCAGAAATAATAATCTTACGTGGGTCACCCACTTTTCTGAAGGCAAGTATTAACTAAGTTCTTGCCCTTCATGTAATACTGACTCAATTAGTCAGAAATTAAGCTGGTTTGACAAGTCAAGCACATTGCCCTTCAGAGACAAACTGGCGCAGACAATATTGAATATACACTTTCCTCTTAATGTATGGTGTTTACATGCATGTAAATCAAGCTTTATCCACCCTCCTTGCATCTTCAGAAACTGCAGCTTCAGAGTCTTGATGCTTAACCTTATTTACATCTCCACTTTGCCTCTCACCAGTTTAGTTTTCTTTACATGCACATTAGGACAGGGTGTTACCAAGATGCCTATCCACAACTACAATTTGAGTTGGCAAGTGCTATTAAAGGATAATTCTCCACTTGTGACATAAAGGAAGGAAAATAATCTTAGCTTCCTGGTTCTGGAAAAGACATTAGCATGCTGTCAAAAATAAGATTCTTCCCCTCAGTAGTGAGTGAGACCACTGGAATGAGTCTCACAGCTGTCAGAGATACCTTCATTATTCCATGAATTCCAGTGGTAAACATTGCTTTGCTTTTGTAGTCTGCTGTAAATGGTTCCTTCCAAATACTTGCTTCAGAGGTTCAGAAGTGTGATATGCCTTGTTAGAAAGAATTTGATTTGCAGGAAGGGAATGTCTGTTTATATTTTTGCATTGAAATATAGGAATACCTCTTGTGAAACTCCTGCAGGTGTTAAAGCTAGCATAACCAGCAGTGACGACAAAGCACAGCATGCTTCTCAAGCTATTGTGGTACATCATTCAATATTCAAAGATCTTTTCTGGCTATGGAGATGCAAAAAGAGGATAAATGGAGTGAGATTATGCTTTGAAAAATGGCGGGATTTCAGGGCTTTATAGAGCTTGCTTAGAAAGAAATGTCTTATCTGTCTAGAGAAGGCTAGCAAACTTTCAGTATCCATGTCTTCTACATTAGCAGGTAATGAAAACAAATACTCCTTATTGTATGGATTTTAGCACCTTTTCAAATAATAGATTGAGAAGTAGCCTCTGAATGTCACTGCAACCAGTTTATGGGAACTTGTTCTTTAAATGCTCCCAGGCTAGAGTGCTGGGTAGAGCAAAGTGGCAGCTCTTTGATACAAAATTCCAATCACACACAATATGCCATGACACATTGACCATTTTAGAGATTAACATTTTTTCAGTCTCGTGATAAAGTTGTTCCGGAGACAAACTGACTTTGGAATTGTTCTCCTGTGTACTGTGAAATGCTGTAGTGCCATGCAGCATCACTGTGAAGTACACAGTGCAGCCCTGGCCGCATGGCAGCGCACCAAAGGGTATGGATCAGAGAGAGTGTCAGGCGTGAAATAGCTTAACTCTGGCGGATTACTTGTGTGGGTAAGTCTTGTTAAAGCAAGATAGGAAGTACCAATTCATACTGTTGCTGGCACTAATTGGACTATGTCGACTTTTTTGAATACTAATGCAGGAGAATTGTTCCATGCATGCTGCATTTGACAGCTAGTTAGAAATTGTTTAGCTTGGTTGCACTGTGATTTTCTGGGGATTGAAATCTAGTGCTTAAACAGGGACTTTCTTGCTCACTTGCTGTTTAGCGAAGATGCAAAAAAAAATTGGTGATTTCTTATACGAACATTACTCTCATACTGCTGCATAAAATACACGTGATGTTGGACAAAACCCATTGAACTCTAAGTGCAGGGTATTGCCTCTAAACTTCTTAAAGACGGAACAATAAGCTGTTAAAGTCAGTTTGGACAATTCAATTATTAGATTAGTCCAAGACTACAGGCAGCAATGAAAAGTTTCAGTCTTGCTGTAAAATTCTCAGTGAGAGCTGTGCAGTTTGAGGGAGAATTTTCTATCTTTGTGAGAGAATGGCATGCCTTTTCTACTAGGTTGATAAATCATAGTTCCTGTTTCACTGTCAGGAGAAGGATAGGACTGTCCTGCATTGGATTATAACGATAGCAAACAGTGAATAGAAAGATTATCCATTATTTTGAACTTTCATGTAGTTAATAAATTGTTAGGTTAGAAACTGGCTATGTTGTGCAATGGAACTTTAAAGCAAACTGCTTCCTACCATTTCAGAATGAAATAGTGGCTTCTATGAACATGTGGAAATACTTTGTGATATATAAATAATCAAAATACTGCTGCACTTGAACTGATATTCTTCAGTAACTTTTCAATGACTATGTAGTGTCTCATACATACTGTGTATGTTCAGTATATTGTCAATGTCATGCCTCTGGCACTGCATTGTTCAACAGAACTGCTTCAACTGTACCCTGCAACTTTGTAATATAGACATAACCAGAGGATCAAAGGTTGTCTCTTACAATAAAGTGTGAGACAGTTGAACAGGGATTAACTGACTTTTGCCCTGAAGACTGTTTGGAAGCACTTGGGAAAGGGTCAGTGTTGGGAAGAGGTCCATCCAGTGGTCAGTTAACTTACCCATACCACCCTTAGTAAGAAAGGACACTAGTAGTTCTAATTGTCTGAGGCTGCTTTTGTCTGTTAGAAAATGTAAGTACTGCAGTCAGTGAAGCTATTTCTGCTACTTGTCTCATACAGGAAGACACGATATTCTAGTAATTCTCGCTTCTTAACCTCCCTGTGTTTGTCACCAGAACCACAAATACCACTTTTTCACAGTGGTGGAAAGTAAAAGTCAAGCTAGATGTACTGTAATGCTTGCAGGCTTCTAACATCTGCTAGAGCTGCTAATGTCATAGGATCACAGAATGGCTTGGGCTGGAAGGAACTTTGAAGATCATCTAGTTCCAATCCTGCTGCCGTGGAAGTAGACTATAGGTTGCTCAGAGCCCCATCCAGCCTGGCCTTTGAACATTTCCAGGGATGGGGCATCCACAGCTTCTCTGGGCAACCTGTACTGGTTCTCACCACCCTCACAGTGAAGAATTTCTCCCTAATATCTTATCTAAATGTACTCCCAGTCTAAAACCATTTCCCCTTTTCCTGTCAGTATATGCTCTTGTAAATAGTCCCTCTCCGTCTTTCTTGTAGGGCTCCCTTTAGTTACTGAGAGGCTTCAGGGTGACCAGGCTGAACAATCAAAAGGTTACTGGAAGGCTTCTCTTCTCTAGGCTGAACAATCCCGACTCTCTCAGGCTGTCTTCACAGGAGATGTGCTCCAGCCCTCTGATTATCCTCATGGCCCTCCTCTGGACTTGCTCCAGCAGGTCCATGTTCTCCTGTTGGGGGTCCTGGAGCTGGATGCCACATTCCAGATGGGGTCTCACAAGGGCAGAGCAGAGGGGCAGAATCACCTCCCTCACTCTGCTGGCTGCACTGCTTTGGATGCAGCCCAGAATACAAGTGATTTTTCTGGGCTGCAAGTGCACACTGCTGGGTCATGTCCAGCGTTTTCATCCACGAGCACCCATAAGTCCTTCTTGGCTCAGCTGCTGTCAATCTGTTCATCTCCCAGCCTTTGTTGGGACTCCAACCCAGTTGCAGCACCTTGTACTTGATCTTGTTAAACCTCATGAGATTCCCATGGGCCCGCTTCTCAAGTTTGTCCAGGTCCCTCTGGATGGCATCCCATCCTTCAGGTGTGGCAGCTGCACTGCTCAGCTCGGTGTCATCTGCAAATATGTCTATGTCATTAAAAAAATGCATAGTTCAACATCTCCGTGTTTTTAACATGTGGCAATTTTACACTTACAGCTTAAATGGATGAGACTGAGGAGTGGGGAGCCATCTGGTATTAAGAGTCTTGGAGTCTGTCTACTCTCAATCTATGGCCGCTATCCAGGGAAAAAACAGGTAGACTCGCTTGAAAGTGAGCTGTAATATTGATAGTGGTTTGGTTAACCTACTTCGTGCAGAATAACAGATACAATCTAATTAGATGAGACAGTTCTGGGACGAGATGTGCTGGTTTGGGGAGATGGGGGATAGCTGTCAGCAGTGGTAACTTGCCAGTAACATGTTTATATATCTCTAAAAAGGAATTTCAGCCAACTCACACCTGACCCTGGTAATACTAAAATGTACATTAGATGTCTGGAGAATTGAGAGATTCATCCTCAGGGCAGTTCTGGATATTTGCTGTATTGAGCCAAACATCCAGCTGGCATCCAAAGTGCGGTCTTTTCCTGCCTGTGGCTCTTGAAGGGCCTAGGTGAGTTTTGAAACGCAGTAGTTCTAACTCTAGAATTAGAGGATTGAACTATGTTCCCAGCCATTTTGTATGGTGCTTTACCTTGAATCTGTCACACGGAATGATATTAACTTTACCGAGAGTTGGAATTGTGAATATGAAATTGTCACTCAGGTGTTCCTGGAAGAAAAAGCTTTCACTTGTTGTTCAATTAGTCTTTTTTACCATCTACATTGAATAAAAGCACAAGTGTCTCATGGTCCTGGAAATAGATTGAATCCATTTAGTTGTGAAGTTTGGCACTGAAATTTAAGTGCTGGAACTGTGCTTGCACGCTGGTCAATAAAGTCAGAGTAGTTGACAGCAGGAACCTAAGAGCCATGGTGTTGGCAGTCAGAGTTAGTCTGACTGTCCTTGAATTTTGGTATGAGTGACTATTAGTGGTCATGGCAAATAGTTGATCTGAGAACCCTTCTCACAATGCAAGGAGATTTTTCAAGTATTTCCGGACTAAAAAATGGTTTATTACAATCAGTCACTATAGCTTAGGAAGCATTCTGTGGTGCCTGTGATCACAGTGTATAGTAACTGTTGATAGAAAAGCAGAGTGAATGAAGTGCACTGGTAGGAAGCTACCTCTGTGCATTTTGAGCTAACTGAATTTGGTTCGCTAGATCTGTTGATCATTTTCTTTACTACTGCAGTTATTGCTGGATAGTTATTTGGGTTGGTTTTACAGATAAAACTTTTTCTGTGTGGCTTATTCCTTCTTTCTGTTGAACTTAAACTGCCTTTTCAACTGTTTGAATTCTCATCTTCAGTGTTCTGAAAGACAAAATAGGTGAGAGATCCTTGATTCTAGTCATGGACTGGCAGCTTCTTGATATTTGTTAGACTTTTGGCAACTCTGTTATTTGGTCCAGGAAAAAAACTGCAAAGTTACATTGCAACGGGCTTCCAGCTAGCAGCAAATGACTTGGGAGTAAAACTCTTCAGCTAGTTGTACATAGACTTTTGGTTGACTGCAGTCCAGACTATACATCTGTAGTTTAAGGTTTTTTGATGTGGGACTGCCAAACTTGTTAAAATCATATTTTGAGCTCTGGCTACTCATTAAGCTGATTAGCCTGTTAAAGATGGTTTGAACTAACATTACTTTAATGGAAGAAAGTACTTGTTCGTTTTTGCAGTTGTCAGACTTTTATAACCCTTGGTCATCTATCTCTTCCTGATTAATGACACAGCTTCTAGAGGATTCCAGAACTGTTAATCTCATCTGAACAACTTTGAAGAACTTTGTCCAGTTTTCCATCAGTGTTCCTGATGAGATATTAAGGTTTTAAATGCAACTAACACAATTCTCTTTTGAGTTGTGTGGCTTCAGATAAGATAAAGCTTGGGTTTTTACAAAGTAGGGGAACTCCTGCTATACTGTTGGTATTGACAGGGGTAAACCAACATTTACCTTCATAGAAGTAAAGAATAGCTGGAGAAACTTCTACTAGATTGGCCCTTTTACTCTCTTTGAGTAAGTTCTTGTTAGTTGATATAAACTGCGTATTAACTCATGAATATAGTAAATAGTCTGGGAGAAGGAAGCCTAACAAACTCATTATTGTGCATATCTAGCAGTCATTTGTACATTTTCTAACCCAAATTCCCATCATGTAAGAAGAGTTAAGCGTTGAAATAATGAGTGAAATAATAGGAGTGTAGGGTATCTTTTGCTAAATACACACAAGAATGGCTACAATGGTAAAGTCACACTGCTGTAATAAACAGGACACTAGTGTTTCTCTCTTACACTGGGAAAGACTGCTGTAGAAACTCTTTAAAATGTCCTTTACTGCAAAAGATAAGTTATCATTGTAACCTTGCCTAAAAGTACAGATATAAAGTACATGACATTCTAATGTCCTGGCTATAGTTTCTTTCATGTAGATTTTAACTTGCAGTTCACTCCCATTACAGTGTAAAGGGGAGTGAGAACAGCTCTCAAGTTCTAACGCAGTTTTAAACTCAACTTTATTCGTGTAGGGTGCTGCTGTAGGGAACTGTATTAGTTCCTGATGAATGCCATTGTGCAAATATTTCACTTAACATTGTTGCAATTACTGGAAAATATGGTGACAATATGTGCTGAGTCATTTTGATGTGGAGACTTTGTGGTTAGAGAATGCAGAACTTTGCATTGCATGAAGTCGCTTCCATACCCCGAAATTAAACTTCTGATTCCTGTGACTGTCCTGTAGCTTAGCTCCTCACTTACACCTGAACTACTAAAACACATAGTATGCTTTTGTGGTACCATCAGGTTTATGCCTAGTCACTGGACCTACCAGAATGATTAATCTTGTGATGTGCTTTCTATTGCTGTACTAAGCAATTAGTTGTCTTCTTGCTCTCTTCTTTCTAAGATTATACGCACTGGAGGTTTTAAGTCTAGTTTAATCTTATCCCTTATAGCCTTTTTTTCCTCTGGGGGTATGATCCACTTTCTGTACTGCTCAACACTATTGTCACACATGGAGAAATGACTATAGTAAATATCCTGCTGGACAGAGGAAGGGGAATGACAAATCTCTGAACTGTGCATGGCAGAAGTTGAAACATTTAGTTTTAAGAACAAAGAAAATGATGTTCAGCCTTGAGGATTTGGAGGAGTAGTGTTTTCTAGTTTGGTTTTTCTGTATGAGGGTTTTGGGGTTTTTTGTTTGGAAAAAAAAAAACAAGAAAGGTGCTTGCAAAAGCTCTGCCTGAAAGTCCTGTTAAATTTTCAAAAGGCTATCTAGAATGCTCTTCATCCTCCTACAAGAAGCTTAGTATGTGCTGTGTCAGTAATGACAGGATTGTAAAGAAAGTCCACTCAGTTTAAACTGGATTCTTTTCCTGCCTCATGCTGTATACCTTTTAGCAAACAAAACTCTTACCTCTTGCGCAGGCCATGTTTTATTGTTCTGTCTTTGTATGAAATACAGTATATCTATCTTCATTAGGCCTCCAGACAGGATGAAAGAGCAGTTGTAAGGCAATATTCAGGTCGGGTTTATTGTTAGTGGAAGTAAATTCTAGAGGTGAAAACAGCTCTGTAATAACCTGGTTTGGGTTACTCTAGAAAAGGGCAGCAGTCATATTGGGCTGTATTTGACCTATTAAAAGGCATTAATCTCTAAGAATACAATGATGTTGAGCTTGTGTGTGTTTAAGGATAAGAGAGATCAAATTTTCCTAATATAAAGCTTAAATCTAGTAAGTAAAGATAGAGGCTTTCATGCTGGTGGGCACATCAGTTTTCTGCTTTCACCCAAATTAAAACTGTAAAAGAGTATGTATTAATGTTTTTCTAAATCTAAAACTCATACTACAAGAGAAAGTTTTGATTTCTATCCATGAAGCTTGCTGGAAATAAGATTTAAATTATTGTTGTGGACAGCCAAAGCCCATGGTTTATACTGTGGCTGCTGTACAGTACCAAGTAACATACAGTTCCATGCTGACTTCCATTCCTAGCAGAACTGCTGTCTTCTTACACTGTGCGAAGCCACTGTACAAGGCTAACCCTGTCATCTGCATTATTCCAGAACTCCTGAATCTTCATGTTAGCAGCACAACCCCATTTACAGTGGCTTCTCCTGATCGGGCCATGAAGAGATTCAGCTGGTCTGAATCAGTTTTGTAGCAGAACTACAGTTGTTGCCTTTCTGGCACAGCCTGTCTGGCGGATGGTTGCACGGTGTTAAAACTTCACGCAGGCTGGGAGGTACTGGGCATGAGAAGTCACCAGTGTCAAGGAATCACCTGCCAGGCCACCTTGGTTGCAACCACTGCAGCTCTTCAGCTCATTGTGTGTAAAGGTGTTGGGCCAGGTGGGTGAGGGCTATGGTAAAATGGTGGACTTCTCTTGGAAATGGAATGGGAGTGATGATCAGAGTTTCTGGCCAAGGTTAGGCCCCTTGGTATTTCTTTAAGAAAAGCCATTTGGTGGTGTTTAGGCTCCTGAAGTTTGGTTCTGAGCTACGCTTTCTAACTTTTTTTTCCTTCAGAAGCGGTATGTAATGCTGTACTAATTTCACCTTTCTGTACACCTTAAATGTGCTGTTGTACATTTTTCAGCAGTGGTTATTGCTGTAGGAGACTAGTATGTCCATCTTGCCAACTGTTTTTGTCTTTAAAGCTTTTTTGGATGGGAGAGCAATAGGCAGGAAGGGATTTAGTCAATGGTAATGCCCTTCACTGTGCTCAGTGATTGCAGCTGTGTTTTCATACAGTGTGTGCCTCTATCTGAGAAGTGATAACTGCCTGATAACTTTTTCTGCAATTCCTAAATAAGTTAGCTTTCATATGCAGTGATTGTGCTGTGTCTGCTTCTTCTGGTAACAGTCTAGCAACCCTTCCTACAACTGATCGATACAACTTAATTTTCTTATGTAGATGTTCATCAAGTGTTTGGAAAAACTTACACTCTTAAGTAAACCCTGGAAGCCTCCCACCTCTCCAGCAATTGAATAGGGAGGACTAATGGGACTGTTTCACTTGCTGCTTCAGATTCATGTTCAGTCTTATGTAAATAACAGCAAGTGGTGTTCAATTCTGGACCATTTCAGGGCTCAATTGAAGAGCTCTTTCTGTAGAAGACTGAGGTTGGTACAGGGCATTTTAGACCTTGAGATTACACTGTTTGTTTTTTGGGGCTATGCTATGATGTGAAGGGATATCTGCCTGAACTGGACACTGGAGTCAGTGCTTTAGCACAGTCCAAGGTGTTCCCATGTGGCAGGAATTGGTGATGATACTGCCAGCTAAACAAGTGGGGAAGCTGCGAAGGAGCTCCTCAGAGCTTGTGTGGTGCCCTATGCAGTGACTGGCTTAATGTTACTAAATTTGACAGTGTGGAACTCCATTTAAAAAAAAAAAATCAACTCCCAAAACCAAAATCCCTGCATTCTAAGGGTAAAGCTTTTTTAAATATGGCGTCATGGACCTGCAGAAGTAGTAAAAGCCTTCTGATCCAACTCTTTCCTAATGGCACTTGATTTGTGGTAACAGTGGTCAATGGTACAATTTGTAGTAAGGCTATACTAAAAACCTCTTTTAGGCATAAGAGTCCAGGCTAGAGAGACAATGTGAGTTTCTTGTGTACTGTTTAGGAGAATTGTGTTAGCAGTGTGGCTTTTCCAGAGGCATAGTCACAGAGATGCAGGCTTGGTGCCTGACTTGTTGCATGGCCTTAGAGTCTATGGCATTAATGCTGCTTCAAAACTTGAGTCTTGAGTATGGAGATAAGAGCTTTCTTCTTGGATCCTGGTGCTTCTCACACAAGATAATCAGCCAGTAGTGACAAAAATAATGTGTAATTTCCATTCTGAAGATTATGCTGGGTAGTGATGCTGTTTTCTGCAGCATCATAGTTTAAAGTGAACAGACAGAAATAAATTCAGCTTCTTTATAGTTCTCTGGAACTTTGCTGTGGCTGCTGCTGTTTTCAGGCAATTCTAACAGCTGCTTAGGCAACCTTTTCTGAAAGTGTCTGTGGGGAATGAGCTAATCATACTGTGAAGTACTGACATTAAAATGAGGCAATTGAGCTATAAAAGCACACTGCTGAACAGGATCTCTTGTCAACTTCCTTCATCTATTGAATTTCTGTCTCTTTGAGAAGATAAGACACCCAGTTCTCCTTGTATCTGTTTGTCCTTGCTAATCAAAGGTGGACTTGGATGTTTATAAAGAGAGAACAACTAGATTTCCAAATACAGCTCTTTCTTGGTATTCGAAAACCTCATATACACTAAATAATAAAAGCCAAAGTGATGATACATTGTAAAGCTAAATGATAGAGTGCAGGGACTGCTTTTCCCAATGAAGACTTCCAAACAAAGCAGGAAGCTATTTTAGTAGCCCAGGCTTCCTAAACAATGTGCTAGGGCTTGATACTGCTATATGCATTCAAATGTAAACACATCAGGATGGTCTGACCTTCCCAACAGAAGAATAACTGAACTGACATACTAATTTTACATTTCAAGTATTCTGGCTACAGTTGTACTTAATAGGAAAAGGCTTTTTTAGTTTACTCTGCTTATGGGTAATTGATTTTTTTTTCTGGATTTTTATTGTGAATAATTGTACTTTAACTATTCTTGTTTTAAATCCTGAGATTGCTGTAGAACTTCTATAGTTGAAAATTAATCTGGAGAAAGTCTTAGTCTTTAAAAATGAAGTCAAAGATAACAGGTTTAGCCAGAGCTGTTAAGCTAGCAGCTCTTTTTGAACTTTTCCCTAAGGAAAAATATATAATATAGACAACTTCTTCAGAAGATGCTTTGAAGGCTGTTAGCCTTGAAGCTTGCAAAACCGCTTGCTGCTCACCATTCAGCAAAAGGCTGTTTGCTTAAGTCTTCAGCTGAAGTAACTAGATTTAGATATAATCCTTAATATTCTTTGATGAAATAATGATCTGTGTATAGCTGCGCTGGCAGTGTTTTTAGGCATTACTTCTCAAAGAACTCTACTCGATAAATAAGTTTAAGAAAAATTCCAAGTGGTACTTGGGATTGCAAACTACTTCTAGCATCTGACTTGTCATGTAACAGCTATTACTTGTATTATACAATGAATTTACATGAGATAAAGTAGGCAATGTTTTATGATCTAGGTGACTAAACCCAAATGCCAAACTTCTATGAATTAAGCTGGTACAGTAGTCCATTTACACTGAATACAGTTCATGCTTCAATATAAGTAAACTCTGTGACTGTCCTCTCTTTCAGGCCAGGAGCGCTTTGGGAATATGACCAGAGTATACTACAAAGAGGCGGTTGGTGCTTTTGTGGTCTTTGATGTCACAAGAGGCTCCACTTTTGAGGCTGTTTCAAAATGGAAGCATGATTTGGACAGTAAAGTACTACTTCCCAATGGCAGCCCCATCCCTGCTGTTCTACTTGCAAACAAGTGTGACCAGAAGAAAGATGGCAGCCAGAATCCCTCTCAAATGGACCAGTTCTGCAGAGAAGGTGGCTTTGTTGGATGGTTTGAAACATCTGCCAAGGTGAGCATAATAGAAAAATATTTTTAGTCTCTTGAGTATTGGCATAAGGAGGGATGAATATAATCGTGTAGGAAATAAAGTTATCAAGGATAGGAAGTGACAGTCAAATATCCGGTGTTCAGCAAAAGTTTGAAGTGATATGCAGGCTAGCTTCACTCCTGAGGAAGATGAGGCATATTTGGTTTAGATTAAAACTTAGTTTCAAGGTTCTCTGAATTTAAGATATCTGGAAACCTTTATTGTCTGATAAGTTTTTTCATCTTGCATGCATGAGGATCAGTCATTCTCTAGATGTTAATACTACTAAACGCTGATCAAGCTGTCCACAAGATACTGGTGATCTTGAGGTGCAGGTTTTTAAATGCACTTTCTGCCTTCACTGTTGTATGTAGAAACCACAAGATGTGAAGTGAACAAGCCATTTGCTTACTCATTACTACCTGCCTGTGGTGTTGCTAAAGCACTTTCCTATTTTATCAGGTAATGTCAAGACTCAACTGGAGAAAACCAAATTGTTCTGTCTAGTAATTCAAGTTAAGAAAGACAGCTAGTTTATTCAGTTAACTTTGAGTAATTTCATTTATTGTACAGTTTTAGTCTACAGACTTTTTGTCAATGCACAGATTAGATTGGCAGCAGCTTAGTTGGAAGTGAAATCCAGTGTTTTCTTAAAGCTGAACTGATTCTTAAAGTGAAGGACTCCTCTGATGAGGCCAGTGGGGCTGACAGACCAGATTACTGGTCTGGCTGATAAATCCTTCAGAAAGTAAGATAAGCCTCAAGGTCCCACTTTTCCCTTGGCTTGCCTACTTCCTTTCTGTGCTGCTGCCGAAGTGTTACACAATGATGTTTAGGCAACTCTTAAAAAACAAAGCGCCTCTAGGAAGAATTAAGAAACAAAGTAACAAGTTGATCTTTGATAGCTTTAAGCGAAGGATACACAGTGAAAGGAATTAGTTAAATTAGCTAACAACTTGTTTGCATTTGGAAAAAATGTTTCCAAACTCGCCCATCTGTTACTAAAAACTATTTCTAAGGCTCTTTATACTCAAAAAAGAATACCAAGATTCTGCTGTGGTATAATCTTTCCTGGAGTTTGACCTGCCTGTAAGACTGCTATGTATAAACTGCATTATGGCTTAAAAATAAATGCAAGTAACATTGGAACAAAATCTAATGTGAAATTCTAGTGACAACTTGCATTTTAGGTGGCATTTAAGACAGGACAATGTAAAACAAGGTTCTTGGTGTAGAGAAAAATCCAGACAACAACAGTTCTACCTTAGGTGTTAATAGACTTGTTTAAGACTCTGAAGAGTTGTAGTTAAAATAGCAAAAATTTAGGACAGCATACCGAAACAGTTCATGGTTTTAACTCCTGCCCACTTAAATATCCTGTTAATCTGCTTTTGCCTTTCTGCTGGAACTAATAAGTGGATCCTAAGTCTAGTCATCAGTAATACACTGGGCTGGTATTTCCTTTGGAACCAAAGATGGGTAATTCCAAATGTGGCAGCCCTGTGCTAACAGATGGTTCAGCAAGGTCAAACCTGTAGCTCGAGACTCCTTGGCACTAGGCCAGCTTGGACCCTCAGAAACTGGGATATTCTGACGAGTACATCTCTGAGCATCCTGCACACAAATGTTCTTTAGAGTGGATGTGAAGATACTTCTCAAAGTATGCACAGGAATATGTAGAGTGGCTGGATGAGGCACTTGGAAATTGTTGTGATTTTGAGGCTCATGGAAAAGATCCTTCTACATAAATAAGTGCATCCAAACTCCATCAGAAACAGAAAAAGGCTCCAAAAGGTAGGACAATACTACAGATGGTGTAATTGCCTAGGATCTTTCCTGAGGTAGAAATGTACTTTGGCATTTGTGAGTCTTCCAAATGCAGGTGACACTCATTCCCCTGACTGCCTACTAGATTAGAGTCAATATTCAATTTGTAATATGGGTGAATAATTTTGTCTCAAATCTTTCTGCTAACTTTTTTCAGGAAAAAATGTAGTGTGAGCAATGACTTCTTGTACCTAAACTGTTTGTGTCCTGCTAATGAGACTGAAGAAGTCTTTTCTTTTTGGACAGCTTTTTGATAGGAATGTGTGACTGTTTCAAAAAAATCACTGACTTCTTTGCTTTCAACATTTTTAGGACAACATCAACATAGATGAAGCTGCTCGATTCTTGGTGGAAAACATTCTTGCCAATTACAAAACCTTTCCTAATGAAGAGAATGATGTGGGGAAACCAAAACTGGACCTAGACCCATTGAAAGCAGAGAGTAAATCACAGTGCTGCTAATGCTACCACCATTCAGTAAATGTGATGGGATGAGCAGCAAGACTTTGCCTTAAATTGAGATGCTGCTATGGTGCTGTGTTGTGGCAATCCATATGGGGTGTCTGGTACTATCCGAATTGGTGACTCATTTGGGTGTTTACATATTCTTGTTTATCATGAAACTGAGTATCTTGTTATCATTATGGAGTTATCATTCCACTTGCTTGAGTGTCTGCATCTAAGTCTGATTAGTGTTTTCTTACTTGAGAACATAAGGTAGTGTTTACACTCCTAAAAAGGAACAAAGACAACATTCAGTGTCTAGTTTGCTTCTAAGACATACGCTACATTCCAAATAGGACTCACTTTTAGCTGAATAGCCTCTTGCACCTTTAAAATAAATGTTTCTTTTTTCACCATTTGTGTCCCACTTGAGCCTTCTCACTGGCACAATTGTCCCTATTTATTATCACCCACCATGAGGATCTGTCTCATTGCTAGTTCTCCTGGATCAAGACATCCCAGAAATCTTGAAGGGGCCGATGACAGATGGGAAGGTATCTTTCATAGAGTGATCACTAAAACTGAGTGGAGTAGATGGCTTTTACCACTGAGTAAAAACAAGATGGTTAAGTTATTGTGTTTAACAAGGGAAAGACATGGTTGTAGAGATACTAATAAAAATGCATCTCCAGCAATTTAAGGCTGAATATTTTCAGCTAATACTTTACATATGAAACATTAATGAGTACAGTTGTACTGCTGGCACAGTTATGGTAACATCACCCCTATGCACATCCAGAAATAAACATCCACTAATCTTTTCATGCACTAACACTGGAAACTTTACCAAGAGTACAAAAAGTCCTGCAATGATGAACTTGCTTCTTTCTTCTGTCTAGAGATGGTTCTGGATACCATGAGCAAGGAGAGAGGTCTTGCAGGAAATAGCTTCATTGGTTCATGCTAGTCTGTCAACCTTTCTGCCCCAAGCCCTGTCTTTGTCAGTTTTAGAACAGTGCTATACTCTTTTGACTGCTTTGAACTGATGGACTGGCTTACCAGTTTGTAAGTGTATACTGAGATGCTTGTTTCTTTGTTATAACACATGTATTTTTGGCAGCAAATGAACTCCCAAAAGATTAGAGAAATTTCATGGTTCCTGAATGCATTCTGGAACTCTGGCTCTGCTTGGCTCAAAGGCTTTGAAGTTCCTCTTTATTTTAAGGGTTTATTCTGTCCTGGTACCTCATTGCTACTGACTTCGGAAGTCTTATCTTGCTGGGTTTGATGGTGCTGGTGTTTAAGTAAACATCAGAATTAGGTATATGTGGGATTTGATATACTTTAATCTATATTGAGATTTCTTAGGCTGTCTTTTTTCTAAAGAGTAACATACTTTTTAAGAGTTAAATAAATATATTTGGGCATCTTATGTGTGTTGGTGTATGCTTTTGAGAACATGAATCTTCACATATGTTCCACCCTGTACTCAAATGCTTTCATTGACATTTGAAAACAACTTTAGCATAGCAGATGCTAGAAGATAAAGGCTTATTTAAAATTACCACAATGAGGCTTGGCATAAACTAAAACTGGGCTTATTTAGCTTCGGATCCTAAGATAATTCAGATGAAAGGTATCTTAGGATGTCGTCTATGCCAATGTCTTTCTCCAAGCAAGATCATAGCACGCTTCTTAGGTGTTCATGTGGTCTGGTCTTAGCCTCCAACAGTGGAGACTGTGTGGCCTTGGGAAAGTTGTTTCAATGCCTGACTGTCCTCTAGAGTTGAAACTACCATAATCTTCCTATTTGATCACTTGAACAACTCCATTTGGACTGTAAACTAACTTTTGATAAGATGTTTAATCTCCACTGTACTGTCTTTTTTAAAAAACTTTAATTAAAGCTGCACAAATGTAAATGCCTACTTTACCTCCACGGGCAGTCTCCCCAGCTATAGTGGATTGTGGATTTTTGGCTTTGTTTTTGTGTTTAGATTCAACAGCAGAATGGAGACCAAACTCAAGCTTTGTGACTCTGCCTGAATGCATGAATCTCATCTGGGTCCTGTCATTAATAATATAATGCTATACAGGTTATTTTCAAGGATGTCTATACATTTTTGCTTGAAGAGTTACTGCTGCTATATTTAAGCACTTTCCTTGTCTTGTACACAGCTTCTTCCAAACCTCTGCATGAGGATTCTAAAACTGGTGGAATGTACTGGTTTTGATACAGGTTCTTACCACTGAAGCCACTAGTATAAAAAGAATATTTTCTTACCTGCATGATGGAGTCTTTCCTTTTTTTTTCCCAAATCTTCTTTCACTTGTCTGAGGAAAAGAATTTGGGCTTTAATAGAAGGCTAGTCGTGTTTTGTGCTACAAACTGCGTTCTCACTACTCCTTTGTGGAGAAGGAGCGCTGTGATGTTTGAGACTGAGCAGGTGCATCAGGAAAGCTGATCCAGTCAGAACACGAAAACTGTAAGAAAAGACTGGCTGAGGAAGGAAATGGTAGCATCTCCCTGGTAGAGCAAAATGGAACTGCAGTTCATGGAGAAGTGTTTTAAGTCAGTTAAAGCAGTCATGAAGCCCTATGCTAATTAACCCAAAAGCTGTGATTTGGAAAAATATGTGGAAGACAGACACAAGCAGTGATTTTTTCAGTGCAGGATTTTCTGGTATAGCTTAACTGCAGTACTAGAAAAGTATGAGCTATTCCAAGCTCCAGAGTTTTGTTTAAACTTTGTGGCAGGCCTGTTGAGTTGTACTAGCATTCAGTCTCCTTAGATCGAACAAATCTTTGTTTCTCTATAATAATTAATCTTTGGGGAATAGTTTAAGTTGTTCTTAGAGCCCCAGTACTTGATGTCACCACAGAACAGGAGTGACAAAGGAGTCTGTGACCCTATGGGAAGCCCATGCTGGAGCAGGCTGCTGGCAGAACCTGTGGCCCCATGGGAGGGCCCATGCTGAAGCAGGTTTTCTGGCAGGCCTTGGGATCCTGGGGGGAATCCATGCTGGAGCTGTCTGTTCTGAAAAACTGCACCCCATGGAAGGAATGTGCACTGGAGCAGTTCATGGAGCCCGGGGCAAGAACTCGCGTTGGAGAAGTTTTGGGAGGATTGTCTCTCAGGGAAAGGGCCCCATGCTGGAGCAGGAGAAATGTGAGGAGTCCACTCCTGAGAAGGAAGGAGCAGCAGAGACAACATGTGATGAACTGACTGCAAACCCCCCTTTCCCATCCCCCTGCAGCACTGGGTGGCAGAGGTAGAGAAAATTGTGAGTAAAGTTAAGCTCAAGAAGAAGGAAGAGGTTGGAAAAAGCATTTTCAAGATTTAGTTTGTATTTCTCATTATCCTACTCCAATCTGATTGGTAGTAAACTGAAATAATTTACCCCAGTCAAGTCTGTTTACCCATGACAGAAACTCGTGAGTGATCGCTGCCTGTTCTTATCTCTACCCATGAGGCTTTTATATTTCCTCTCCTCCATCCAGCTGAGGAGGGAGGTGATAGAGTGGCTTTGGTTGGCACCTGGTGTCCAGCCAGGGTCAACCCATCACCCAGGCAAACTGCTTTGCTTGAAACTTAAAGAATGGCTGTTTTCAATGGCACTTTGCCACAAGATGCCCCAAATCGCTGCCTTCTAGTATTTAATAGTTTATAGAGCAAGAACTTTCTATTAGATTGTCCACCAGGATGCCATTTTGTTCCATTGGGTTATAGTTTTAAGCACAATTAGGTGAGAGTGGAGCTCAAATAGTTATGGTGGCGCTTTGCATATGGGTGATGGCGTCAGTGTCACAATAATTTATGTGCTTTTTATGAGTTTCGGAAGTTAGAAAATGTAAACAGTTGTAGTTGGGTTTTTTTATTTAGAGAAAATGATATATTTTTATTTGGTAGGCTCGAAAAACAAGTTTGAAGACATCTTGCATCAGTTTATAGTCTTGTTTCTACCTTTTCACTAATGTTAATGATATTTATATTAAAACATATTTATCCAGCAGTCTTACATTTTGCATTTTTAAAATAGTACAGCCTTTTGCTTTTAGCCTGCATCTACAACCACACTTAAAACACACTAAAGTTAATCACTGTTAGAAAAGATTTGCTATGATCTGCAGTATGCCTTTACTTAGAACAAAAAGACTTTTTAAATCTCCTGCAAAAAGGTTACATTCATTTGGTAAAAACCAAAATACTAAAGTAAAACAGTGTACTAAGAGATTTACAGGTAGGTTCTGTAGTTTACACTACATTAAGGTTGTGTATTCTCATTTTAAAAACAAATATCCTTCTGTCCCTCAGGCTACAGTCACAATTTCATTGTATCTTTTAGCCAAATAGCTAGAATTTTTTAAAGAGGTAATACTGCTTGCTCTGTCCATATCACAATTTAGTAACAGTTCCAGTAGTTAGAGTATTGCAGTTGTCTTTAACTGCAGACTTTAGACAGGTTTTTCACACTGTATCAAACACAGAAAGCCTTTCAGTTTGACATAGAAAGATATTCTTGTTAGGATTCATCAAATGTAAATGTACAAAAGAAAGGCAATGGCTCTGCATGGCTCTCTGAGCTACTTTAATTTTCTTCTGCTGCCTTGGGGCAGACACTGTTTTATCCCTGTATTTGAATAGAGAGATGACCAGCGTTGTGGTGGTCCCCAGTTCACACTTCGACCTAAGTAAGTGCTCTGAGCAGTCCCATGGGGTTTGATGGTATTGCTGTATTTAAATTGAACTTGATCAGCTGCTTGATATTTAACAGAGTATTTTGGGTCTGTGTTTCTCCAAAATGAGATTATAGCATGAAAATGTGATAAAAAGGCACTCTAGCAAATAAAGAACTTGGGAAAAAAAAAGGTAAGTGGAAGTAGTAACATAGGTTGGCTTCATCAGAGTCCTTTCTGGCACCATGTCGAATTCAAGAGAGGCTGGAATGTTGAGAAAACCATGTTCTTGACAGGATCAGATGAGACACGGCACCATAAGGTATTTTTGAAATGGCACTGGGCAGAAAGTCCTGCGCCTAGGCAAAGAGTATTTTCTCTTATGCAGCTGGCTGTGATTTTTTTTCTCCTACCTGGTCTTATTCCATCCGTTTACCCAAGAAAGCTCTCATAACCCATTTCCTCACTTTACTCCCTAGTCTCACATAAAGAGTTAACAGAGTAGAGCTGCCTGTGCATAGTTTCAGTCCATCTGTTTGAGGATGGTTTTGCTCAAATTCAGTTCCTTGGCCTATGTCACCTCAGTGACAGACTGCTCCTCCCAGGCTTTATCACATACTGCAGGGTTTTCGTTTTCTCAGGCATTACCATTCCCTGCTCACAATTGCTCTTTTTTTGAACACCCTTCACTCTTTTCCTGATCCTTCACTACCTGCTCTTAATGAAATACCAATGCACTGCTGTCCTCCTCTGTTCACAATTTCCCACTGACCTGTACCTTCCTTACATCTCTTCGACTTACTTAGCGAATAGATAAAAGAAACTGTTGGAAGTTAAGGGAAACGGGGTTTTTATCTGTTAAATGCATTGATTTCAGAGCCTAGTTTTTCCTTTCATTTGATAAAAAAGACATGGGAAAAAAATCTCAAAAATACAACATCAAAATCCATTCTATTTCCCTTTTATCTCATGGATGTTGCAACCTCATGCTTGAAAATGCAGCATCTCTTCTTACAGAAGCCTCTAGCTCATTTTGACCTTAACCCTTTTTTCCTGGAAAACTTCCCAGAACCACAGAATGGGTAAGGTTGGAAGTGGCCTTGAAGATCATGTAGTGCTACAGCTCTGCTCAGACCTTGAGCAGGTTGCCATTGGTCATGTCTAGTTTGATTAAAAACTCCACAGTCTTATTGGATAACCTGTTCCAGTGTTTGACCACCTTCACTGTAATTAAAAATAAAATTTTATTTTAAAAAGGAATTTCTTGTATTTAAATTCTCTCATTGATTATAATCCTGTCACTTGACACCTCTGAGAAGAATGAGTGTCTTTAGCCTACTCATCAGCTATTTCTAGACATTTTGGTTTGCCCCCCTACCACAATCCCAGGTCTTCTCTTAAGGCAAAAACTTTTACCGTCTTGGTCTGGAGTCCTTGTGCCCTCTGTAAAATCAGAGGAGAATTAGGTCTGAGCTCTAAGACCCCTGACGGGTTTTGGTAGCATTCCTGTTCATAGTTACTCTTTTTTTGCTCTCTCCAACTAATGTGTGTTGCTATAATAAAGTGCAAAATATTTAAGACTAAAAACCTGATTTCCTACAAGTGAATTGCATGTGCTGTAGCTGTTGATGTGATTGATGCTTTCAGGGAAAAACAAGCTGGTGTTTTGAATGGTATCTTGAAGGATGATGACCAGAAGGTCATCCATCCAATGCTAACCAGTATGTGGTACCTTAGTATTTGTTTTGTGCCGTCTCAGTGGGTTCCTAACACTTGTTTGGTTGTCTCGTGCACTTATTCCGTATTTTCTAACTGTCAGGCTGCCTCTACCCTAACAATTTCTTCCCTTCAGGGAGTGTCTGTCAGATATACTTCATGGCTTGAGACATTAGGGCAGAGAAACAGCTGATGTGACCTTACAGATTCTTTGCCAGTTAGAATACTAGCCTGTTTGAAATTCAGATTAATTTCTCTTTCCAAACAAGCTGTCCTTGTCATTGCTGGTAGGTTATGGAATTCTAAATGAAGTACTTGCATAAATAACCTGTTCCAACTTGATGGATGTAAAACCTGAGATCCCTTTTATTTTTCCTTCACAAAGCACCTAGATACATGCTTTTAATGCCATCACTCTTAGCAAACAAATTATTTGTAGGATTTTATGTTAAAAGGTCAGGTCCAGTCTGAACTTCGTATGTAGTAATTATCATTTAACAGAGCAAAGAATTAAAGGCTCTGTATTATATATGCTTTTCTGATTTCTGTTCTTTCTCTACTACCCAAAAATCTTTATAGACCCAGGCACTCAAATTTCGGTTACTTTCATATTGTCTTTTACGTAAGTGTGATTATGAAAGTTTTATTTGCTGCTGCAAGCCTCATTGGTCATCTGCAGTGGGATCAAGAAGGAAGTTTTCCTACTATGGAAACTTTCACAAGTGCCTCTTACATGTATATGTGTATTTCATAGATACTTTTCCGTACTATTTTCTCTGTCTGGTAAGTATAAGAAAAGAAAAAGGATTCAGAGGAATAGAAACTTTGTGATTTCCATGGTGTTTTTATCTGCATTCTGGGTCACAAACTGAATCCTGTCCCCAGTCTACAAGTTGGCATCAGCATCTAACAGAGTGTGAGGTGAGCAGCACCTGGTACTGAAGAGGTGTAGCCAGATATTTGAACTCACCTCTGTCTCTGCTATTTTTTATCTGTTTGCCCTAATCAATATTTGATAGCATAATTGAATGAAGAGAAGATCAGATTTCTTTGAAAACAAATAAATAAAATTGAAATGTTTACTTGGCTCTCAAGTGAGAAGTGTCCCCAAGTACCTTATTTAAAATGGGTGCTGTTGGACATAACGCTGAAGGAAATGCCAAGCTGTGGAAGAATTCTCCACTTTGAAATTTAGGAGTGTATATCTGGCCGCCTGTCATCTTGATATAAATCAAGATCTGACATTTGTCTAAAATAAGCCTCTAGATGTAGCAACATCTGCATATTTTTCCTCCTATTTTTCATCTACTCATGCCCTCTCCAATTTGACAAACAGATTTTCATTGACTTTTGTATTTGAAAAAGGCTTAGCTTGAATAAAATTAAACAAAGAAGTATATTCTGTTTTACCAAGGATTTTTCGTCATTACAGATTGAGAAACAGCAAATAGATTAAGAGTTAGAAATACCTGAAAAAGTCTGCTTATACATTAAGCTGAAGTCAACTATCTGCTGAATTCAAAACCAGCAGATTAATGCTAATTTTCTCTCACCTTGGTGGAACTGCATTCACTTCCGTAATCACAGGCTTCATATCAGGAATTAATTAGTTGCCTCGATTTGAAATTAAAAAGGAAAATAAAGACTTGTATAGTCTATGTCTAAAATCTCTCTAGACTGCCAGGGCAGAGCTGACTCATATTCAAGTTGCCATCGAACAAGCCCCCCAGGCCCCTTTCTGCAGTGCTGCTGTCCAGCTTCTGTTTCCCAGCCTGTCCGTATATCCAGGGTTGCTCCTTCCCAGGTGCAGAATCCAGCACTGGTCTTAGTAAAGCTTCATACAAGTGGTGATTGCCCAGTCCCCTCACTTATCCAGGTCTCTCTGCAGGGCCTCTCTGCCTTCGACGGAGTCGACGGCTTCTCACAATTGGTTATCACCAGCAAGCAAACAAACTACGTTCTTTGGACAGATTCCTGGCGCTGCCGCAGGAAGTATCTGTTACCTTCGAAGCCAAACCTCTGCCCGCAAAGGCACTTCGCGCCATTTCCTTGGCTCCTCGAGCACGAAGGGGGTGGGGGCGCTGTGTCCGGGCTGGGGCAGGCCTGGCCCCTCACCCCTCCCGCGGCCCCGGGACAGCGGCGCGGCCCGCGGGGTCGCCTGGCAACGCGGCAGACGCGGCGGCACCGACCCGCGGCCATGGCCGTCAAAGGGGGCAAGAAGAGGGAGCTCTCCCACCGCACCGGCCCCTTATCCAAAACGTGAGAGCCTCAGGAACGAGGGAGGGTGGGCGCGGGAGGAGGGCAGCCCCCGCCGGCGGGCCCGACATGGGCGGCGCGCTGGGAGACACCGCGGTGCCCGGCCTGGGCTGCTGCGGCCGCCTCCGGGGCCGGCTGGGAAGTTCCCCCGAGGTTTCCCTGCCTCGGCCCGGGCGGCCGTCGAGATCGGCAGGGCACCTGTGCGCGGTGGCCCTGTCGCCGTGGCACCGGCACGGCACGGGTGCGTGCCCGTAGCTCTGTGCGGGCAAACAACTTGTGCTGAGAAAGTTCGCTTGCTCATGTGGGTTCTTCGTTAGAAGTGGTTTCTAAAGACGAAATGAGGTTTGGTTGTTCTTGGGGTTTTGTTTTGCTTGTTCAAACGGGAGAGCCAGCTCGTGTGGAAGTTTTACTCCCTGCCTCCTATGCTCCTTGGGGCGCTCCTGTGCGGTAGTGCCGTCCTGCCCCGCCGGTGCCGTGCGTGTCTTGGAGCACCCCTGGTCTGGCACAGATGTCGGACCTTGAGCACAGCCAGGGGAGCGAAGCCTTCAGCTGCTGCTCGGGAGCTATCACAAGTTAAGAGCTCACTGAAATGGTTTTGAGTTTAAAAGAACCTCGAAGCTGTGAACCGGGACAGTAATTTTGGGAGTGAGGGCTCTCTATTTTCATCAGGCGGAGGAATTAAATTAGCTGCAGTTTTGGGGGCAAAACGATTAGTGACTCTTATAGCATAGCAGTGTCACTTACAGAAGGGAAAGACAATTCCAAGTGCCTGGAATGTTTGCTTTATGTTATAAACAATCTGAGGAAAGGAAGTATGATTTTAAAAAGAATTCTTCCTATTAATTTCTTAAATATTTCTGTGTAAGTAGCATCTCTTCAGTTACTTTTAAATGAGTTGCTGTTCACTGGATGTTTAGTGTGAATTTGTATATTTCTGTGTAAATGTCTATTTCTTCCTGCAAAGACAAATAAGCAGAGAACATTGACGTTCACTGTCACTGTTTCGACTTGTGAGTTCTGTTTCTATGGTGTCAGCAGCTTTCTCATCCTACTGTATGCCTGAATGCATGGCGCTGTCAGGATTCAAATGAAAAAGGTATCTGATATTTGTGCTTATGGCCTTTTCTTCTTTTTTTTTTTTTTTCTGCCATAAATCAAGGTTTCAGTTGTATCACTTATTTCTCTCCTGAAATCAATTTCAAATGCCCCTTTGTGCTTATTTCATATCTAGTTACACAGCCTTTGCTACACAGTAGTTTTTAATTTCGTATTTTCATGTTTCTGTTTTATATTTCACACCTTGATTCCCATTTTGCTAACTTGTCTGTTGCAGGCTGCCAGTATCTAGTTACTTCTCCCCACCACGCCTTTTGCTTAGTAAATTTGTTGTTGCTGTTTTGGCCACACTGTCCTTCATATTTATTGCTTCAAACAGTTTATCAAAATTTTTTTGATGATGTTTAAGCTGCCAGGGACATTTTTGGTTTTTAACTGTCAGAGAAAATAAAGGAACGTTATTTTACATAACGTGGAGTAGCTTGAAGATGTCCTAGTGGTGGCTTAGTGATTTGTTTCTTCTCTAGTCTACTAACATGTTACAACAACCTGATTGCAATGCAGAGCCATGATAACACAGAATAAATAGTTTGTATTGTTGTATTTTCATTAAACCTATAACTTTTGTTTTAACTGTAGCATGTCTTTTGTATTTATCTTGTGATAAACCATCGTGAATGCAGAGTGGCTGTGTTGTAAACGTGGGTAATTCTCAGTAGTAAGCATCTATATGTGCCGTATACACTTCCACATGACATCTTAATGTCCTCAATAGTATTCAGGCATATCGAGAGTCAATGTGACTTTTAAAAAAAAAAAAAAAAGAAAAATCTTAGTTGATGGAACAGCTCTTAGTGTACAGAACTANAGTGAGATTTAAAAAAAAAAAAAAAAAAAGAAAAATCTTAGTTGATGGAACAGCTCTTAGTGTACAGAACTACTTCTGTTTGTATTTGAATCAATTAGTATTTATATTACCAGAGATGCAGATAGTGTAAGAGGGGAAAACAAGAAACCTGTGACACAAAAAATTCTAAAGTTACAGCAGCTCTGATGCTGGTTTCCTGACTAACCTGTCCCTACTCATTTATTTTCGTCAATCTGAAATGTTACTAAGGCTTTTTGGATGAATGGGTGAAAAGATGTTGTTTTAGGTAAATGCATGTCTTTTTAAGTTCAGCAAATGACCTGATAAGCCTTGACTAAATTGTCAGGAAAGATTTTCCTGTAGCATCTTGTCTTGGTTTGAAAGACAGGCGTCTGTTTAAGTGAGGTAGAAACTCCCTTTGAAGTGGGAAATGCAACCTCCTTCCCTCCGGATTATTATAACTTTGAAATTAAGGGGTTTTCAGGCAGGGATATGAGAAATGGGAATAACAGTTCTTTACTAATATATATATATATATAAAACGAAACAAAGCAATGAACAGCAATGACTATGGTAGTTATAACAGCACAGTCACCCAGTGCAGCCTTCTCGGCTGCCAGGCAGCTTCCCCTTCCTGGAGCAACGCTGGTCACAGCCGGCAGCTTCCCCTCCTGGAGCAATGCTCGTCACAGCCGGCAGCTTCCCCTCCTGGAGCAGCGCTGGTCACAGCCGGCAGCTTCCCCTCCCGAAGCAGTGTTGATCACCGCCGGCAGCAGCGCTGGTGGCTCCCGGTGAGCAGGGTGGGTGCAACAGCTCCGGTGAGAAACAGTGGTCTTGTGGAAAAGGGTTTGGTTTTCGCCTGAAGGTCCAGTGATGCAGCCTCTCGTCCTCTGGAAGTCCAGCGGAGAAAAGCTCCCTTGTGCCTGAAAAACCTCTGATTATATCCAAGTGGGAAATGTTCAGTGCCCCCTCCCAGGCGGAGCATCTCACAATGGGGTAGTGAGGCACTGATGGGGCCATTAACAGGAGATGGTTTGGAGTCTGTTATCTATGAGTCTTTTGGCAAAGCACAAATGCTCCCATTAACAGAAGATGGTCCGGAGGGAGGAGGCAAAGAAGCACTGCCCCACCTGGTTTCACAGTTCATGAAGATGGTAATAGAATATATTGCAACTCAGGACACATCTGTTGAGCTGTAGATAATTAATTTAAATTGAGGAAGGCTATTGGCAGTTTATTAAATTTTTGTGTACATAATTTTTGTCTTGAAACAAAAATTTTACTGAAAAAGTAACCCCATTTTCTCATGAAGCTGCAGAGAATGGTGCTATAAAATAGCTGAAAAATAGATTTCAGCACTTGCTATAATTTCAGTCATGTTGTTTTGCTCTGTAAGTTTGAAGTGAGTTGGTTAAATGCTCTATTCTACTACAGTATTTAGTCTCAGTAAGATCTTCATCCTGCTGAAAACCCACATGCATCTTAGTACCCTCTTGTCAAAGATCTGTATGAAAACCTGGTGTTGCAGAACTCAGTGGAAATTGTTGGTAGCTGGGAACTGAACATAATGGGACCAAAAGTTTCCCCCTGGAAACACTTCTAACATCTTAAATAGCCTTTCTTCTCTCTTGCCCTTGTTTCCCAGATGGATTGGAGTTTATATGCCAAACTCAGTATCAGAAAGATATTTTAGCATTTTTAGTCCCTCTGAAAGGACTGAAACGTTGAAAGAGATTCTTCTTTTCTTTAGTCATGCTATATGCCAATGGTCTCCGAACTTTTTTTATTGCTCAACCCAATCAGTGGAAGGTTTTTGAGTGCACCCTTCCAATATATGTGTATTTATTCCTTTATCAGTTATATACGTGCACTACTCAAGATCTAATATTTTTTTCCTTGTGTGCACTGCCTGCTTTGGAGACTGCTGCTATAAGCTACAAAATTTCTGTGGGAGAGAACAAGAAGCTAGGCAGTTAAAGTTTTGATCTACAGCCTGCTAAAGTTTATAGGGAGCTTTTTCTTTGGATTAGGCTTATGGTCAAAACTTAGAACTACAGGCTGTGGTGATCTATGCAAATTGGAGGCTGTATGTAATTTTTTCAATTTTCCACAGTATTTCTAGACTGCTTTCCCCTTTATCAAAGGATTTGTGATGTCAGAATGGTGGGAATGTAATTGATAGCAGACAAATAGATATGTTATTTCTTATTTGGAAATAGAAAGATACTGTATAATGAGGAATATCTGTATTATAGTAAAGATGTAATACAGATGTAATCTGGGACTACAAGAACAAGGTATGAACATCATCCATTTACTAGAAAGTAAAGTTTTAGACTCAAATGCAGAGAACATCCGGTTTTCTGATATAAGGCTTACATATGCGTCATTGTTGCCAAGAACAATCAGAAGAGTACTGAGCTGGTTCTGCAGGAGGCTGTTCTGGGATAAAATGAATAGTACTGATGCTGTTTATAATTGTTGAGAAAAACTGCTGAACATGGTGATAAAACAACTGTACTGTGTAACTCTATGATTCATTCCTCATTTTGTTCGGTAAACCCTGTGTTGGACAGAGCGCTCTATGTTTCCTCAGGTAATTATTTTCTCCTAATAATAGGCAAGTGTTGGTAATGATTGTAAATGTTTTATCAGAGGCAATTTACCAAGTCTTTTTTTAATGGGTTTTGGAAATTAGAAGTAAATCTTACACACTCACTGTAAGATTGCAGCTGTGTTCATGGGAGATGTAACAATTACTTATTAGATATTTGGATGTAAGTAGAGCTTTTCGTACTATCTCTCACAGGATCTTTCTGGACAAAATGTCCAGCACACAGCTGGATAAACACATCGTGGATGGGTGAGCAACTGGCTCGTGGGTCGGACATGAAGGTTGATAGTGAATGGGGTGACATCAGACTGGGGGCCTGTCACTAGTGGGTTTCCATGGGGCTCCATCCTTGGCCCTGTGTTATTCAAGACCTTCATAAATGATTTGGATTCAGGGCTTGGAGGAACACTAAGAAAGTTCACAGATGATGTAAAATGGTGAGAAGCTGTTGACTCCCTCAAAGACAGAGAGGCCCTGCAGTGAGACCTTTACAAATTAAGAGATGGGCAGTCACCAGCCACATGAAGTTTAACAAAGACCGGTGCCAGATTCTGCACCGGGAACAGGGCAACACTGGATGTATGAACAGACTGGGGAATGAGATACTGAAGAGCAGCACCTCAGAAAGGGACCTGCGAGTCCTGGTCAATGGCACACTGAATATGAATACAACAGTATGGAGGGCTGGCTGTGAGGAGAAGCCGTATGCGGAGTGGCTGAAGTTACTTGGTCTGTTCAGCCCGGAGGAGACTGAGGGGAGACCTCATTGCAGTTACAGCTTCCTCATAAGCGGAAGAGGAGGGGCAGGCACTGATCTCCTGTCTGATGACTCATGACAGGACCCACGGGAATTGCACAAAGCTTTGTCAGGAGAAGTTTACACTGGATATCAGGAAGAGGTTCTTCACCCAGAGGGAGGTTGGGCGCTGGAACAGGCTACCCAGGGAAGCTGTCACTGCTTCAAACTTGACAGAGTTCAAGAAGGATTTGAACAATGCTCTCAGGCACATGGTGTGACTCTTGGGGTGTCCTGTGTAGGGCCAGGAGTTGGACTTTGATGATCCTAGTGGAATCCAACTCAGAATATTCTCTGATTCTGTGATTCTCTTCGATATCTGTTTGTGTTCATTCTATTACTCAGTTTGTTTGGGATGTTTATGAGACAGAGACAATTACTGTAAAAATTTTGTGCAAATCTATGAGAACCTAAGTAACATAACTTTCCCTGTATTTGAAAGAGAAATGAGTGTTTGCCGGCTGCCTGAGAAAATGTTGCCTTGTAAGTTTAGTATTCTGTAGTAATTGCAAGATAGATTTTCTGTTTTATTTTAGAACGAAGCTTGCAGTTGCAAGGATAAAAATGTGAAAAATACCTTGTCTTTTGACTAATACTGTCTTTCTGATAGTAAATGCAACTTGTTTTTATATGTCTCTAATTATCAAAATACTAAATAGAACTATAAGTAATAGAAAAAAGGCTGGTTTGTTTTTTTTTTAAATCCTGAAAGCTGTCAATGCTTACCAAAGAGAATTATAGTGTTATAATTTCATCTGTTGTGGATAAAATTAGTGCAGAAATCCTCTGAGAGTGATGTGTACAAATATCTATGCAATATATTTTGATCACCTTAGAAACACTTTTCTTAATTCCTAGTGAAATCAGGCTTCTTTTTTCCTCACAAGTGTTTGGAATAGTCAGCACAGTAAATCTGCACTGTGGAAGATCAATCAGGATTATTGGTGGATATTGCATTGTTGGAGTGGGACCTCAGAAGCATATGGAGAAGGCAGGAAAATTCCTTTGGACTTGCTAGCCAGACTTCCCTTGGGTCTCTGCAGGGTACTCCGTTGGGTCTCTCTTCATTATTGCTTTCTAATTAGATAGCAATTCCCTTCAGGAGCTAGGCAGCTGCTAGACATGACAGGCTGAAGAGCTCAAAAGAACTGCTGCCCTTACAGCTTTTCTTAATTGCACTGTTAGAGGCTATTGAGAATCTGATCCTTCCCAGGTTTCAACAGCTATGGTGAATAGGAATTGATGTCTTTGGCAGCACTGAAAGAGGTTCTGGCTAGTAAGAATGGATAATGAATTAAAATGCTTTTTAAATTAGTTTGATGAAGCTCTGTGCCATCAAGCCCAATTCTTCTGAATTAAAATTAAGCCGTCAGTGTCTATCTCAATTAGGGTTTGGGCTATTAGGGACAAAAGTGAGGAGTTAATGGTTGGTGCCAAGAGAGGCAAGTGAGTTAAGGGTAATTGTGGCACAGACAGAGGTCACCAATGTATATAGGAGAAGGTCAGAGCAGTGCTGGAGTTCTTTTTAGAGAGCTCGGTAACTAAGAGCAATATATACTGCTGATGCATCCTTAAGGACCAGCAGAAACTGGTCCTGGTTGGAAGAAATTATTTAAGTTTAGCTGTGTGCCAGGTTAATTGCAATGAGAAGCAGGTTGATGCACCAAAGCCTAGGATTACCAAATGTTTGTTATTAAGATTAAAGGGTGAGACAATATGAGCAGAAAAAAATAGTAACATTGCTAGTTCATTCTTCAGTTCCCATATGCCTAGGAAAAGGTTTCAGCCATGGCTTGTGACTGAGGTTTTATCCGCTGCCAAGATGTGCTCTTTAGGCAAGTATACCTCAGGTTTGGTGGTTTAGAGAATATAGACTGACTAGATTAATTTTTTTATGTTTTGGCTTTGTTAAATAGGCAGAAGTTTGAGAATGGTAAGAACTAACGACTCGTGGATAAGAGTATGGGAATTGAACTTGAATCTGCTTTTAGTGTTGTGCTGGGCCTCTCATGTTGGTTCATGCAAGTTTTAATGGGCGCTAAAAATTGACATGGAGTCAGGGAACAAGCCTGCAGACAAGAAACCCTCTGGAGATTATATAAATACATAGCAACTACATCAAGCTCGGGAAGTGCTTGAGCACTGTTATTAAAAATACTTAGAGACTGTGAAAGTATTTGACAAATATACTAGATATGCCTTTATAGTCTTTGCAGGTTTTCAATTGTAGTATTGTTTGAGACGAGAAATTGGGCTGCGGTTCACCCGTTTTCTCACTCAATACTACTCTTCTCCTGTTTGTGGTCCAAGGGGGTAGCCCACTGGTACGTCTTTGACTTGCAACATATGTTGCAATGTGTTTTATTTGAGAGAAGGGTTGCTGCATTATTGTAAAAGCTAGTTAAATTCATATGTAGGTGCTTATGCTTGTTTTTGACTGTGCATGTGCTACAGTCAGAGATGAGTGTGGCTTGGTCATTATAACTAACTTCTGCTAGAGACTTGAAACAGAGTGAACATTCTGGACAAAAGACACTGAGGATACTAGCCCTGATTTTGCAACTTTTGGATTAGGTGTACCCATTTTATAGTTAATTCTGCCCCATTTATTGGAAACTGGGCTGTCTTTAAAAATACTATTAGTTTCAAGTGTCACAGTTTACCCCCATCCGGCAGCTCTGCCCCATACAGCTGCTTGCTAGCTTCTCCCCAGAAGGAGGAGGGAAGGAATCTGGGTAAAAATGCAAAAACTTGTGGGTTGAGATAAAGACAGCTTAATAGGTAAACAGCAAAACAAAAAAAGGAATTCATTCACTGCTTCCCATGGACAGGCAGGTGCCCAGCCACCCCCAGGAAAGGAGGGCTCCATTACATGTAATGGTGACTTGGGAAGACAGATGTCATCACTCCAATCGTCTTCCACTTCCTTCTTATTGCCCCAGCTTTTATTGCTCAGCATGACAACATATGGCAAGGGAAGTCTCTTTGGTCAGTTGGGGTCAAGTATCTGGGCTGTGTCCCCTCTGGTCCCTTCTTGTGTACCCCTTGCCTATGTGCTGGCAGAGCCATGTGAGAAGCAGAAAAGGCCTTGACTCTGTGTAGTCACTGATCAGCAATAACTGAAACATTGCTGTGTTATCGACACTGTTTCCATCCCAGATCTAAAACATATCCCCCCTACAAGCCGCTCTGAAGAAATTTACTTCAACGCCAGCCAAAGCCAGTACAGCTACTCACTGGACTTTGCAAGGAAAAGAGGTTTCATATGAAGAAGTTTAAACCTTCGCTGCATTCATAAGCTGCTTTACAATAGTAACTGATAACATATTACAAGATTTTATACTCTTACTACAAAGCTGATTNAGAATCTGATCCTTCCCAGGTTTCAACAGCTATGGTGAATAGGAATTGATGTCTTTGGCAGCACTGAAAGAGGTTCTGGCTAGTAAGAATGGATAATGAATTAAAATGCTTTTTAAATTAGTTTGATGAAGCTCTGTGCCATCAAGCCCAATTCTTCTGAATTAAAATTAAGCCGTCAGTGTCTATCTCAATTAGGGTTTGGGCTATTAGGGACAAAAGTGAGGAGTTAATGGTTGGTGCCAAGAGAGGCAAGTGAGTTAAGGGTAATTGTGGCACAGACAGAGGTCACCAATGTATATAGGAGAAGGTCAGAGCAGTGCTGGAGTTCTTTTTAGAGAGCTCGGTAACTAAGAGCAATATATACTGCTGATGCATCCTTAAGGACCAGCAGAAACTGGTCCTGGTTGGAAGAAATTATTTAAGTTTAGCTGTGTGCCAGGTTAATTGCAATGAGAAGCAGGTTGATGCACCAAAGCCTAGGATTACCAAATGTTTGTTATTAAGATTAAAGGGTGAGACAATATGAGCAGAAAAAAATAGTAACATTGCTAGTTCATTCTTCAGTTCCCATATGCCTAGGAAAAGGTTTCAGCCATGGCTTGTGACTGAGGTTTTATCCGCTGCCAAGATGTGCTCTTTAGGCAAGTATACCTCAGGTTTGGTGGTTTAGAGAATATAGACTGACTAGATTAATTTTTTTATGTTTTGGCTTTGTTAAATAGGCAGAAGTTTGAGAATGGTAAGAACTAACGACTCGTGGATAAGAGTATGGGAATTGAACTTGAATCTGCTTTTAGTGTTGTGCTGGGCCTCTCATGTTGGTTCATGCAAGTTTTAATGGGCGCTAAAAATTTACATGGAGTCAGGGAACAAGCCTGCAGACAAGAAACCCTCTGGAGATTATATAAATACATAGCAACTACATCAAGCTCGGGAAGTGCTTGAGCACTGTTATTAAAAATACTTAGAGACTGTGAAAGTATTTGACAAATATACTAGATATGCCTTTATAGTCTTTGCAGGTTTTCAATTGTAGTATTGTTTGAGACGAGAAATTGGGCTGCGGTTCACCCGTTTTCTCACTCAATACTACTCTTCTCCTGTTTGTGGTCCAAGGGGGTAGCCCACTGGTACGTCTTTGACTTGCAACATATGTTGCAATGTGTTTTATTTGAGAGAAGGGTTGCTGCATTATTGTAAAAGCTAGTTAAATTCATATGTAGGTGCTTATGCTTGTTTTTGACTGTGCATGTGCTACAGTCAGAGATGAGTGTGGCTTGGTCATTATAACTAACTTCTGCTAGAGACTTGAAACAGAGTGAACATTCTGGACAAAAGACACTGAGGATACTAGCCCTGATTTTGCAACTTTTGGATTAGGTGTACCCATTTTATAGTTAATTCTGCCCCATTTATTGGAAACTGGGCTGTCTTTAAAAATACTATTAGTTTCAAGTGTCACAGTTTACCCCCATCCGGCAGCTCTGCCCCATACAGCTGCTTGCTAGCTTCTCCCCAGAAGGAGGAGGGAAGGAATCTGGGTAAAAATGCAAAAACTTGTGGGTTGAGATAAAGACAGCTTAATAGGTAAACAGCAAAACAAAAAAAGGAATTCATTCACTGCTTCCCATGGACAGGCAGGTGCCCAGCCACCCCCAGGAAAGGAGGGCTCCATTACATGTAATGGTGACTTGGGAAGACAGATGTCATCACTCCAATCGTCTTCCACTTCCTTCTTATTGCCCCAGCTTTTATTGCTCAGCATGACAACATATGGCAAGGGAAGTCTCTTTGGTCAGTTGGGGTCAAGTATCTGGGCTGTGTCCCCTCTGGTCCCTTCTTGTGTACCCCTTGCCTATGTGCTGGCAGAGCCATGTGAGAAGCAGAAAAGGCCTTGACTCTGTGTAGTCACTGATCAGCAATAACTGAAACATTGCTGTGTTATCGACACTGTTTCCATCCCAGATCTAAAACATATCCCCCCTACAAGCCGCTCTGAAGAAATTTACTTCAACGCCAGCCAAAGCCAGTACAGCTACTCACTGGACTTTGCAAGGAAAAGAGGTTTCATATGAAGAAGTTTAAACCTTCGCTGCATTCATAAGCTGCTTTACAATAGTAACTGATAACATATTACAAGATTTTATACTCTTACTACAAAGCTGATTTTTGGTAAGTTAGGAGGCTCTTCTATCTCAAACAGCTCGGTTCAGATCCTTTCTAACTACAGCCAGCTAAGGCTTCACAAGACTCTGGTAGTGATGTATCCTGAGCTACAGCAGTTGTTCGTCTCCAGTTTGCAGCTACTTTCCTGACAAACCTGAGGATGCTTTGTCTCATTTAGTGTGCTGTTAATTGTAATCCAAAGATAAACAATTATTTTGGTTTGAATGGCTATCTGGAGCCTTTTTGAAAGCATTTCCTGGTCTCTCAAATAATTTAGGCACAACATATATCTGTAACAGCCCAGGATTCCGGGACATCCATCTGCAGAACAAAAGTGAGAAGTGTCTATGTACCTTGGAATTTAACCATCTGAAACACTGGGCAGCTGGTACCATCCTGTACATACGTACTTTCCCCAAACGTAGCAGTGTTAGTGAATAAATGTGTTGTGATCTTAGCTTCAATTTGGGTGAAATACTTTGGTTCATGATTGTTCTTCAGAAGTTATTTATTGCATCATTGACCATCTGCAAGCTCTACTACTGTACTGTAATACTAACACCTAAATTCTAACCAAAAGAAAGCTGGAGATGTTCCTGAAGAGTTTGGATCATCTTTCTTAACCATGAAAGAACCACTTTTCATTTATTATTTCTTACTGTCTATTTGCTTTTAAGTAACTCATATTTCCGAGCGCAGTAATCTTGTTAGTATCAGAAAAAAATTTTCTAAATTAGACCAAGAATTTCTGACCAGAAAGATGAAGCTCTTGCTTTCAGCACCTGTGTTTCATTAATTGAAATTTTTCAGTATGTAAATGCGGTACAACTTTACATAGTCAATTTGTTAGTACTTTTTTTTCCCTTCTACCTTTAACTTTCTTTTTAGTTTCGTGCTTTGTGGTGAGATAGTGTTTTGGGTTTTTTTTCTCCAGGTAAATGTTACAAACATACTAGAATAGCATATAAGATGACCAATAAGTTTAATATTTTATTAACTAGATTACATGTTAATTAGAAAATTATGTATTCAAATTAATTTTACTAGTTAATTCTAATTAAAACAATGAACCCTTGAGAGCTCTGCCTGTTTGATCTGTAGATTTCAAACTTCATGGACTCATGGGCATGAAAATATTAGGTAATACACTAGTGGCAATATCGTGCTAAATACTATACTCACTACTGATCTTGGTTTTAGGTTTTTTCTTTCCATGAAACTCAAAGCACTGTCAGAGGATCTTGCAGGCAAACACTCCATGAGCCCTTGGCTGGAGACAGTACAATCAGACTGTGCAAGAGGAGTTTTGACTTCCGTTACCATGAGCAGTGTAATGAACAGTGTAATGGCGAAAAGCAGCTTTCAGCAGAACTGCGTAGTGGAAAAAGTGCTGTCAAAAGAAAAATACTAATAATTGTGCTTTGAAACTAGAAAGCATTCTTAAAGTATCATGTTAGAGACTCTGTTTGCCAGGGATTATCCATCTACTTAAGCAGAATGGTCTTTATCTTCTGTGAGCTCTCTGTAACCACCACAGAAGAAATGGGATTTCCTGCTTTTCTTTACAATGCATGCAAAGTTCTTTTTAAATGAGTTGGCCTAAATCCACAGAAGTATGGTCATGCTCTGCCATGCAGAGACTTTTAGCTCTTGGTTAATTGTTCAGGTGCCATAAAGAAGGCACAAGAGGCTTTTACAGAAGCCAAAAAAGAGGCAATGCCAAAGAAAGGAGCAAAGTGCAGTTCATATTCTTCAGATATACTTGAGTAACAAACTTTAGTGTCAAAATAGTGCTGCAATCTTCTCAGCATTCTTACAGCTGACTGTAAGGTCAGCTTATAACCTTATAACCGCTAGTCATTTGCTGCTAGTTGGAAGAAGAGCACATTGATCAGACAGAAATTTGATCTGCAGATTGGATGTAGACGTTAGTTGCTTTCAAATCTGTGACTTGTTGGAAAACTGCAAGATGCAGCTTGGACCCCTTGTTGTCTTTAGCAGTCTGTTCACTTGGCCTGTCACAGCCACCTTTTGAAACCAGTTAGCCTAAAGGATTTGGACCAGCTCAGAATCCCACCTGGAGCACAACTGAGTCAACCTTGACTGTCTTGGAAGAATTAATGAGAGATCACTTCTTTTGGCTGAGATTGGCACTTGAAAATCACCAGAAAAGACACTTCTCTTTCCAGGCTCTTGCTATGACATTATCTAGGTGTTGGTGTATCATATTTCCACCTGTAAAAAGAGATATAAAGCCACCTCTGTAGACTATTTTTGTTTTCTTAGATTACAAGTGCTCACCTAAGAGCTAGATATTGTAGTGTTTCTGCTTTGGCAGGTATCTCTTGGAATTAATTTTCAATGTTCCACTCTTGGGAAAGTAATTTAAAAAAATAAAATTTGAAGGATATCTTTTAAAGGTCTGTGTGACCTCCAGTGTGGTAGAACATGAAAGGCTGTCAAATGAATGGCCTTCAGGCAATCTGATACCTTCAATCGTGAAGAGTGTTTTTCAAATAAGAAAAACAGTATTTTTTTCTCCATTCTATATTCAGAACTTTTTTTTTATAGCAGATCTTTGGCTCCATGGAATCAGGAGCAGAGAATTTTCACTATAGGTGTCTCTCAGCACTGAAAATGGTAAGCTGAGTTTTCTGGCATTGCTCTCTCAGGCTACAGGGTTTTGGGCTGCTATTTGAAAGCTGCAAGTCCATGATATTTTTTCTCAAGTATGTAGCATCACCTGATCTTACTTCTGTCTTTGAGCAGTTTGCAAATGATAGTTTGTGCAATAAAAACTGTTCTTGGAATGTAACAATAGAAGGATAAGGGTCCAAAATTCTAACCTTGTGCATGAGCTTGCTATGAGCATGAAGGCTGAATTTTACAGTAGTTCCTCCAAAAACATATGAATTTTTTTTCTTTACATAGATTTAGTCACACGAGATAAAATAAATCCATTGTGATCTATATTAACTGTTCAGTGGCTTATCAGTCTATTTGTTGCCAGTTTTTTGAATGCATTTTCCTTTTTTCCCCCTAAAACGTGGCAGAAATCTATTACTCAATTCTGTGGTTTTTATTCAACTTCTGACTTCAAGGTTTTGTACAGCAAAAAGGTTTAGTTGGGATAAATGGATCAAAACAGCAAATGATACTAATTTTTAGCTGGAATTCTAAAATTTCAAGGACAAAAATTCAGACAATATTTAAAGGGCAACAGATGGAATCAGGCTGCAAACAACGAGAAAAAGTAAAAAAAAAAAAAATTCTAAAATCTACAGTGCTTCTAGACCACTTTTTTCCATTAATTTTTCTTTCAAGTAATGTCCAAGGCACACTACTGTGTACAATTTGCACAAGGGATTTGGCATATAGGGTTTTCTTCCCCCTCTTAGAATCTGGAAAGTAAACCGAGAGGTAACAACTTTGTTTCCTGCGACAGTTTCCATTAATATGAAGGCAAATAAAAATAAGAAAACATGTGGACTTCTAGCTGGCAAAGCTCAATGTAAGGCTAGTTGACCATCTCTCTTAGCAGATGTGTGTGTCTTCAAAATAGGCTCATTCTTAACAAGTGACTTAGGTCTATTAGTAGTTTTTCTGACACCTACAAGGACATCAGCTATGTCTAGAAATGAGAACATCACACTTAAAAGCCGTGATCCAAATTACAGACCTCTTTAAAAATAATATGTCTATGAAGAATAATCAGTTGGTGTTCATCTTTTCTTTCTATCTTCACTTTACCTTTCTACAGTTTGATCTTTCTTCACACAGAAAGCACTCTGCTTTTTGAGGAAGAAATCCTACCCCGGTACACAACAGTGAAACGACAGTAAAACATATTGTCATAGGCTTTGCAAGCAACTGTGATTGCAACATAGACGATTTACAAGTATTTGTTTTGCTCATCATACCTGAAGCGCATCCATGACTTGAGTCTCCCCAAACATAAGAGCTCTGAGCACATAGACTTGAGTATTTTGCTCCTGCAGAGAATCATATAAGTTTCGGCTCCAGTATCCATGATAAGAATTATGGCAAGGTATTGTAGCAACTCATTCGTATTTTGGTTTTATTTTGTGATTGCTGCTGACTATTCTAATAATAAGGAGAAAACTGTATCCTTATTAGCTGCTTATTAAATCGTCTGATTGTGACTCATTCTGTTTGTTCTGAAGAATGGCACTAAGTATGAAGAAAAAGAGCAAACCATTTTGCCACAGAGTTACTGATACTTGGCCAAACTTTCTTTTATCTTTTAGAGATTCTTATGAACTCGAGTGTTACCATGGTTTCTGCTCTGGGTTTCTAAGATATTCAGATGCTACTTTTTAAAAATAAATTCAGTAATTATAATTTAAAGAACTTTCTGCTATAAATAATGTCTTCAAAGGAGCCTTTTGTCTTTGAGGTTGAAAGAGATTAGAGAAAAACTTAAGTAGCTTCCCTGCAGAGCAGATTTGCAGAAAAAGTTGAATCATCTGTTAGTTCTCTGCCCTCTTTTTCCTAATATAAAAGCTTTTACTGAGGACAGAAGTTGTTTTTTTTTGACTGTTCAAACAATCCACAGAAAGGGACACTTTTTTTACTGCCTCTTGGTGTCTTCCTGGATTTTAAAAAAACCTGAATTGTGTCATGAAATTATTTTTGTCTGATGATCCAGAATGACATGAGTACTGGGAAAGGAAGGCTGGAGTAGCCATGCTGTTCTGAAAGTAACTGCTAA
This sequence comes from Oreocharis arfaki, assembly GCA_013398015.1. Classification (NCBI taxonomy): domain Eukaryota; kingdom Metazoa; phylum Chordata; class Aves; order Passeriformes; family Paramythiidae; genus Oreocharis; species Oreocharis arfaki. The sequence continues at coordinate 1,078 of VZRR01005020.1, read as the reverse complement.
TATTTCCATAATTCTTGAGAAGACTCCCTTCAGTGTTGCTGGGTTCCCTCTGTAAGGATTGATCATAGATAATTTACAGGTAGATTTATCTATTTTAGGAAGAAAATATTTGCTTCCTAGCTTCTTAGACTCCACTGATCAAGTTGACAAGATCTTGCTTACAGAGTGCAGTAGTGTGTATGTCTATAGACTAAATTACTGCATTTAACTCGAGAGAGAGCTCACTCCTGGTACCTTGTGGGCTTGTTTCCTGTCTCTCTATTAAATCTGAAGTCTCTGAAAAACTTAGGTTGCAATCTGTCTGCATTTTCCCTGTTGTACTTGTCTATCCCGCCATCTCCTATTTCCCCTGTTGGCACGATATCAATCATACCAGTATTCTTGGAGAAGCTGCTTAAAGGGTCAGAGGTGAATTAGTGCCAACTTCATGGTATTTCATTTGGCAATTTATTCTTCCTTTTTCTTCTTTATGGTTTAGCACAGGATTAAAAGGAAGTCTGCCAGTAAGTTGGTTTTTAAAATACTGTTACACAATTAAGCCATCCAGCCTGAGCATGAAATACCAGTAATTTGCAATGTCCTTGTGTTTTACAGTTCATTTCAAAGAATTCTCACAGTTACATTATTCAATTCTTGTAACAGAAGAACTTCTTAATAGCATTATTCAAATACATTATTTTAATTAATTCAGCTGTCTTTTTTCATTTATTACTATTTATTACTTATATTTGGAGACCAGTTAAATAGCAGTCATTTGTGAATTTTCCAGGTCTTAGTGAATTATCCTTTTTGAAATGCAGTGGCATTAGGCTTCCATAACTTAGTTTAGCCATCTCAATCGTAGGTAGCATTGTTTCCATGTCTTCCACATTGTTAATGCTGAGGGTATTTTGTTACGATAAAGTGTGGTGGAAAGTAATTTTCTGTCTTAGTGTGATAGTAAGTAAATCTTCCATATGTCATTGTTGGATTTTAAAATTATGCTTTTTTTACTATTCCATTGTCCCAAAGCACTCAGAAATCTTATAGCAAGAAATGAAGAGGGGCTCTGAGTCACATGGTCTAGTGGAAGGTGTCC
>VZRR01005018.1:533627-580403 GCA_013398015.1 Oreocharis arfaki | reverse complement strand
TATAAGGACAGTGTTTTGCCCTCCTTACTAGAACTGGAATATTTTGAGGTGTTTGTCTCAGAGTAAGGAGCATAATTTGGAGGAACCACAGCAGATTTTAATGCTTAATATATTTTCATCAAAGCACTTTCCTAGCTCCGAGTTAATAGCTCCATAGCTTTTGCTAAACGTAGGCGTGACGACATCTCACATTAGCACAACAGACAAGAATTTGGAGGCGGTTCAAGAATGGTCACCACGCAGGAACACGCAGCAACAGGGGCCCCAAAGCCCCAGTGGTGCCATTCCCCAGGTTCTGGTGCCGGGGCAGGAGGGGACAGCCCGGTGCCATTTCCTGAGTTCTGATGCGGGCACAGGAGGGGAGAACACGGTGCCACTCCCTGAGGTTTTGGTACCGGGACAGACACGGGGCGGGGGTGCTGTCAGCCCGCCAAGTTCGGGCGAAATAAGGTTAAACACGGGCTCGGCGGGACTCTCCCTCAGGCACTTTCCCTCAGCGGGAGGGCGCGGAGGTGTGTGAGGGGACGCGATCCGCCATGACAGTTCGGGGGTCGCCGCGGCGGGGGCGCGGCGGCGGCCGTTCCTCCCTGACAAGCGGGGGGGCAAGTTGAAGGGATGTGTGTGTCTGTGTCAGGGAGGGAGGGCGAAATGTCTGCTGCCCTGCGACCAAATAAGGGTAAATTCCCCAGTGCCGGGCTGAGCGCTCAGGCATTACACACACCCAGCGGCGAGAGCGGCCGCGAACCCGCGACCCCCACACCCCGCACGTCCGAGCGGGCGGAGTGCGGGGGCGTCGCGTAGCGACCGCACAGCCCCGCCCCACCGGCCCGCCCCCGCCTGCTATTGGACAGCGCTGATGTCAATCTCCGGCATTACGTCATCCCAGCAGGAACTTTCTAGCAGAGGTTCGCGGCGAGGGCGGGGCGAGCGGACAGCACGAGCGCGGATTGGCTGAGCGCGATGGCGCACGAGAAAAACCCGGAAGAATCGCGGTCCCCGGGAGGGGCGGGCTGGCGGGTGGGCGCTCGCGGTTCTGATTGGCCAGAGCGTTGGGGGCGGACACTCCCTGGCGGCTCGCGGGGGCGATTGGCCAGACGGCTGTTCGAGGAGCGTCCGGATTGGCCGTCAGGGTTCTGGCAGCTTCCAGAAGCAGCGGCGGCGGGTATAAAACGGGCTGCGGCGGCGCGAACCGGGCATATCGCACCGCGGCGGCAGCGGGAGCGGGCGGGGTGGACACGGGCGAACAGCAGCACAGAAAGTCGACACCATGTCTGCTAAAGGGCCGGCGATCGGCATCGACCTGGGCACCACGTACTCCTGCGTCGGTGTCTTCCAGCATGGCAAGGTGGAGATCATCGCCAACGACCAGGGCAACCGCACCACACCGAGCTATGTGGCCTTCACCGATACAGAGCGCCTCATCGGGGATGCTGCCAAGAACCAGGTAGCTATGAACCCCACCAACACCATCTTTGATGCCAAGCGCCTCATTGGCCGCAAGTACGATGACCCCACCGTGCAGTCGGATATGAAGCACTGGCCTTTCCGTGTGGTGAATGAGAGTGGCAAGCCCAAGGTGCAGGTGGAGTACAAGGGGGAGATGAAGACCTTCTTCCCAGAGGAGATCAGCTCCATGGTGCTCACCAAGATGAAGGAGATTGCTGAGGCCTATCTGGGGTGCAAGGTGCAGAATGCTGTCATCACGGTCCCGGCGTACTTCAATGACTCCCAGCGCCAGGCCACCAAGGACGCTGGCACCATCACTGGCCTCAATGTGATGCGTATCATCAACGAGCCCACTGCAGCCGCTATCGCCTATGGCCTGGACAAGAAAGGAACCCGGGCTGGAGAGAAGAACGTGCTCATCTTTGATCTGGGAGGGGGCACTTTCGATGTGTCCATCCTTACCATCGAGGATGGGATCTTTGAGGTAAAGTCCACGGCTGGTGATACCCATTTGGGTGGGGAGGACTTTGACAACCGCATGGTGAACCACTTTGTGGAAGAATTCAAGCGCAAGCACAAGCGCGACATCGCTGGCAACAAGCGAGCGGTGAGGCGGCTGCGCACAGCTTGTGAGAGGGCAAAGCGCACCCTCAGCTCCTCCACGCAGGCCAGCATTGAGATTGACTCTCTCTTTGAGGGCATTGACTTCTACACCTCCATTACTCGTGCCCGTTTTGAGGAGCTCAATGCTGACCTCTTCCGTGGCACCCTGGAGCCAGTGGAGAAGGCCCTGCGTGATGCCAAGCTCGACAAGGGCCAGATCCAGGAGATTGTGCTGGTGGGGGGCTCTACTCGGATCCCCAAGATCCAGAAGCTGCTACAGGATTTCTTCAATGGCAAAGAGCTCAACAAGAGCATCAACCCCGATGAGGCTGTGGCTTACGGCGCTGCCGTACAAGCAGCTATCCTCATGGGAGACAAGTCTGAAAACGTGCAGGATCTGCTGCTGTTGGATGTGACTCCTCTGTCCCTGGGCATCGAGACAGCTGGAGGGGTGATGACTGCTCTCATCAAGCGCAACACCACCATCCCCACCAAACAGACTCAGACCTTCACCACCTACTCAGACAACCAGAGCAGCGTCCTGGTCCAGGTGTATGAGGGCGAGAGGGCTATGACAAGGGATAACAACTTACTGGGCAAGTTTGACCTAACAGGCATCCCCCCAGCACCCCGAGGAGTCCCCCAGATCGAGGTCACTTTTGACATCGATGCCAACGGTATCCTGAACGTCAGTGCTGTGGACAAGAGCACGGGTAAGGAGAACAAGATCACCATCACCAACGACAAGGGTCGCCTCAGCAAGGATGACATTGACCGTATGGTGCAAGAAGCAGAGAAGTACAAAGCAGAGGACGAAGCTAACCGGGATCGGGTGGCAGCCAAGAACTCCCTCGAGTCCTACACTTACAACATGAAGCAGACAGTGGAGGATGATAAACTGAAGGGAAAGATCAGTGACCAGGACAAGCAGAGAGTGCTTGACAAGTGCAAGGAGGTGCTCTCTTGGCTCGATCGCAACCAGATGGCTGAGAAGGAAGAGTACGAGCACAAGCAGAAAGAGCTGGAGAAACTCTGCAACCCGATCGTCACAAAATTGTACCGGGGAGATGGAGGGGCCGGGGCGGGCGGCTCTGGCGGCCCCACCATCGAAGAAGTAGATTAAAGAGGACTGAAGGATAGACTGGTTTATGGACAGTCACTCCACTCTTTGCTTTGTTTTTTTTTCCTAACGTTTAAGGAAAACGTCCTTGCCGATAACAGAGTTTATTCTGTTGGGTGTGTATAAAGGCAGATCTGTCAGCTTGGTTTTGATAAGAGGGAAGGCACGTCCTGCTTTATAAGGTTAGTAATAGACAAATTTTGTTAATTCAGATACAGCTGTTTGTACTCTGGATGTTTGTCTCTGTTTCTTCTAAAGTAACCACTTGACTGTTGCAGTTGACAAGTTTCAAGTTATGCATGAAAACCTTTACAGAAGATGAAAAAAAATTGCCAAATTTGGCTTCTGGAAATTTTGGTAATAAATAAAATGTATTAAAAGCATGAATCTATCCTCTTTCTCTTCTCTGTGAAGGGGCAGTAGTTTGGGGGCGGGGGGGTGAGGAGGACCTTTCTGGTGGTGTCTGTGGCTCTGGGTGGTGACAGCAGTGGAGCAGGGGGGTGTTGGGCTCTGGAGGGGTGGCTGATGCCCCTAGAGTGGCAGTGGGAGAGAGCACAGGAGCTTTCTGAGGGGACTCCAGCTTGGGGTGGGTGCTGGGGAGGGGGTGTCCTGGCACTGCAGCCCCCCCAGCCTCGTGGCAGGGGCAGTGGGAGTGTAGCTCTCAGGATTTTCACAGCAGGGAAAAGTTGCCCAGAGTTGCGTGCCGGTGCTGTTTTCGGGCAGGACCTGCTCTTACCTGCGACCGGTGTCCGGGGCTGCGGTTCCCAGCTTGGGATGCATGGTGTGTGTGTGTGGCTGGGAGAGAACAGCGGGGAAATGAGGACAACAGAAATAGTCTTGCTTGGCAGGTGGTGGGGCTCGATAAAATAGAGACCGGTTTGTGGGCAGCTGTACGAAGTGCTGAGTTATTCTTGGGTTGCTCGTGTGCACGCTGAGCTTTCAATACTTTACCGAGTGTGTTTTTCTCCTCTTAAAAGTCGATCTGGCAAGGATACCCCCAGAGCTGGGAGTGCTGAGTAACGAGCTGGTATGCTGAACTAAATAGAATAGGCAAAAACTGTAGTAGTTAAACTTGTCTGGCTTTGCTGCAAACTGTCTGCAAAACTCTTCATTTGTATAAGAAAGCAAAAAACCTGGCAGGCAGCGTTGGGAGTCCGAGGCGCTGCGAGTTAATGAGCTCTCCTGCGGCAGCCTGATGGCACGCACATTTCGGACTGGCTTGTCCTTTAAGGGACAAAACTGCAGAGCAGTGGGCAGCTGAAGGGAATCAGCTGCCGTGTTTTGGTTTGTTGCTTGTTTGGATGTCAGGAGTGTTGGTGTCCCGGGAACCGTGGTGGGTGCTGCTCTGCCAGCTCTCCCTGCTGCAAGCAACTTTTAGGACTCTGATTCTTTAAGCTTGTAGGTGATGTATATTAAAAAAAAAAAAATCCGTAAAAAACTTCTTGTGTCAAGAAGGGAGACAACAATAAGGTTGTTCAGTATTTAATAATCAGCAGAGGTGTAACACTATGGTTTACTTTCCAGGGCACTCACTGACTGTGGGTTTCTCTTCACTGGCTACAGAAAGGGGTTACAGTTATCACAGGGGGGAATGTGAGGCTTATAAAAAGCTTGTTTGATGGCTGTTGTTGCAAATGACTCAAAACCACTTCAGGTTTATTGAAGGTTGGCAGGAAAATGTCAGTGCCATCTCAGTGAAACTGGAGAAGTCGATTGCAGCAACTTCAGCACCTTGCTGAGGGCTTCAGTGAGATCTCCAAACGCTGCAATCAGGCTCTTGGTACATAGCAGGTACATAGCACTTTCCTGGCTGTTTCCAGGTACACAGCCTCTTGATTTCCAGGCTGTAACCTATAGAGGACCCCTGGGAATGAGAAGATAGTGTGACTTTTTAACTTTATTTTTCCCCTAGGAACTAAGAGGTAAATAAGTTTATGAATGGCACTAGATTATGTGTAAGTGGAAAGTTGTGGCTGCAAACTATAACACTCTGTCAGATAAACTCTTTCATACCAAAATCCCACTACTATGGGATGACAGTAAGGAATAGGTAGCACCCATTTTTCATTGTAAATGCAGGTTGAACTATTTTTTCTGTTAACCAACTGGTAATTGCCCTTGCCACATAGTTTCCTTTACTTTTCAGCCCTTGGTTTGCATTCCTCAGCGTCGCTTCCCAGTTATTAAACACAATTTTTTGTTATTTAAGTCTATTGCAGAGCTAATGCAGCTAAATGCACACAGCAGACATTTTGTCACACGCCTGTGCTGTTGTCTGTCCTTCCTCTCACCTCGGCCACTGCTGCTCTGTGCCTCTTCCAGCAGTGGGGCAGTCAGGGAAAAGAGACCAGAGATGTGGAGTCCCCATCTAGATGGTGAAAGTGGCTGGGGACAACAACAGGTTAACACTAGGAGAGTTGTATTTTTTTTCCCTACAAAAGAGATGTTTTCTGGTGTGACACACCTAAGGCTGTGTGTGGGGTATGTAAAGGATTGGAAACTTGTGTCAACTTACATGCTTGGGAAAAGATTTGTAGTCTCGAGGCACAAAGTAGCCTTTAAAATATGTGAACAAGCCCCCAGAACTCAAGAGGCAGAAAACTTGAAGAGCTCAGAGCTAGATTCCTTGCATTCATTCACTTAGTTTATAAAACAAAGAATAACTTCAAGTTGGTTTTCAGTACGTTGTACTAACTGTAGAGTGAACTCTGATCCTGTTTGTGGAAACTTCCCACTGATTCCAGTGGGTCTCTATCCTCCCCCTCCCCTCCCCAGTTTCTTAAAGAAATAAAGTCAGTTTCCCAAATGCTGCTCCTCATTTGCAAATAGGTACATTTGGTGTGTCGTTCTGGGGAGAACATGTCGTTCTGGGGAGCAGTTGCACATTTCAAATGAATTTGGCAAAGCCAGGAAAGTAATCTTGTCTAAAATCTGCAGTTTCATTGCTTTTGCGCTCAGCGTCTCTCCTCCTGTGCCCTGTCCTGACTCACAGGAAAGCCAGCTGCTCCTGTCAAAATCCTGGGCCTGGGTTTCTGAACTTTGCCATGCTGCAACAAGGCTGTGCAAGAAAGACAAAGCCCGCACGGGAGAACGTAGAGGTCTTGTAACTTCCTAGCACTTGTGCAATTCATGTATTAACTTTTGATGGCTCCATCTATCTTCTGATTGAGTTTGGATGGTATTATTTCACATAGAGCAGCACTCGTGGCGTTAATACTGGAGAATTTAATCACCCAGATTAAATCCCTAAAGCAAAGCCGTGCGGTGCAGGTCGCGCTGCAATTCCCCACCGTCGCTTTGCAAGGGACGGAGAAGAGACAAAAGAAGTCAAAGCCGAAAGCATTACTAAAATAACGTGCCGGTGTGAGAGCCCTCGGAGGGAGCTGAGGACAAGAGAGCTGTCTGAGGGCACTGGGGAGCTGAGACGTGCTCGGACAGGCGGTGTCCACCCAGCCGGCCGGGTGAGTCAGCCCGGCCCCGCCGCCTCCGGAGCGTCTGTTTGAAGTTGTGCACACAGGACCTGCAGACAGGCTGCAGCCCTGCTCATCCCTTGTGATACCATCTTAAAGGCAGGAATGAATACATCCCAGCAGCCTGCCTTTTATCTCTCGGGAGGCACTGCGTGGAGCCCTGCAGGCTGGGTAGCATTTCTCTTGGGAGCTGCCTGTCATTTAGGTTCTCCTTGAAGGTTTGGGGCTCTGTGGGGTGCAGCCAAGGTAGGAGATGAAGGATCTCGGGACTGCACCATAAACTTTGTTTTTTCCCCATTGTGAGCCACTCCTGCAGATACATATGAGGAACAGGAAGAAAGGGAAAAAAATGTTCAGGGAATTCACGTTTCCGGTCTTGGCACTCACATTAAATGCAAGGCATCGCATTAAAAAACATGGGCTTACACCCAGCGTGCATACCTTAAGTTCCTTTTTCTTAGTCTTGTCAGTGCATTGCAAGGTAATAGCATTTCAAACTCTGCTTATCTCAGAGGTGTTCCTCGTTTCTCCTCCTTGGCCCTGTGCCTGGCATGAGTTTCCCTTACTGTGTCCCTTTAGAAAGCACAGGGTGGTCTAATCTCTGCCACGTCAGGTACACTGCACCTTGGCACACGGGAATCCTGGGATGTTAAACCAGCAAAGCATGTGGATGCTCTTACAGCAGCAGAATTACGTTTTGTAGTTGTTCATCACAGGAAAGTTATCGCCCCTCCCTACCCCACAGCGAAACAAGTTATGCTAGTAAAGCTTCTTTAGCACACCTATGTGGGTCAGGTATCACATCTCTCCGCCGCTCTCTTCCACATATTTATGCAGGCAGAAGCCTATAGCACAGACCTGCCTCTAGAGCAGATTTTGCTTGCAGCAGCGTGGTGATTATAGAGTTGGGCAGGCCAGCATTTCCAGATGCAACAACATATTTCACTTCCACATATGAAACAGCAGTATTAACACCCCCTGATCCACCCTTGCATGACCCATTTGCCTTTACTCTCCCCTGCATCAAGAGGCTGGAGGCAGAGACAAGCTGGTTCCCCTTGTCATTCCAATAACAGCACCAAGTAGGAATTTCAGAGAGGGGAGAAATTTCTAAGAGCCAACTCTTTTTTGTAGCCTTAAAGAAAATCAAGAGTACAGGAATTTTTTACTCCTTTTCCATTGCTGAAGATATTCTCTCCCACTGTTCATGAATTGGTTTTGTATGTTGGCCTCTGCAAAAGTTGACACATTTCTGTTGCATCCTGGCCCAAGCAGTGTGAGGTTGTTCTTGCCCATGCTTAGGTAGCAGTTGGCAGCACCTGTACCTTAACTGCTGGAGTAGTTAAAAAAGTCATTGCTCCAAATCATTTGCAGGTCAGCAGCTAAAAATCTAATTTGAATAGGATTAAGGAGACAAAAACACTTCCAGAAGTGGCAATGCTATGTACTTCAGGCAGGATTCTATAGACACCTCATTGGATTTAGGAGGTCTTGGGTGCCTTTCTATATTCACTGCCAAGCATCAAGAAATACTTTCTGTCAATCCCTGTAAGAGCTGCTGCACAGTTGCACTGACAGTCTAGCAATCACATGTCATGGATGAAAGCAGTATTTCTTTTTGCCAGGCTGTATCTAAAAATGTAAACATACTACTTTCAAAACCATGTTTATTTCTCAGTTGGAAGACTCCTTATTTCCCTGCTGAAGATCTCATTCATTTGCATTTGTGTTTGCAAATGTTCCTACACAGCCTGGTTAAAGAAATTCGATGGTAACTGGTCCTTAGTCCTACCGCCAGCACTACAGGTGGGAGATAACTAATTAAAAAATTCTAATAATGTAAAAAGTCTCTGTAAAACCCTAAAAACTAAGTCAAATTCTCTGCTGTAATTACTTTCAAATTTCCTTCAAAGCTCACAGAATTGAATAGAGAAGATCTTGTCTATAGCACTTCTGTATTATGTTTTCACCTTTTCCCCCCCTATTTCTATAGCAGGGAGATGGTTATTATATCCTGAGAAGAACTAGAAACTGGTCTATGAAATTTTTTTGTAAGGGTCCTAGATTTCTGAGCACCTCAGAATACAGAATCAAAATCAAAATTTTGAAAATACTTTTTGATCGTGAGGTACATTTTAATACTTCTTCCTTTCTGTCGGAGGCACTTTAATAACAAAAGGTGTATTGTTGGGGGCGTGAGGCTGTGTGAAAAGGGCTGACAACTGCTCACGTTCAATAATCTCATCTGATAAAACCACGCAGAGGGAGTAATGGCACGAGCAGTTCAGTAAAAGAATGTGCAGCTGGTTTTTCTGGCTTTCCAAAATCAGGCTGCCTGTAAGTGGTGCCAGGCAGTTGCTGCCTCCTGAGTTCCCTTAGACCTTCGGTGTGGACCCGGGAGCTGATTCTGCCTTTGCCTATCAACACCTTCAGCCAGTTTGGAGCTGTGGATGTGGCTGTGAGGCCACAGGGCTCTGGTTCTGGAGCGTGGCTGGCGCTGGACATGAGGTGGACACGGTGTCTCTCCAAAAATTACAGTGCAGTTACCAAACTGCCGTCTGCTTCAGATTATCCAAGGAATGCACTGTTCAAATTGCTGAAAACAGGGAATTAGGAGCTTCCATGTTGCACAAAACTGAAGCAAAAACTTGCACCAATGTTCACAGTATTTTGCCCAAGGACAGTATTTATTCCATTCACACAGCATGATCTTGTTTTTAATGAGCAGGCAGAGCACTTGGCAGGTAAATGGCATAGTCATGGACAGTATTAGCTACTGTGAAATTGAAATCTGTGCTTGTGTGTCCAATACAAACAGCAGTGCACACACGGAGTCTAATATTCCCAGAGAAACCAGGGCTGACATTTAACTGCCCCTGGGAAAAGAGGAGGAAATTAATACGGTGGGTATGGGAGACGGAGGCTTGACACAGCAAGAAGAAACAAGAGGCAGAGAAGAGGTGGATGACTGGATGGTGAGTCAGTGATATTTTTGATGAGTTTATGCATTTGTTTATTTTCTGGGTGTGATATCCAAATTAAACATTAGATATACCTAAAGAATGGGTACATATACATATTGTTGAGTGTTCCCAGCTACTGGGATGCCCATGGACACACAAACACCACAAGAAACAACACTAAAAGAAGCCTATTAAGGGTTCAAGGTCAGTTGTTCGGAATTATGACAATTGGAGCAAGCCTATGTCTTGCTTTCTTTGTGCTTATGCCTCATAACCCAGTTTTTAATTATGCACTAACAGGTTTTTAAATTTTTTTTCTTCTGCAGGGCACCTGCCTCAGTCAGTGCATACAATGGGCAGTGTAAGCTCTAAGAAGGCTGTAGTTCCTAGTTCAACATACACCTTATTTACTGTGTGCTGTTCAGCCCCAGCTCTGAAGAATTATTGCTTAGGATGCTGCCTGTGGAACTCATTGCCATTACATCTTGAGTGCTTCACATTATGTCCTTAGTTTTTACCCCTCAGATGTGTACAATTCCCACAGAAAGAAGGTGATAAATCAGCAAAAGCCAAATGCCATGTGTATATTATGGCATCTTCCACAGGAAATGCCAAGGAGCTGTTTTTTCAGAGAGCTTAGTGTTACGCATTTCTTGGACTGTTCAAAGCAGATTTCCCTTACAGAGGAAGGTTTGTCTCCCCTGCCTCCAGCACTTCAAACACTAACACAGGTAGCCCTGGGTATCTGCAACACATCCCTTACTTTTGCCAATTCTTTTAGCACGACTTTTACTGGAGTCCAGGTGGGCCAGTGGTCTCCTGAGGCTGATGACAGCCCCACTCTCTAAAAATGAGCCAACGCGCCATCAATTTCATACATTCCCCTTTCCCCTGAGCCTATTTCCACAGTGCTGCCTGGCTGCCACGGATGGGATCTGAGGTTGTTCCCAAACCTGCTTCTCTCATCCTCTTAAATATGTAACTTGGCTGCCAAGTCATAGATATGTACTTGGCAGCCGGCAATAGCAACTGGAAACACAACATACACAATCCAATTGTATAAAAAAATGGAAAGAGATGGCTGCAGAGAGCAGAGCCAGAGCAGAATTTTCAGGCTGTTTTGAGATTCTAGCTTACCTACCCATGGACTGGTTGTGTTTGTATGGGTACACCTCTAAAGAGTACCCACAAGACAAAAGATGCAGTGTTTGGAAGGCTTTGGAGATAAGGGAAGTCAGGGACAGGTTGCTTTATGGAAATTTTCTTTCCCCACGTTGTGTTGTCCATTTGTTCTTCCATGTGGTCATGAACTCCTGTGTTACTTTCAGGAGTATTTTCCCTAGTTAGAAACTACTGCAAAAATGATTGATGCCATTTTTAGGAGGTGGGAGCACAGGAAATGTTCCTTCTGTCTTACTGACCTGACCTGTCTAAAAGTCTTAGATCAGGTATTTTCGTCCTTTCAAAGTATCCAGTAGTGCAGCAGCATTTCCTTAGGTTGTAGTTGACCTGGTCTGTTGCAAGGCGTGGTCCTTCCCTTGTCCCCTTATATTTATCTGCATCTCCACTGGCTCTTTTCTGACTCCACCATAAACTGATGTAAAATGCTAACCCAACAGAAAGCTTCTCGTTTATTTTTGCTGGATGACTGCTTTTGACAGTTTAGGGAGCTGCCTTGCTGTGGGATCAAAGATAAAGAATCAACACGAAAGTAAATGATGGGAAGATTTTGATGGGATCAAGAATGCTTCTTCCATTAACAACTGGCTCTTAGGCTGGTTTAGCTGTAATGCGAAACCTCACCCTTGATGGAGACTTGACTTCTATTGGCAAAAACTGCTTTTGTCAGCATAACTTGTACCAGTTTTGGGTGTAATCTAAGCAATACCAGTTATACACAACACTGACCTGCTGTGAATGATGTGTGAGAGATTCTCTGCTTGAAAAACCAAATGCTTCACAATATCCCAAAGATTCTAAACCTCAAATTCGTGCCCTAAAGTGACCTGCCTTAGTATTTGGGAATTATTTCCAGTTGCAGCTTCCAAATCTTGAGCTGATTGCTCATGTAAGGACCTAGGTCATGCCACATACTTGTGACCTGGTAGATATACTTTGAAATCTTGGAAAGCCCAAAGCTAAAGTGTGTTTAACATTCAGAGTGCTGTCACTGCCCATAACAGAAGAACCAGGACCAGCTGCCCTCACTGCTGCCAGTCCTGGGAAAACCAAGAAAATCTCTGCAGCTCCTGGCTGTCAATGCTACAATAAGCATAAATGAGTGGCTGTGGAGATGTTATCACATGGAAAAAGTATTTCCCTGTTTGGACTAAAACGTTACCCAGGGAAGCTGCTTAGCAGAGCTGGGGAGGAGCAGAGCACATGGGCCATGAGTCCCAGCACCCAGAGCAGGCTGCAGTGGAGGGTACGTGCTGGGATCTGCAGTTCCTAGGGGACAGCAGATGGTCACCAGGATACCGCCATGGGCAGTGTCACCTTATCCCCTTCACTCCCCTCCTGTGATGCTTCCCACCTTTCCCAGCTCCATCCTGTTGCTGCTGTTCATGTTTGCCTCTGCAGCAGGTCCCAGGGGCCACACGAGGCCCCGTGGGTGGGCAGGGACCTGTCCTGCTGCCCCAGCACAGTGGTTTGGGACAGTCATTCAGCCATTTGCATTAGTGAGAAGCAGCCGAGATGTATTTTGAAGACACAGGGGTGGAATTTTCTCCTTCCTGTGGTGTGCTGGTAGGTCTTGCTATGCTGGATCACCACCTTTCCTATTTTTCTTTCATGGCTCATAATCCCTTGTGTGTAACATAAAGGTACAACATTTGCGTGGGCCTTTTCATCCAAGAGTGGTAAAACACTATTAGAAAGCTGGAACTGAAGACTAGAACAGGCAAGCTGAAATAACCACTTTTTGTCAAAGGATTAGAGCCATGATTTCCTCATATTCATCTCTGTGGTCTAACCACCCATGGGCTGTGGGCTGCTGACTTGAAATTATTCTGTTGTCCCATATCCAGTCTCTACTACCAAATTAGATTGAGTAAGAATTTGCGAGAGCCTTGTGGCTGCCTGGCTGAATAGTACCTGGCAAAAAGTCACAGGAAAGCCTAAAGTTTCACTTGGTTTAAATTTGTAGGCAGAGGGATTTCAGCAATAAGAGTCATTTTGCTTTAAAGGTGACCTGCAAATAATAGTTAAGGGTTTGCAAGTCTGTCTTGTTAATTAAGAAAGGCCTCATTTATTTCCAGGGGATATTTTTGTTTGGAATTTTAAAAAATGTATAGATGCTGTGAAATGCTGTTTCTAGTAGTTTTGTCCAGTGTCCTCTGAACAGTCTATCTGGTGTTTATTTAAAGTTCTCAGAATATCAGGAACATGCATAATATATTCCATCTTTAAGCAAAAGTTTCCTTTCTCCTGATACTTAGATTCTACAGTTACATAAATATTATTAAAAAAAACAAAAGCAATGTGTTGTTTCATGCCTGGTTCCATTTGATTTCTCAGCCTTTACTGCTTCACTGGCAATGAAAGAACTGATTTCTTTAGCAAACTTCTCATTAGTTATTCATAACCTGGAAGACAAAAAAGGACAAATACACATTTTTGTTTCTTACGCTGGCAACCTTTGAGAACTTCTGTTGAAATAACACACACAAAACATCTGGGGGAAAAGCAGACTGAAGAATGATGGAAAGTGCCCAATTTGCACAGAATTCGTGTCATAAATTCTTTGTTGGGCTGAGAAATTGAGCATAGATTTATGAGATGCACTCTATACACAGTTTCCTTGCAGAGGATAAAACTGACTTTAGGTGTGAGGTACTGGAAAGCTGATACTAACACCCTTGAATCTTCACGGTGAAATAATGATATTTGGTTTCAAATGATGATGCTTTAGGCCTTGAGAAATACAGCAGTTCCAAGTAAAATCAGTCTAGTATTTTTTTTACCCAAACATCAACTGCAGGACAAATTTTTATATCATGTTAATGGAGTAAAGGAGAAATAGACATTTACTCCATACTGCTCTCAAGCTGCACTACAGAGGCACAGCTAAAATTGTGTCGTGTGTCAGAAATGTGCCCCACACTCTAGGGCAGCAGTGTTGGGTGCAAGGGCCAAATGCCATGCCAGGTGTCCTCAGGTGGAGGTCCCCAGAGTGATGTTCCCTGGTGTGGTGTATGACCCTGTGCAACGGTGGGCACGGAGGACTGCAGACCTTTAGGGAAACCACAGCTCTGCAGAGGACAAAGTGCACCTAACTCTGCTTTGAGTGTCTGTGGCAGGTGTGGATTAGGGCATTATCAGGCCT
This sequence comes from Oreocharis arfaki, assembly GCA_013398015.1. Lineage (NCBI taxonomy): Eukaryota > Metazoa > Chordata > Aves > Passeriformes > Paramythiidae > Oreocharis > Oreocharis arfaki. The sequence continues at coordinate 566,477 of VZRR01005018.1, read as the reverse complement.
TTTAAACCATCAGGGGAAAAAAACCCCAAAACCGAAAAAAAACCAAACTATCTTCCCCTGCTCTTTTGTCGGGGCAGGGAGCGGGTGGACCATGGCAGCAGTGGGTCACTCACACGCTGCCCGCTGCTGCCTCCTGCCCTGCTGGGCATTTTCCAAGCTTTTGTCTGGCTGGAGCCAGGCTGCTCACCTCTCTTCTGGTCACACAGCTACAGCAGACACCTTTCATGGTCTGTGTCTCAGCAACTTCCCCACTGGGCTTGGGAATGCTGCTGACTCTGCCTGGCAGCTCTCCAGGGAGAGGTGTGGGCTCTGTGGTGACCTCTGCCTGATCTTCCCTCAGTGATCTCAAAGAAGAGCTCTGGAATGAATCAATTTGCATCTGAAATCTTCCTAAAGCCACTTGAGACACTGCTGGAAGGGTTTATGTGTCCCAGGGCATATGGGGCAGGAGGCAGAGCAAGAGGACCCCCATAAGCCCCTTTGTTCTTTGCTTCTGTATTCTTGAAAGCAACATCTCACCTTGGCCTCACCACAACCCAGATATTTTCTTAGTGTCAACTAGAGGCCAAAATAGATATATCCTAATGTTCTGGGATGTTGACCTCTTCGTACTGCTGTTAGTAATTTAAAATCATACTGCTGCATGCTCATACTCTGTGTTTCAGCTCCAATCCAGCAACTGATGAAAACCTCAAGGAAGGAAAAAATGCTCTCTTTCAGGAAATGCGTGTTAAGACATTAAAGAGGTATTTCAATTCGACTAGCCTAGCTCAAAGAGAAACAAGATGATTTGAGTGGGAATATTTTCACCCATTGTCTGAGAATCATGTCTGAACAAAGCGCATGAAGCAGGAAGCCAGCTGTCATTTCAACAGGGTGGATGAGTGGTCTGAACACAAAAACAGAGCCAGACATGCCTGGTGTTGAATGCTAGCTCAGGCACTAGCTTGGTCTGACTTTGGTAAACTCATTCAGCATCTTTGTTGCTGTTTCCAGATCGCTCACAATGAGGTAATAATTCTCATCTACTCCAAAGAGTATTGTGAGGTAATTAATTCATCTGTGTAAGGCACTTCAAAGATTTATTATTGTTATTGTTATTATTAATTTTATAAATTCACAACACGGTATAGCTGACTTTCATCCATTACTTAAAACCTCTTTGATCTAAATAATACAGTCGCAATTTATTATATTAGCAGCTAAAACAGCAACTTCAGACGCAACCTTAGAGGTGAAAAGTCCTGTTTCTCTCAACATCCCCAGCCTGGTTTGTAGTTCTAACAGTTGAAAGTTAGTTCAGGATACCTGCCAAGCACATTTCACTGCCTGTCCCTTTGAAACCGCGTGCAATGAAAAGAGCATCTACCAGGCAGACAATATTCTCAGACTGGAATTAGCACTGTGTCCTTGAAAGTTATATATTGGTCAACCACCAACATCTTCCAAGAGGATTGCAGCGCCAGGCTCCCTGAGAGAAGGCTGGCTGACAAAGGAGGAAAATTGCATAGGCTGTCCAAGTGGGTACAACATGAATACGTGACGTTGGATGATGTAAAATCTGAGTAACTGCTGGTATTTCACATCAGCAAGGCATTGCCTCTGCAAGTTAGAAAGCTGTTTCTGCTGACACTAGCAATTTTTTGAGGAAATACTGTTTTTCTCCTCTGTATGCTTTCAGATGCTGCTCTGCTTTTGAAAGAAGCAAATGACTCACATCACATTACCTTCTGTAGCTGGTATGAGGTATGTCATGTAGAGTTCATTTCGAGAACTGTGTGTGTGTAGCTGGGTGTGGAGGAGCCTCTCTCCTGGTTGAGAAGCAGAATAGGAAATATTAGAGTTTTAAAATCTCTCAGCTGTGCGGTTCAGTGGGAAACAGTACCGAATTCATGTTGTCCTGAAAACATGCAAAGAAATAATTCTATCACCTGTTTGGAACCTTTCTCTTTTGTTACCTAAAGGACGGTGAAGTGCAGAAAATATGATTCTTGGAAATAGCTCTGGTAATACCCAGTTCAGTCCACTCTTCAGCTTGTTTATTGGACTGTCAATAATTCTCTAAAAACCTTGAAAGTCTTAATGTGAGGTGGAGTGCTTCCTACTAACAGGTCTCTGCCATTCTGCTAATATCTGGTATAATGCAGCCCTTGAGCAGAGACTTTGTTCTTTCTCATAATGGTCTGGTGGTGTCTCTATCTGCAAATCTGGAAACTTCACAGTGACCATTCCACCTTCTGCTTAGGAATGAGAAACATGAGTTCCTCATGGCCCTGCTCTTCTGCCTACCTTTGCACCTGGGAAAAATTGCCCTGGAATTACCCAGAAAAGGAATGCAGATCCTTGATTTTGTGAGTACATTAGGGGTATAAATACAGAGGGTATAAATAGGGGTATAAATACAGAGAATTTGCCTCAGCAAATCTGGAATCATAGATCAGTCTTTCAGGTCAGAATCAGTGGGATTCTGCTTATGAGCAGGAACTGCTTGCTATATTGGGATATATGGGATACCACAAGGACCTCTTGGTGCCACCATTTATGTCCCCCATCTCCCTGTCCTCTGTGACCTCCAGGACATGGGCTCTGCTGGCTGTGGAGAGGCAGATTTTCTGGCGGGGTTTGAACTTTGCTTTGCCCCAGCCCTTCCCTGAGTGGAGAGCTCTGTTGTCCACGTGCCATGGCATTACCACAGTCTTCCATTCAAGATGGTGGCTGGGTCCAGTCCTGCTGCAATGGGGCCAACAAATAATTTGCATCCTCAAGACAATGCTGCAATTTGAATAAATAATTTCTACTACCACGGATGTTAAATCTCTGTGAGTTCCCTGGTCCAAATGATCATCTCAATGCCCTTTCCCAGGATTAACATTAGCATCCAGCCATTTCTGCCTGCAAAACAGAACAGCAAATAGTCACAACTGAGTCTGCTGGGTGTTAATTTGTGCTGTGGGTGACATTGCTTTAAGACTTCATTTCTAAATACTTTGCAAAGCAGGTTCTGATGACTCTTAGGTGCTAGAAACATGTTACAGCATGAGGAATAAGTGCTAGGAGAAACGTTCCCAAGTCAGGGTGGAACCTGACAAATGACCACATTTGCTGCCTTGCAGAGTGGAAGTGGGGATGCCAGGGGAACAGATCAGGAGCTGCTGTGTTAGAGAGTTATGTGGAGTTACAAACCATGATTGTAACAAACTTCTGTGATTTTTTGGAGTCTATAATAATTTCTGGAATTGATTCACCATTTTCTTAAAACATTTAATGATTACTTGCTTCACAGTTCATGAAGCCTTGAGATAAAGATGGGTAGATTTATATGGATTGAAGAATAGTGTTGGAGGATTGGTGCCTCTAAGGAATTGATTTGTTCAACATCCATTAATTTACAGGTTTTTCTTTCATCACTCGAAGAACAATTTATAAATAACGAAAGCCATCAGCATCATTCAGTACACAAAGGTCATAGACTCAGCTGAGGTGCTCTGGGCTGCAGTTCACAAAATGTTTCCCTCACTCTTGGCTGGAAAAGGATGAGGAGGCCACACCATGGGTCATGACACTTCACTATCTCATTGACTGGTGTGGCAAACGCAGCAACAGACTGAAACAAAGGGGAGTTTGGACCTATTGCAATATAGAGTTATGTTTCCTGGATCAAGAGACTTGTGGTTAGTAGGGATCAGCTATAAGCTACAGGACAAACCCTGCCAGATGAGACTTTTCACTGCATTGTGCCATTCAGTGCCCCCAAAGTGAGTCCTGCCTGTTGGTGGGAAACAAATACTGACTGTCCTTTTCTATAATAGGGCTTTATTTAGATTCATTACCATCCCTGAAGGGAAGAGCTTGCTTGTCAGGATTATCTGAATGGAGTGTTAAGAGAAGATTGAAGAACAGGCACTTACCATGCAGAAGCAGGAATTCAGGATATTGATCTACTGAAGTACAAATACAAGTAAGGAAAATAAAATTACAAAAGGCAATTTTAGGTCCTGTTTAATGTTGACATTCAACCTTAATTGTTTCAGTGTCTTAGCTGAATTGGAGAAGCAGGGGGATGTTAGTCATGCCGTGAAGAGCTTTCTGGTATTACATCTCCTTTCCCTATTCAAGACCTCCCATTTCTTGTTATCCACACAGTCTAACTACAAACTTATATGTGCTATATTTCAAATCAAGTGTATCAAGGACTGTCTTGATACAAGGACTGCCTCCTGTGGAGTAAAATTCTTGAATGGTCTTCCACTAGGAAGTAGTGGGGGCAGGCAAGAAAACTACTGCGTTTCTGAAGGTGGAGTTCTGAGAGCTTGTGAAAGGGATTTCGTAACTACAGAATAGAATCAGAATGACATAAAATTACACTTGTGATAAGAATCCTTGGGTTTGTGATATGCTGATGTATTTGGGCAAATGTGAAAGAAGATTGCGTAGTTGTTTGTTTTCCTGTATCTATCCCACATAAATCCCATGCTCAGGGCTGTTGCTAGTGGCCTGCTCCAGAAGAAAACTCCTCCCCCTTCCTCCAAGATGTAATTTAATTTCAGAGGCTCTTTTGCTTCCCTGTGTAGGTCTGGCAATGTGCCACAAGGAGAGACAGGCTGGAGGCAAGACATGCCAGTGCCACTTCAAGTTTCTCGTTAGTGATGCTTGTAATTTGCTCCCAGTTAAACTGACAGACAGATTACCTGGAGACAGGGCTTGGGGACCCACCTAGTCCTTTATCAGCCTCATGCTCCCCTATGACAGGCACATCCAGCGCTGTACAGTCCTCCAGCAGCTCTTCTTGCAGGCCCAGTGTGATAGCCTAACAACACAGAAAACAAAGCTAGTTATTCCTGCTCCTCGTTGGTGTGTTTGGGGGTTCCTACCATTTGGGCTGCCAATTTCAGAGGATTAACTCATCTGTTGGGTCTAATTTTGTCCATAATGAGCCAGACCTGATGGTCTGAATAGCTCCTCAGCTGTCTTGAACCTAAACCACTGATACTTGTAGAAGTATCGGTGTCCGCAGTCCCTCGAGGGAACACCTAAGACCATCCAGGCTTCAGAATTCATTGCTTCTGTGCATTAAACTGTCTTTGGAAAATAAAGTATTGGAAGGGGTTCCTGTTAGAGAAAGTCAGGATGAATCTGGACATCTTTCACTTCTTGTGACTTTGTCTTTTGTTGATGCCCTGCTGATTCTTTGTAAATCCAAGCCTGAGGCTTTCATTTTTTTCTAGATTCAGGAATATCTTGTAAACTAACTTCAAAAACAACCAACCAGTTTTCCAAAGCAGTGAGCATGAGGCATTTCTCCACTGGAGACAGCTTGGGAGGATTCATCTCTGAAATATGTGACTCTAAGAACAAAAACTCACCAGTGGTGGATGAGACATGAATGGAACAAGGGCTATTATTTCTGTCCTGCATTTTCTTTCTCCTTTAGTTTCTGGTTTTGCTTCCAACCCTTTCATGTCTTTTGGGGGAAATCTGATGAATTTTATTAGCAATTATCCTTGAGAAGCCCGGAATAATTGTTCTAATTTATTAAGGAAGGGTTGGGTAGGAATTTTAGAGCTGGAGCCCATCAAGGAAGGACAGATAAAACCAACTCTCCTGCATGTGAGAAGAGTCTGGTAGCTTTTAGGCCAGCAGCACTCCCAGGAACCAGCAGACAGTCGGGTGGATTACAGGGGAAGCAGAGGAAATAGAAAGCTCTTTGGTTTGGAATTTCCTTAGTGTTTGATCTGAATTGGTTTAAAATACAGGCTTGTGGTGTCAGCCGATCCTGTTTAGGGGCGGTCCCAAAAGCGCTTCGTGGGCTTTTTTGAAGAGCAGTAAGTGGTGACTCTGGGAGAGCCAGACCCACAGCTCCAGGCTGCTGGTGACAAAGCCAGCCCTGGGGATCCCTACCCCCAGGGCTTCTAGGCTGGCTTCAGGAAGGGATCATAAGCCATGCAGGATCAAAGACAGCAGCCTGACAGGCTGTGGGCATGCAGCTTATACATTTTGTGGGGCAAGAAAGACTGTCTGGGCCCAAACCCCAGCCCCTGTGGCCCCACCAACACTGCCCAGCTGCTCTGGAAGCACCTGAACCCAGCTGTGCTCCAGAGGGATCCCTTCATGGTAGTGTCAGCAGCATGTTGGTCTAGGCGCCTAAAATCCATACTTACATCTCAGGAACAATGACTCTTTCTGCATCCCTACTGTCCAGAGCCCCCTCCCTGAAAACATTGTTGCCTTTTTGTTTTAAAAACGACTATGCTATTTTAGAGAAGATGTGTTGGTGAAGTTAGGGGTGTCCAGGGTCTACTTTGCCAAGGTGTATCCTCATCCTTGCACAAGGCATGGCACAGCAGCACCACAGGCCCAGTGCAAAGCAAGCCAGTCCCTTCTGGGGACTCAGGCTCTGTCAGGGGCCTCAGTAGCCCAGGGTCAAGGTCTCTGTTGCATGACACAAGTGAATGCCCAGGACAATAAATGTCCTGTGAGCCAAGGAGTCACAGAGACCTATGGGACCATGAGACAGAGAAGTGTCCTGATCTTCCTGCAGCTCTATCTCATCTCATGACCAATTCCAAAAGTGTTTCTGGTGAGCTGCTGACAACTGATTTGGCTACAATGAATTGCAACAGAACTCTGGACACCAGACTGGAAAGCTCTAGCCCTGGTATGCAGAAGTGTTGCTAAATACATGGAGCAGAAAACTTTAATGGGCTCAATGTGAAAGTCAGCAGAGCAAAAATCAGTGGAGCCCTGATTCTTACCCCTGCCACTTCCACTTAACTCAATCTTGAAAGCAAATCATTGGGTGCCTGCTGGTTGCCATTTATGCCTGCATAAATCTTCTCTTATGCCAAGTCTGAGATAGTATAAATACAAGTCTAGCAAGGGAGAGAGACCATGTACCTGAAGGACAGCAAGTGCAGGGAGTAGAGGTAAGAAGAGGCTGTATTTGGGCATTAGAAGCGTAGGATCCTCCCCCCTGAGAGGGGAGGGTGGTGCATGGCTATTTCAGAGTGGTGGAGACCAACAAGGCTTCAGCAGCAATGGTCCCAGCCATGGGCTGCAATGAGAGACAAACTGGTAGTGAGATTTAAAAAAGAACCTGAAGAAGGCAGGAGAGGATGAGAGGGTGTTTGAAGAGGGAGAGAAACTAAGGAAATAATGAGAACAAGAAAAAGAGGATTTTTAACAGGTGATGAGAATGGTGTGGTTTAACCCTGGCCAGACACTAAGCACCACAAAAAATGGTTAATGGAAGGAAAACGTAATGACAGAGAGAGATCATGCACTGTACCAGTGTTAGGGACTCTTTCCTCAGCCATGCATGTCCTCATACAGCGTTTCCTTTCCCTGGCAATACAAAGGAGCAGTCCCCACACAGCACTCCAGTCCCTTGGGATCCTCTCAGAGCAGTTTCATGAAAACTTTCAGTCAGTTGGTGTGAAACTGCTGCCAGTCCCCCAGAAGAGTCACAAACAAGCACCTGCCTTCCTGCAGCACAGCTCCAGGCAGCCTTGCTCCTGGCTGGGGTGGGGGAACCTGGGTTTCTTTGTGATCAAGAGAAGGTGACCCATGAAACGATGGAGTCAAAAGGGAGCTGAAATTGCTGTTCCAACAGGGCTTCCATTTTAGTGTGTCCCATACCACAAAGTGCTGGACACAGAATTAAGAATGTGTTTCCTCAGCATCCTGACACATCAGCTCTTCACCAGGCACTGTGGGAGCAGCCTTCTCTGCCAAATTCTTGCTCCCAAATCCTGATGAGCAGAGCCAACCTTCTCTCTGGTTGGACAGGGAGGGTCATGACAGCATTTCGTTCCTTATTGGGTGGCCCTAATGTCTGTGCTTAGGAGAATCAGTTGGAGGAACTTATGGCAATAACTTGGATTCAAGAGCTGGATGCAGCTGGATGGAGCAGCCAGTTAGCTCTGCTGCCTCCTCAGCTGCTCATATTGCCTGGTGAATGGGAATGATTGAGACGAGCAAGAGATCTAGTGGTGAAAAACTACCAGCAGGAGAGTGAAACTGAGTATTTCCATCACAGTGGGGGTTGGAGGCTGGGTTGGGTCGGGATGTTGGTGTACAGGCTGTGGAAACACAAAGGCTGGAAAAGAGCTGTGTTTTTAAAGCCTTCATGATGTAAGGCAGGTGCTGTGTGAAGAGAGGGCTCACTGAGTTACTCATAGCAGGGTGGCTGACTACAGCTGCCTTCAGAGTTAGGCTAATGCTGAGCCTGTTATAATATAGAGCACTTCCCATACCATGCTGCAATTATATAAACATAATCTTTTCCAGGCTGACTCATTCCAGCCTTAAATGTTATCTGGATCCTCCCAGACCATTATATGAACAGCCAAGTACAAGAGCTAAAGGACAGAACTGGTTAACACTCTTAATTATAAGATGGTTACGAATTTTTTGAGAACACATGGGTTTGGATGAAATGGAAACTGTGGGGAAGGTTACTTTTGATGAGTTATTTTTTAACATGAAAAATGTTTAGATTAAAAAGCTGAGACACTCTTGATGGTGTGTCACCCCCAGTTTTACTGTATTTCCTTATAACCCAGCTATGGGTTCATGGTGGTGTTGAAGCTGTTGCTTTTCATTCCAATTCACCATAGCAACACTTTAATGAAATCTTATACTATGTTGGTAAAGTGCTTCCTCTGCCAGATCTGCCGAATATCTATGTGTTCATATGAAACTATTGATGTTTCAAAGTTTTCTCTGAAACTGTAAAAAGGGATGCTTAGGTGGAGATAATTTTCAGCTTAAACACTTACATGATTTGTAAAATGCAGCATTAAAATCCTATCTTGACACTATTCCAGACTGGAATTTGAGAGTTCCTCCAGACCTGTTATTTGTATATGTTAGCATTAGTCCTTTTGTGCCTCCAATGCTAAGGAAGGAATAGGTGTGTCTGGCTTTCTCCTTTTAAGTTACGAGGATTGTGCAACCTTTCTGTAGTGCCAGTTCCCTTATGGGCATTTGTCACGATGGGAAAAATACAGAGTGTTCCCAGAGCTGCACCAATGGGGCAAACAGGGCTGTGCTGGCCTCCTCTTTCTTTTATGCATGCACTTACCCCATCCCCTTCACAGCTCTGGAAGTCAATATTGCTATGTCAGTTCTATCATAAATATTGCTATGTTACTAGAAGCCATGATGCTTTTTGCTCACTCTTCTGAATTTCTTACAAGTCCTGTCCTGAAGCTTGTTGCTCCAGGATGTTTTCCTGACCCTTTTCTGTATTTTCCTAATTAGCAACTGTGCCCTAGACATGGGAGGTGCCTCCTAGTTCAATACTTATTTTAGGAAACCTGACTTCACTCAGGTCTTTTGGCTTAGTACCTCACCTCAGGGAAGAAAGCACTGGGAGAAAGAAGGGTGAAGACCCCTGGCCTTCTTTTTTTCTAATTATTGGGGCTGTTTTCTGTTCCTGGTTTCTACATAGGTCTCTCTGCTAAACTAGGAGCTTTGTTCCCAGATACCATATGAGCTGTATAATGTTAAAAGGTGAATCTGGGTTTCTTATTTAGTTTTAAGAACCTGGGGTCACTTTAAGTTTCTCCTCTCTGGTACTCTGAAGACAGAGTGCTGTGCTTTACCAGAATCCATAAGGAGCCAACATTGTTGGAGTTGTTTTGGGAGTTTTCTTTGGCAAAGGGCCACGCTGTGCATGCAGAGTCAGGCCTCTTTTCCCTGGTATATAGGTGAAGTATCAGCAGGGCTGTGGCTGGTGGGAGCCAGGTATGGAGATACATGGTTTTCTTGATCAAAAAATCAGTAAATAGAAGTCCAGGGATGGTAAATAGAGCTAAAGGGCTGAAAAGTATTACCTTCCTGGACTGCTCTGCATTGATATTTCTGGGGTGATGGCAGCTGGGGATCCCCTCAAGGCATGGGCCACTTGATGTTATGAGGAAGGTAATGGACACAGCAGGAGTTGGTGAGCTGATGTGGAGAATGGCTTTCCTGTGCACCTGGCAGGACCAAGCCGGAGCTGTGGGGATCTGTAGGTGAGAATGGAAAATGTGCTTGCATTTCCATGAGGGTGAGTTGTGCCATCTCCAGGAGAACTGAGTGGCTGCTGGGATGTGTGCATCACCCTCTGCTTAATGGCCACTTCCATGATGGATGGTCATTTGGCTTTGTGTGGCCATCTTGGGCTCAAGTGGGTGGCGAGAGCATCTCTCAGGCTTCCACTGGGCAAAGTGCTGCTTCTTTAACAAAGGCCCTTTGTCTTTCTTGGGCATGTTTTACATTTCTTCTTGGAGATACATCAGGCACCTCCTTCCTGGTTTTCAAGTTCATTGTCTCAGCGTTGTCCTGGCTTTGTGCCCCCAGTAACTCAGCTTGTTGCTCTTCCAGTGATGTCAGGAAGGGCTTTTTTATTGCCTTCAGTGGGAACTGGGTTAGATCAGCGCTGACCACTTTTGAGGGGCCCATGCAGAGAGCTCAGTCTAGATAGCATAGCAGGGGAGCCTCGCCTGCTCATCACAACCAGCTTTGTTCTCTGTCAGATTTAATTAACTCAGCCATACAATATTTTGCATTTTCTTCTTCTGAGGCAACGCACAAGTCCCATCTTTCTCTTGGACGGTGGGTCTCCGTGTGCTGTTAATGAGCATCTACCAGCAACAACTTTATTGCCCTGGTGGAATGCCAGCTTGGCAGAGCCCCGTGAGTCACATTCAATGCTCTGTTCAGAGAACTGAAAGGATGACTGCTGCTATTAATTTTGTGCTCTTGTTCACTGCCTTAGGAGAAAAACATCATTGCACAAAGATGGGAGCTTCTTTGAGGTATGAAAGTCACAAAGATAAACGGAGAGTGTGACTGAGTGTCAGCCCAGAGCGTGTCCCTCCCTTGCACAAACACCCGAATGCTCCTTTCCTTTTTTGGTTCCCCCAGTAGTTTATTTGTAGGGCAGAGTGCATAGAATAAAATTTTACCTCCAGGGCCAAGGTGTCCCTGTAAAATACCACCTCTCTGCCCTTCAGCCCAAACCTTTTCCCCCTGGAGCCCTGAGCCAGGCAGTTTCAGTCCCTTGGTGGCTCTTGGACTCCAGACAGTTCCTACCACAGCCTGAGGTCCATCTGGGAAGTCTGCTCTATAGATTTCTTCTCATCATTGGCCTCATAGTTTCATCTCTGTAGGTAAGAAATCTTACAGTCTTTCATTTCCATTGCCCTTAGTGACATTTCTAGATGCCAGTAAGCTCCTCTGGCCTGCCACACACAGCTCCATCAGCCATTTGTGAGACTCGCAGTGTAGCAGGGCTTCAGCAGATCGATACAGAACATCTGGGCCCAAATTATACTTTGTACTTCATAAACTGGGAAGCTTTTCCTTGAAAGAGAGGAACTGTGCATTCAGTTCCAAGGATACCCAGAAGCCCCAGTGATGCCATCTTTTCAAGAACAGACTTAGTAGAGATCAGATTTACTGGGAGTTGATTCAGCTCATGCCAGGGATGACAAATGTTTCATGGGAGTGAAAAGCCAGATTTTGTTTTTTTAATCAGCAAGCAGACTTGTGGAGGTGAGATGCCATGAGTTGGTATTTGGTAGCGATATTTTCTGTGATAATAATGCTGTCATTCAGGGTGGGGATCATCTTGTCTACCTGCAGCTGCCCAAACACTCTCTGTCCAGTCAGACCATGCCTTTGGCTGCCTGAACAGCCACTGTGGAATAAAGAAACTCAGCCAGAGGGTGAATTGTTGCCTCTTGAGATGGATTTGTGTGATAGGAACCCCCACAGAGTGACTCATCCCATCAGTCTCTTTCCATTGATTATTGAGGGAAACTGGGTGGTGATCTCAGGTTAGACTAGCCAAGACTAAGCCAAACTGGTCAGAGGTGAGCAAGATGAAATCCATCTGAGCTCACTCTGTTTCTAGCCTCATCTGTCTGCATACCTTTAAAAAAACAGTGCTTTCAAATCTTCACTGGACTGAGGATGTGGTCTGCACAGGAGGAACAGGAGTGTAGGTTCTGAGAGGGCTGAGAGAGCCTGAAGCTTGCAGAGATAGTTCTCTTGGCTATCTGATGGCAAAGCACCTACCACCAATTGTAATGCTTTGTTAAAAATCTTGAGTTTTCTGTGGGAAGGAAATATGCATTAGCATGAGCTTGAGCAGAAATTATTCAAAACTTCTGAAAATCAAAAAGGGATTTGTTTCCTTGCTCATGATTTGTTCCAACTTCTTCAGTCTTCTTGACTTTTAGTTTTTAATCATGCTCTGATCAGACATTACTGATATACTTTATTCCAAAAAAGTAATTTTGTTACTACATTGTACTTTATATATGCAATTTTGATGGTAATAGAAATAGAACCTTTTCTCCTGATTCATGATAAACACAAAATCTTTCAAGCCTGGGTATGCCATAGGAGAGGAATTCCAGTTCCCATCCAGCTGTGGTTAACAGCAGTATCACTGCAGTGCTTTTAAATGTAATAACTCAGGACTACTGAGTTATCAGTAAATCAGTTTTGCTCTGTTGAAGTGTATGGAAAGCTCCCTTTGAGACTTAAGTCTTCTTTTGCGTGGAAATGAGAAATTAAGAATTGCCTCCATGAATGCTACAGCACTGCACATGCAAAATCTTTGGACCTGTCTACAGCACATGACCAGCGAGTCTGGTATTTCTTGAGAGGGTGAAATTTGCTGCAAACGCTCCTGTAATTGCTTTGTGCATGCTCTGGGATCATCGGGCGCATCCCGAGCACCTTGGCTTTATGCATTATGCACAGAGTCATATAATTGGTATGCAAAGGAACCAAACTCTCAGGGAGCTTCACTGGGATGTCTGCAATCCATGCTGTGTGCATGCTCACTCCAGACAGGAGCACCACGGGTTTTCAAGGTGCTGAGGGAACAAGCATGCTTATTTGCTTTCCCCTGGGGCACAGCAGGCATTCTCTGCTAAATGAGGCACGGTCCTTTGCTGGTTTACCCAGGAAACATTGCAAACCTGTACCCCTCTCTCCCGTTTTTCTTTTCCTCGTTGTGTCAAGCAGATTAACATGATGTTTTCTAACAGGGCGGGCATCACTGGAGCTCGCTGTAGTGAGTTAAAGTCCTGGATGAGCACACCCCGTGGGACATGGAGGGGAAGAGGAAGGGGAAGAACAAGAACAAGGACGAGTGGTTCCTCTATCATGACAAATGACCTCAGTTTGCCACCCTGAGGAAGGCTGAGCAGTGGGAGCAGAAGAGCAATGGCAGAAGGTGACTGCAGTCAGAGCAGCTCGCAGCAGTGGTGTCCGTGCGACAGCGTGGTTTCACTTTGCTCAGTAAATCACTTTGAAATTGCAGCTTAAGATGCCCAACTTATTTGTCAGAGCTGGGGGAGTTTGACACACAAGAGACTGGCCTGGGTGACTGGACAACTGGGCTGTAATTCCTGGTCCTTCATCTTAATGCCTTCGTTGGGCCATTTCTGAGAAGACTATTTTCCTGGCTGATTTTGAGAAGTGCTTTGACACCTGCAGATGAATATGATTATTGATTTCAATGTCAACCCTGTTTTTCTAAAGAGTTAGCCAAACAACCAGCAGACACGACTTAGTACAGCCAAAAAAATGGTGAAATTTTTCTTCTGAAGGAAGCTACTCCAGAATCTCTAAAATACTGTGTTCACTTTCTTTTTTTATTTCCTTTCCTATCTTTCATTTTTTTTCTTGGATAGAATTCACCTTAATTATGACTATTTTACCTATAAATCTATCTGTACCTGCCAAATATTAAAATGATAGCATGGAAATTATAGCAAGGAAAATTCAGGATGAAACCCTGACTTGGTCATAGCTGCTAAGAATCAATGGAAAAATAATGGATGATTAAACAGTGGAAGAAAACCAGAGGTGTAATATTTCATCATTGCTAAGAGGAGAAATTTGACATATTACTGCCAATTGGGAAGTTTTTCATCAAAATATATCAGTGCTGGATAAGAATGACACAATTTTTTTTTACCATTGCAAAATATGGTTCAGTTTTTAAAAGGAGGAAAATTTGCAGCACAATTATGATGAGAAATTTACCTCTTCTGGAGTAACCAATAGACCAGGGACTAGATAACTTCTGTGGGATGACCCTGCACTGCCTTACTGAGACAGACACTTGCAGTGCAGGTTCACAGCTAATACTTAGTCCCCTCACTTAGACTGGCACATGTGATATTAATGCCTAAGTAGCATTGTGGCCTAGGCTTGTTTTCCATGTGTCAGGTGAGTCCTTTTACCATTGGATGAGGCTGTTGTGGCCTGCAGCTTCTCTTTAAGCTTTTCATTAGATAACCGCTCTGGTACACAGCAAAAATATTTAAATATAACCCCTTAGAAATTTTAGGGGATGGAAACCTTCTCCCAGAGAAGAATAAATATAAAAGATATATTTAGAGCTGTGCGTGGCTTCTGTATCTTCCTCACATAAGTGAGGGTACACTCTTTATTCTCTGAGCAACCTGGTTTAGTGCAAGGCGTCCTTGCCCTTGGCAGGGGAGTTGGAACTGGATGATCTTTAAGGTTCCTTCCAACCCAAAACATTCTGTGATTCTATTCAAAATTAACATTCCTAGGTTATACCTTCATTTTGGCCAGACAGGTTAACGATCATATGATCAAATGGTGACAGGACTTTAAGATGGGGCTTTAGCTGCAGTTTTTCTGAGACCCTTGCTGGGTCAAAGCATGTGCCAGTGTCTTTCCCAGCCACACAGGTGGCTCCTGGATGGTGCACACCTGGTGGAACACTCAGGAGGCAGCTGTGGTATCACTGCCCTGCGGCAGCATGGTTTCCCTACATGATGCAGCGAGATGTTGGCCAATACCCGGAGCGGAGGGAGGCTACGGCACATCTTCCTCTCTTAGCCTTGGGAGAAACCTGTCGGTTGCTGCATTAGGAGTCCTCTGTGTGCTAAAGGACAGGTGCAGCTGTGTCCCTCTAGCTGCATCACGGGGCCCTCTGGGATCTGTGGATTGACATCCCAGCACGCTTGTCCTTGCAAAAGCACCTTGCTTTGTCACGGCAAGAAACAGACAGTGCATGGAGCCTTTGAAAGAGTACAAGGGCAAGGTGTCCTTTGCCACCTGCCTGCAGGGCAATGCAGACTGTGGTATGTGCTAATAACTGGGATTTGTTATTAGTGCCTGGGGCAGAGATTTCATTTTGCACACTTGGCCGGTGGTGGGCCTGGGATGACAGGAGAAGACAAAAGGGTGGAGCACACACTCACGTAGGCAGCAAAGCTCCTGGGTTCAAACAAGCTTTTTGAGCATGGCCACTTACCTGCAAGGTCCTTGTCACTGCAGAGAGGAGGGAGTGCTGAGGAGCTGCTGGTGCTGCTCAGGAACAGTGAGCTACTCACACTCAGAGATGATGTTCAGCATGCTTTGTTTGCCCCTCTACAGATTCAAGGCAGGTTCCTCACAGGCTCTTTGAGGGAGCAGCCCCATGAAACAGTGAGAAACAAGGGACTGCTTTTTTCATGCCATTTTCCTTGGACAAAAGGCAGCTCTGCCCCAGGCATGGTCTCGGTTACTTCTGTCTGCACCTAGAACGTGCTGTCTGCCTCTCTCCATAGGAGTTACCTGGGTAAAACCTCAAAGTCCGAGTGAGCCATGGTTTAAAACACTTCACTCACCAGCCAAGTCCTCAGCCACAGCTTTGCATCTAAGTTTTCTGTGGTAATCTAACAACAACCTTGAACTTTTCAGAAAGGGTTGAGAAATACCTTGAAGTTCAGGTCCTCAAGTCAGCAGAGTCCTTTCCAGGGCTGCCTTCTCAGCAGCAAGTGTCTGCTTTTTCTGAGGTTATGTGTGTCTAACACAGAGAACCCATGCTTGTTTCAGCATGTAAGCAAGACCTGGCAGCCTTTCACACATGACAGTGAGTCACTCTTGAGCAGGAGAGAGTGAGTCAGAAAGGGCAGTTGACAAGCTTTATTTATCACTCTCCTGTTATTTGGCCCAGGAGAATTTTATCCTGAAAAACCCACCCTTGCTAATGATAGAACTCAGACATATCATATGACTACTGGCTTTTTTTCCCGTAGGTTTTGCACGCAGTTTCATATCAGGAAATCATGACAGTTGGCCATTTCCACAAATTTTTATTTTTCAAGGGGTTCTGAACATACCAGCTAATAACTCGCCTGAGCTAGGGTTATCCTAAAGAGAAAAATACCTCTGAGTGATGACAAGAGCCTGGGGGCATTTACAGAGTTCCCATTTACTTTCTTCTCTTAGGGCTGCTTTGCTCAGAGCCTAATTGAAGGCTGCTAGCATGGCCTAGTGTCTCGACTCTCTTTTGATTATGGTTCTGCCACTCACAGGCTCCATATAGGGTGTGTCAGGCTTTCCAGTGTAAGTATCTATTTTCAGAAGTTACATGGCTCTGTTGTAGAAATTCATTCCAAGCAGAACGTTGGCAGGAAACGTTGCAACTCAGAAATGGAAAAAGAGACAGAGAAAAGAAAAAAAAGTCTGCCTGATGATTAATTAAAGAAACCCTGTCCTTGGGAGTTTCAGACTTTGCAACTGTGAAAAAGGTGGCAGTGTAGCAAGGGGACCCAGCTGGATTTGGGGTGACCATGATGTGTAGTTGGGTGTCTTGAGGAATGGAAAGAAGTAAAGTGAGCTCAAGTCCATTTTACTTGTATTGCAAGTGAGTTTGGAGCAGCAACCTATGAAGGCAGCACCCCTTGGGCTCAGCAGGTTCTCTGTGAGCCAGCATGGCAAGACCTGGAGGTCCTGCAGGTTCCCTGTCCCCAGTCTCTCTGGTTCAGACTGTTCTTCTTGTCCTGTTAGGGGCCAGCGCCTGATATACACGGAATACCAAGGCAGTCTAAACAGCACATTTTTCTGCACAGGCCAAACCCAACATTTCAGCAGCAAAATAATAGGATTTGTCCTTTCTTGCTTGGAATCATACAGACATTTCAGCAGTGCTAAGCTCTAGTGAGACCAGCGAACTAACACTTCTACATGTGCTGAGGAATGTGGCTGCTTGTCACTACAAATGGGGCTGTTTTTCACTGGGTGCTGCAGTGGTGAACGATGCCATTGTGTTTCCTGATCCCACCAGTGTTTCCTCTCTGCCTGGGGGGAAAATATTTTTTAGCTCATCCATTTAGTTCCCCTTGCAGAGAGACAAAACACTCTTTGACAGAGCTCTAAAGATGCTTATTATTGCTCCTATTTACTCCGTGTTTTGTCTTCCTTACCCTCTCACAGCCAAAGCTGCACCAACCAACCAACCAACCATCCTCCACTCAAGGAGGACCAGTAGCAGCTCCTTTGTACAGACACAGCTGCACCATCACCTCACTTGCTCCTCACCTAGGAATGGGTGTGTTGCTTGTATTGCCTTTTTACCTGCAGGTGTACTGAGGGAATGCGCAGCAGTCAAACTGGAAACTGGATCAGGCAGTGATTTGCTGCAGGAAGAGAGGTTGTCAGTCTGGATTTCCTTAAAATCTGGATTTCCTTTCTGGATTTTCCTGCTTCCAAATGTTGGCAATATGTGCTCCTCTGCTGGCTGGGACTAAGAGCTTCATCTTATAAAGAAACTGCACTGGAAGCACCACAAACCAGTTACAGCTCCTATGGCTCAAACTGAATTGTAAATATCTGCAGTGAGATTTTTACAGCTTGAAGGAAAGAAACCAAAGTGCAATTTGAAGAATTTAAAGATGGTCTTACCCCAATTATTCTTCCATGTGAAAGAGATCATACCAAGGCTGGATGAACAGGCTGTAAGTATGCTGTTACCTGTCACAGCCTTTCTGTTTGGAAGAGACGCTGCTCATATAAATGAAGTGTATTTCTCCCTGTGATCTTGTTTATTTACAGAAAGATAAACAGTCATTTTCCCTTTCCTTGAATACAGCCGAAACAGACACAAACAAGTCATTTCTGGACACAAATTCACAGTTCTGCTGGTTCTGACAAGGTCTGACCTCAAATGGGTTCCCCTCTGTGTGGCTCCTTCCTTTTCTCTCTCCTGTCTGAAGCCAAGAGAAGCACATCAACCATGACCGTATCTGGGCAAGCAGGGAAGTCCTTGACTTTGTGAAGGAAATGGTAACTAGATCTTTGAGAGAGGGCTTCCATTGCTCATCTGTCTTTACTACACTGAAAAAGAATAGCTACTCTTTCTACAGCACCTGACATAGTATGCATGATGTGTTTGTGACTATAATGGGACGTGTGGGAATTGTAGATTAAAGAATTGCCCCAAGGCTATTATTATCTCTTTTCTGAGTAATAATCAAGAGATGAGGGTGCACCATCTAATTTAGGTGTTTCAGCAAGTCATCTTGAGGCAGTGCCCAGATCTCCATATTGATTGGATTGGGAGACACAGTATTCACAGTATTGCAGACCTGGATAGGCAGGGGTCTGACCTACCCATTGTTCCTTTGTACTTAGAAGCTGTAAGAGCTCTAAGAGCTGAAGTGCTGTGATGGGTGGATATGTGCCTTTTAGAAGGAGTAGGATGAGATGTGAATGACAGCTATGCTCTGCACAGAGAGGAGCAGCTCAGATGCATGGAATCCTGCTATGGACTGTGCGATGGCCGGGAGCAGAGGGAAGGCCAACACAGGTAACATCGTGGTAAGCATTTGCTACAGATCACCTGGCCAAGAAGACAAAATAGATGAAGCCTTCTCTCACCAGTGGAAGAAGTGTCACTGTTTCAAGCTCTGGCTTTTGTAGCATTTACTGCCTGATCTAAAATCTGCTGAGCAGGAAACACAGTAGGGCAAGAAATCCAGATTTCTGGAGTGGGTTAGGGATGATTTTCTGACTTCAGGTGCTGGCCATGCTGAGTAGGAGCATGCTCTGATTGATTTGCTACTCACAAACAAGGAAGAAATGTTTGGGGTTGTGATGGTCAATGGCAGCCTTCGAGACCAAAAAGTGGTAGAATTTAAGATCAAGAGAAAGCAGAGAAAGGCGTGAAGCAGAACAATGACCCTGGGCTCAGAACACCAGACTTTGGCTAGTTCAGGAAACTAGCAAGCAGCTTGTCATGGGATATTGCTGTGAAGAATAAAAGGATGTTTAAGGTGGATAATCTTCAAGGGCCATCTCCTCAAAGCCCAGGCATGAATCCCTACTGTCATGCAGGAGGTTAAGCAGGCAGTGCATGAGGCCAGGGTGTACAGAGAACTACTGACTAACTCACACATAAAAAGGAAACACCTAATAGGGGGAAGCAGGGACAGGAAATCAAGGAGCAGTGCAGAACTACACAGGACGGGATTAAGAAAGCCAAACCTGGGTGTGAGCTGATAGCTGGTGATGATGGGAAGAGCAACAGGAAGGGCTTCTACAGGTACATTAGTAGTGAAAGGAAGACCAAGAAAATTCCACGGTTGAATTCCCCAGAAATGTGCCTTAAATTGTGCAACGTTGAATGTAGCGTGTCCTAAATGCCACAGAGCCCCCAAATCACCCATGTGACACGGGAATATAAATGAGAGGGTGGTAGTAGTAGTAGTAGTGGTCCAGGAACCACAGCTGCCAGGAAGGTCTCTAACCTGTGGTTGTGAGGATTACAGGGTTTAGGCAGCACTCTCTGCTGCTCCACTCTAATCTGCCACCCTTCAGGTGTGCTGTGGGTACTGCAGGACTTCCTGTCCTGAACCTCCTAGTGCTCACTCAAAGTGCTGGTGAAGGAGTTCATGAGTCTCTAACAGATCTAACAAGAGTTCTGGGTGGGCTGAAACCTCTCTGAAACGGAATTTACATCAACATGATCGACTGTGGCAGCTGATAGTGGATCAGTTCTTGCCTCACTGAGATGGCAGAGGGTACAACGGCAGCAGAGTGCAGTGAAGGACTTGACACTTCGGAGCTAGCAGCAGACAAGCTCTCTGGAACATACCCCAAGCAGACCCTGGATTTCTTGTTATGCTTTTACTTTGTCCCAGAACAGCTGCTGCTTCAGATGTTGCACAGTTGCTGGTTCAGCAGGTTCATACACACACAAGGGCTGCCATAACTGCTTCAGGATTAATTTAGGTTTAATCAGTGTTTTGGACATGTTAACGTTTTTTATTTCAACACTCTTTCAGAAGAGTTTTGCTGGAGGCTACTTAATCCTCTGGAGACTTCTGGCTGGAAGCATGAACAGATTTTCCAGGCCTGAAGCAGCAGATGTGCATCTGGACAAGCGAGACACTGCATCCCCTGCTGACTGAGTACATGGAGCCATGAATGTCCTGGAGCAAAACTCACAATATTTCTTAACCGTCTCTGTGGATGACAAAATCTTGTGGAGCAAAACCCAATAAGAACTGAGCTTAACTTTGTAGTGAGGATGCAACTTTAAACAGGACAAAGTTGCATGTGCCTATTAGAAATAAAACAGAAAATTCAGATTATCTCTTTGAAGAGTTGTCCTTCTTCTTGATGTTGAGTCTGACCTATTGGTTGATGACAGTCCAAATGTCAGCCCCAGGTATAATCTTTCAGCAGAAGTTTTGGGACTACAGAAAGGTGAGAAACCTATCTGAGAGCATATCTGCATTAAAATAATTGCTTTCTATGCTATTCTAAGTTCATTTCCAAACAGAGCTTGATTGCTGTGTTACCACCCCTTTGGCGTGAGGAGAACTGTATTCTGTTTTAGTTTTTGACCTTCCCTTCACAGTCTGAAACACCTGAATGTTGTGACTCAAGAGGGGACTTTCTCTTCAAAGGGAAATCTCATGTTCTACCCTGAGCAGAAGGCTGGTAGTAAAACAGAGAAGTCGGGTAAAAATCCAGGAATCTGGCTTTAATATAATGAGTAATTTACTGCTTAAAAGGGCTTACACATAATACAATAACTAATGCAGGATAAGAATTGTCCTTCTTTTTTTATTTTGTAATTGGAAAAGATCATTAAAAGATTCCTTTCAAAATAAACATTGCTGTACCAGGGACTCCAAACAGATGAATTTGCTTTGAGCTCTGGATTTCTCCATGATGTTCTACTTTAAAATAGGACAAACAAAGAAAAAACGAATCAGTAGAATAGTAACTTCACAGAGTAAAATAATGTAATTTAAGTGCTAAGAGGACATTTACAAACACCATTATAAATGCCAAAACATTTATAATGTTTTCAGCTTTCGAAAGAGTTTTAAATGTGAGTCTTTGTCAGTTCCATTGAAGATCAGGAACTTATCCATCTATTGTATTTTGACAAAATACTTCTCTATGGTTCTCATCTGAGGTATCATCCAAGCCAAGCTTGTCCTTGATGAATTAATATCAATGGAGACACATGCCAGGAGAGTGGCTCTTTCAATACCCATTAGTCTAGGATCATAAAGGTATTTAATCAGTCCAGTTTGCAGAATGAACCCCAGGCTCTCACTCAAGCCCCCCACTGCAGCAAAACATGGAGATTATGGACCTGTTGAATCTTTCTCTCCCCTCACAGCCCCAAGCACCCACAGACCTTCTCACCCAAATTGGGGAGATACATCCAGGTAACACACACCAATTGACTTAGCCCGAATCTTTCAGTCATGCTTTTGCCTCCCAATGAGATAATTTGTATGTTTCAGTTCACTTGTGCCATCCATAAACCTCCTCTGGGGGTACAGAGCATGGGTGATCCCCAACCTGGGCCCTGGCAGAGGGGGCTGCTGAAGAGACCCTGTGAATGCAAGGGAGGGAGAGAAGAGTCCATACAGGTGCTGGTAATTTTACCTGGGATCTTCAGAGCTCTGAGAAGGTTGGCAGATGTTGGATATCGAGCACTGCTACTCACAGTGCACTTATAAGTGGGTCCCAGCTTCTCAGTGTCACCATCTTGGAGGGACAGAAAGGAGCCCCATTGCTTCTGAAACCACACATGCTTTTTGCTTTTCAGGAGAAGACAAGGACTCTGGCTGGAAACAGCCAGTACACCACAGCCAGCAGAAGGTACTCTCAGTGAACAGCATGGAGTTATTTTGGTCTCACACAATGCACTGCCTTTGCTATTTATCCTTGAGTGTCTTTTCCCAGCACTGTGCTTATTTATACTCACGCAACTATAGCCCCCTCGGTGACAATGTCAATAATTCTCCATGCAGTGGCACTTGTAGTGGTGAGCAAAATGCAGGAGCTGGTCCCCGTCAGTGGCAGAGTGTCCAGTGACAACAGCAGCAAACCAGAGAACTCTAATTCTTGGCTTGCTCTCACCTGGAAAAGAAACAGAAGGAGGGAGACAGCTCAGAAAGGCAAGTCACAAAGGCATCCCCATAAAGGCTTAGTGGTTTCGCCAAGAGAATTAAAGTGTTTTACAAGGAATCAAGAAGGTTTATAAGAAACTCAGAGATCTGTGTCTGTCAAGGGCTTCTCACCCTTACAAGGCAAAGCTGTTGATACTGCACTTTTTAAAGGTACATCCTGAGGTATCCCAGATCAATTGACTCAATGCTCTAGTGATGGTATTCCAGTTTGGCAGAAGGGAAATTCATTGTGTCCAATGACATATCATTTTACTCTCTTCGGGAAAGAAGTGATTCTGTGAGAGTGCAGATTCAACATACTCAGTTAATATTTACATCAAAGAAATGAACTGGTCCTTTTACTGACCTCTGAAAAATGAAGCTGGATTTGTTTGAGCGGGGCATTTCAAAGGTTTGAAAAAAATCCTATTTGGTAATATTTTGCAATAAAAAAGGCACACAGAGCATCTGGACCTGCATGCTCTGTTGGTAAGTGTGCCTGCCTGCTCAGAGGGGCACAAATTTCCTGGCACCAATGAGAGTGATACCTCAGGGCTTTTTGAGGATTAAGCCTTGGTTCCCTGTGCTGACATTCTCCATAAAGGTCAGTTAGCTTTTCCTATGCTCCCTGTCAAACTCTCTGATACTGAGCCCCTCTCTTTTGCTAAAGATGATGCAAGCCCTGGAATATGCCCTTGGCCAAGGAGCTATTTTGGTTTCAGAACCAGATGTTTTTCTGGTGCAAATTGTAGCTCTGATTCAAGTCAAAGGAGATGAGTTTGGCTTTGATAGTAAAACCTACAACCTCCTCCCAGATGGGTCTGCTGTCCCTACAGTGCTAATGCTCCCAACAGCAATCCCTGTCCCCCAGCTCCACTCCAGGCCACCTGCATGGATGAAGCCTCTCCTTCAGCCCCCAGGCTTACCAGAGATGTGCTTTGCTCGTTTCTTGGATCAAATCACATTCATCTTCGAAAAGATTCTTACACCTCATCCCTCCCTTCCTTCATGGTCAAAAAAATCCCTCCCTTGGTCCATGTCTCTGCATAACAATATAGGAGAACCAACCAAAATAGAGTAGGGGGCTTTAATTAAACATATCTTCACTGTATAGCTGGATAACTTGGGCTTGGCAGTATCTGGTGAGTAGCCCAAAGTCATAAAGAAAGTCTGTGTCGGAGCCTGCAATTATATCCAGCTTTTCTGAATCTTAGACCTTTATCTTAGTCATTAGAGCGCCTATAACAGCTCTTTTCTACACTTCCCCTTGCATGTACTAATGAATAGCACATATTTAACAGTTTGAGTGATGAACTCTTTATTTTGTACTCCAATGCCGCCAGAATAATCTGTTTTCTCTTTAATAAGGCAATGGAAGCATGTACATCTGATGAAATTTGGCTTCTTCAGCTAATGGACCAGCAATGCTTTTTCCGTTGCTGCACTTCCCTTAGTTCTTGAAATCAGCACTGAGACAAGTCCATTTGTGTGACATGTGCTTATAAATTGGGATCATGAATATAAAATCCAGACTTCTTAGATCAGTCTGAACATACCAGACATTCTCTAGGTCAGTATTTGGAAAAAGCTGTCACAGGCAGCTTATAGGGCAGGAGTGGATTTCATACATATGACTTATAATCTAGTTTTAGCGTAGGAATATCTGAAGCACGTATCAGTGATTCATTTGTTCAAATATTGAGTCTTGAAGGAAGAAAATGGCCTTGCTGATTGTGCTTCTGTTCTTTCTAGTATATGTCATGGAAAAAATTGACTGTCATGCCAAACCTTGTCTGTGAAGGAGCTCATATTCCTCTAGCACCTGTTGATTAACACAATACCTGAAACTCCCTTCCTTACTGTTAATTATTTAGCATGATCGACATCTATCAGTGTATTTCTAATAGTTGCTGGAATGCTGAGATAATAGATATTTACCTGTTCTGGCCTGCTGGGCTGGAAGAATCCAGAAGTAGTCATTTGTTTACACTAAGATTCCCATTCTGATGAAGTTTTCCCAGAAGACTCGGCAGCTGGAGGGTGTTATATCTGTGAATGTCCTGATCAGCTCTGTGCTGCTCTCCCAGACCTCCTCAGGGCTGGCTAGTTTTTGCCATTTTGGTCTCTCAGGACCTTTTCTAGTACAAAGCCTCTTACACCCAGGAGGAAACGTCAGCTAGGTGGGATTGTGGGACAGTGACAGGCCAAAGCAGCAGTGCTGCAGATAGTGGAAAACTCTGACGGGTCATGATCCTGTGGCAAACAACAGGTTGAAAACAATGTCTGAGCTACCCAGTGGAATTGCATGGAGTTAGATGAAACCCCCTGGTCTGGCTTTCCCTCCAAGACCCTGCAGTGCAGAGGTAGCTGTCCACGGATCGTGGTGCAGGAGGGCAGAGGTGCAGAAGGAAAGAGGCCATGGCCTGGTACCACAGAAGGTGTGCTATGAGCTCGTCTGCAGAGGAGTTTGGCCAAAAAGGTCTCACCTTTAATCACAGAACTTGCTGGATTGGATTGGGCTGATGAAGACATGCGGGGGACCCGGGGTAAGCCGTGCCCTCATGCCAGTGTTCCCCCATGTCAGTATAGGAAAGCAAAGCTGCTCTGCTGACGTGGAGAATACGTGTCTGGAGCCAGTTACATCAGCTCTGTCCAGGCTGCCAGGCTTGTTATGGCAGAAACGCAGGATTTCAGCAATGCTGTTCAAGGTTCGTGGGCTTTTCAAGAGAATTGTCAATGCAGGCCAGGGCTGTTTTCACTGAGTGAAAAATGGTGTGGAGGGAACATAAATCAGCAGGTTAGGATTCTATTTCTGAGCTGGAAAATGAATATTTGACTTGAAATTTCCCAGCTTAAACTTCATGTGGACATTGCTCAATTTTTTTTCATTATTGCTATAATTTAATTGTGGGACTTACTTTTATTCTTTGGAAAAAATCAAACCAAACCAAAACCAAAACACCACATCAACCTTTCAGTTCTGTTATTCAAAAGAAAATTTGTTAGCAGGATATGTGCACACTTATCAAATTAGAATGTTTATTAGTTGCTCATTTACTCCTTCAACTATGAGAGGAAGTTTTCATTTTCTCCTCTTTTTCAGTCTGGTTCTGTCTGGGAAGGCTGATAAAATCTCACTTTTAAACTGCAATTTCTCCTCTTGTTTTTAGCAGACTTGATGGTTGCAAATGAAAGGTGACCACAGAGGGAGTGGCTAAAGTCTCATTGTTGTACAGGCTGATGATCATTAGTCATGGTATACATTGGGAAAGGCTCCTCATAATTTTATATGCCATAAAAATAGTCTGTTTTTGCTTCGAGTCCACTAAATTGCTGTTTCAGCTGGATATTTGTTGCAGCTTGCTGCATTACAAAATCTTTGGTCATCTGGATAGTATTTCTGTAGCAGGGGTGAGAAGTCATGGTAGTAGCTCTAAAGCTTTATTAGGAAGAAAGTTCCACAGTTACTGTTTAGAATGGGATAAACTAGGAAGGGAAGATAGTTTGTTAGAAATGCCAACACTGTAATTTTATTCTTTTTTTGGACATCCTTTCTACTGACATCATATATAAAGGCCCTTTCAGTAGGGGCTTTATATCTGTAAAATATCATAGGTAAAAAATGTATGGGAAGATCCTCTTCTAGCTTTCCCTTCCAAAGGAAAACATCTAGTAGTTAAGCCTTACATTTTATAAATGCTGCATGCATGTGGGTGTGGAATTGAACATGCTTAGCTCTCTGAAATACTTCTCATGCTGCCATAAATAATACATACTTTACTAACAACTTGCATTGTTGACAACATTGTTGTCTACTGTACTTATTTCAAAAATAATGGTTTAGTGTAATTCTCAGCAATATGATACAAACATAACCCCTGTAATGAAAACTGGTTCAAAAAGGGACTGAAGACCTCATTGTTTGCTCGAATACATAATCTGCTGACTGCTCTGTTCAATTTGGGCTTCAGACTGTAAACTCCTGGGTCAGGTTTTTTATAATCTTGGTGTGAGCTGACTGATTGAAGCACAGACAATGGAAGGGCAAGCCAAAGGCTCCAGATCTTACTGGCATATTGTTATATCAGATTCCCACTTTTAATTTACTGAAAAATATAGGTGTTTAACTCATGAGATGGGGAAGAAGAACAACTCAAAACTGTGATTTGAATGGGGATGGGTGGTAGTCTTAATCTGCAGCACTTGGAAACAGAGAGCCAAGAGATGTGAACCAACTGATCCTCCCAGGGAAGTGTTAATTTCCAGACCTGTCCCTCACTCACACTGTCAGTTCTGTGGCTCCCAATTCCCAACTAAGTAAGGTGAGCTGTAAAATACAGAGGAGAGAGATGATCCCAGATCCTTCTGAGTAAAGCAGAGATTGGCATGGCTGTAGTGACAGCATTCCCCCTTTGTGCTACTGATGTGGCCTTTTTTCTGAAGAAATGGTCAGATTGCCTCTTCAGGGATGGATCCTGTTTAAGAAACCTCCTACCTTGGGGTAAGAGTGGGGAAGGAAAGATGTGCTTGTACAGCACTAAAATTTTTCTCTTAAAACTATTTTAGAATTATAATTTAGAATTAATAATTTAGAATTATTGAGACATAAACTGATGATAAATGTTTCATTTTGAAAATTGTGGCAGATTTTACCCTTTGATAACTCCACATTTAAAGAAAATGTAAGTGGTTTTTTTTTTTTTTTAATTTAGGCTGACTCAAATTATTGGTATGAAACAGCTTCATTTACTCAAGACATTTTTATGTCTGCCCTCTGAAAAATGTTACTTGTCTAATTTATCTGACTAATTCAAACTAGGAAATCTGCCAAATTCTTGAAAATTCTCCAGTGACAGGAAATTATTATACTGTGACTTCTCTAAGTCTAATGGTGTTTTTATTTAGCCTGCTCATAGCTTTAGACGGTGGACAGCAACTTGTAGTTTTGACTGATGGTTTCTTTGGCACTGGGATAACTTTGGCCTATTTGAAGCACTGGGACTCTCCTGTCAGAAAAGCAATGACACATGGCTCATTCAAAGGACAATTCTTTGATGTCCTCTATGACCCAAACAGGAGAGAACTGGCCTCACCCACAGGCCAGCCTGTACTTAGCCAAGCTGCTTGCTCCATCATAACTTTCCCTGGTATTAACGGGCTGTGTGAAGGAGGTCTCTGTGTTCCTTACCCTGCTTCCAGCTTTTCTTCCATGCTGGCAAAAGCAGAGGCTTGAGTGTGGCTACAGCAATGTTCTCTCTCATCTCTGCAGGTTTCAGTCTGAAGGGAGTCCCTGATGACTCATGACATTAAAAAATACACACTTTTGAGTCTGTGTTGACACAAAGACATTTCATGGTCTTCAATAACACTTGACAGGCATACTCTTCTTCGATGCCAGCACACTCATTCTGATTATGGCAGACTTCTGCCTAAGAAATGCCAATAAAGAAAGTTTATTTATTAATACTGCCTGGTGACAGCAGGGTTTTTAATGTCCTGATCCAACGCTAGCGAACTCCTGTTTAAGTGGCTGTCTTTTCTCCTAATCCTATTTGTAAATTGCCAGGTATCATTTATAAATGGTCAGCACTATCTTAGGTACTTCACATAGTTTATAGCATATATACTTTTTAACTGCACTGAATTTACTACATTGAATTTACCTTGATGCTAAAGCAGATAATGAACCATTGCACAGCTACTTTTTCAAACTTATTCTTCAGAACTAAAGGAGGCTCATATTTACTTTTTGATATGCTTCCAACTCATTTAGTCTGAATTTCTGGCTTTCTGTTCCAAATTTGGGAAAACAATAGGAACTCTCTGTAAGAGATCTGTGGTTTGCTTCTGTGTTTGAGTATGCAGAACCATTCAGTGTCAAGTCCCTGTTTTTTTCCCTTGCACATGAGTATCAATATTTAGTGAAGGCTTCATTTTTAGGCTATACAGAAGATGTATTTGCATCAAAGTATCAAGTGTGCACACAAAAATGGCACCTGTAACCAGGCATTTCCCCATTTCAGTTCAGTTTTCTTATGCAGACAGTTGCTTAAACAGGCAGTTGGCTGACTGGAATGGTTCTCTGATGGTGAGTGATGAATCTTTTAATGTTTTAATAAATAAATTACAGAATACGAGAGCTGCAGACAAGCAGAGTTGCATTTTGACAGGAATATTTGCCTGTGCTTATATCCCCAAGTGGGGCCTGCAGTTATTCAGTGCAGAACATAACCAATGTTTCACTAAAAAGGGTCTCCTCCTAAATGACTCCCAGAACAGATTATTTTCTGTTAGGACTATCTGATTAGCATCACACTACTTATCTGGAGAAAGAGTTGCTCTTGTGAAGTGATCATGATTGAGGGAAGCTATAAAACAGGAGTGAAAAAACCCAACTGGCATGAAAGAGGTGTGATGGGAGCAACTCTTCTCCACTGACTATAGCACAAGAACTCAGGATTGCCAAGTGAAATGTTTGGGCCATTTTTAAACTTTTTCTCTTGCTACACAACTATATTGTGATACACCTCAAAGCACAAAATGCTATAGTTCTTGAAAGCATAACAGATAAAAAATTGATTAAAGAGGTAAAAACTCTGCTGGTGAGTATGAGCCCTCAGCTGGTGAATCCTTAAGTTGCAGATTGCTAGAAACTAGGAGGGCACATCTATTTTTACCTTGCTTACATCCTTCTTAAAAGCACCCACTGATCAGTCATGCATCTTCAAGTGGTGTGTTGGCAGGGGCAGATGTTCAGAGTAAAATAGCTGCTCACAGCTTCCAGCTGATGAGAGACTTCCTCAAGTGGTGGTAGCTTCTGGATCTTCATGCTCAGTATCTTTGGATTTTTCCTCTGCCAATTTCTCAGCAGATTTTCTAAGCAACAGAATTTGTGCTTTCTGCTGTCCTCATGTACTAAGAATTGTACCGGGCACAGATCCTGGGAGAGTAACTGGGAAAGCCGCGGGGTCTCTGCCACATACTCAGGAATCAAGTTCAGCTATCAAGTGCTATCTCTGGACAGCAGTGATGTGATTTAGTAGATGCCAAAATCTTTTCTTCTCAGAATGTTCCCCCCAAAGCTTTTTCAATTACTATTCATTGATGAACATCATGAAAACAACGTGACGAAATAATGACAAAAGACGCAGACCGAAAAAAAAAAAGAAAGAAAAACAGATGGAAAAGCAGTCTGAACTCTGGGAGCATTGCAGCTCCTCGACGATTTCATTTCCTTGGGTGCCCCCTCGTGTCCATCACTACTGTAGCCGAATGCTTCAGTTTGGACCGACACAGGCAAAAAAAAAGAAGTATCCACTTGCTATCACCTTATAAGGTAAATTCATTTCGAAATCCTTTTTCCCACCCCTCTATCTAGTAACCCTATGACTTCATCTCCACAGTGTAAATTTTCAGGTTGAGTGCATAGTTTGTGCCTTATCTTGGACTGTCCAAAACCAAAAAAGGCTTCGTCTTTTGCCTCAAGTTTTGTGCGTTTTCAAATTTCTTGAGTGACTTCATCAATGCTCTTAGGCATGATTTGAAGAGGAACAATTCCAGCTGAAATGCCAGAGAGCTGAGGATGCTCACAGAAGCTGATCACAGAAGTTAAGGGATTAAGCTTTGTTCACCCCACATGTAAAAATTTCCCATGCAGGCCGGTGTGTTGGGAAACTCAGTTCCCAGAAAGTTGAGTTACGACCAAAAAAGCCAGAAAGGCTCTGGCTTTTCTGTCATATGACACTGAAGTTTCTGCTTCCAATCTTTATGTTCATAGAGGAGGATCCATCTCCTGTGGAAGTACAGTAACGTGCCATCAGCTTGCCCTGGCATATTCCCTGTTGTGCTGCACAGCATTTGCAGGAGCAGAGTGGGATTCCCTCACACTCCAGTCTGGATTTGTACAGCCCATTTGCATTCCTGCTGATGTTGTCAGAGCAGTAGAAAAAAGAAAAATACAATTTTCAAGCAAATGAGAACAGTTCCTCTCTTTGAAACCTCAACAACTGAATGTCAAAACCATACACCCACAGGTGGATTGTATTTGATGTTTTTGGAGGCACAGCAGGAAGGAAATTGGTCAGCCTGGGCTAACAGACATCCTGATCAACACTTTTTGGCACATTTAGGAGTGAAAATAAGAGATGTTAAATATGAGGAGGTGAAATGGAAAACAGGTCCTTTCCTCCTCTTAACTAAAAGGGCAAAATAATGCAGGGGAAGAGCTTTGTCAACACAAATTTTTAAATGACCAGCTCTTACTCTCAGGCTTAGGAAAATTAACTAAAAGGTTGTTTTTTTTTAGCCTAAATGAACTGACCTATGGGTTATTCATTCAGCAGGCTCAATGCTATAGGTCAAAAGAAGTTTAGTTAATCCTCTAGCAAGGAGAAAGGGCAAAGAACTTACAAAGGTGAAAAATTACTCATATTTTGGCTGGTAGAAAACAGTCCTACGGAAGTGTTTGAAATATTTAAGGGGTATTGTATATGAAAGCTTTCATGAGTGGGAGGCAAAGACTGATGTCTTCTGGACTGGGAATCCGTTTTATTTCATCACTAACCTCACCTTGTAAGAAGATAAAAATTAAAACACATTCTTCTTCAGTATGACATTAAATAAGATTCTTTCTTTGGACAGCAGCTGTACCTTATGCTCTCACAAGGGCCCTCTGCTGCTCACATTCAAAGTGAAAACACTCTGAACTTGTTTGGGACTCACAGGAAAGTCTTGCAACGCTTAACTGAAGCACCAGCAATTTTCAAAGGGATGTAAAACCTATGTCCTCATGGGACAGGACTACATTAGTCTCTATCTAAGTGAGATAAGAAAAAACTTTTTAATGGAAAGGTATTTCAAAACTGCTCACTGCAGGATTTCTTGTGTTCATGCTGGCCTTTGTCAGAGCCTATCAGGGATTGTTTATTAGGAATATAAATTTCCCCTCATATTATCTACACAGTGTATAATTTTGTGAGATCATGCTTGGCTACCGTGGCACTCATTACCTCATTATCAGCAGGAGGAACTTCAGGAAGGAAATAACCTCCAGAAGCAAAAGGAATCTAGAGACACTCAACGTTCTTATTTTAACAAATACACCTCCGTGAATAGAATTACAAGAAAGAAGACCGACTGTGTATATGGTGATACAGTCTCCACTATGATATTGCTATTTTTCTTTCCAAAAGCATAGAACCTTAAAATTTTGAGGCATATGACATAATTTCAGGCCTATAAGATGCTCAGCTTTCTGTGTGGAATGACATTGCTTCAGTGTGTGCCCCAGTGTGCCTCTAAACGTGCAAGTCATTTTGTACCATGTACCCAGTCAGTTCATGGAGGTCTGTACCTGATACCTCGCTGCATCTGAGTCACTTGCTGGAAGACAGATACTGACTGTATTGTGTTCTATAAGGTGAAAATTTCTGCTTCTGCATTAATTGTGCATTTCAGAAGCTGACAGATGGAAGTCTGTACAAACATCCAGCTACAGCAGCTATTCTGCTCAGCTTCCTTCCCATCTGTGTTATGGTGCTGATTTGCTACATGTGGGTTGAGTGCTAAAGTGAGCAATAACTTGGATGAAAGCTGAGTTCTTTGATTCAGTGATTCTATGAATCACTGAGGACATTGACCCCTTGAAACATGTCCAGAGGAGGCCACCAAAACAATTAGAGGGATGGAGCACCTCTCCTATGTGGAAAGGCTGGGAGAAGGGGGTTTGTTCAGCCTGGAAAAGAGAAGGCTTTGGGGTGACCTAATTGCAGCCTGCCAGTATCTGAGAGGAGCCTACAAGAAGGATGGAGAGAGACTACTTATGAGCGGGTGTAGTCACAGGACAAGGGGGAATGGATTCAAAGTGAGAGACAGTAGGTTTAGATTAAATACTAGCAAAAAATTCTTTCCTGTGGCCATGCTGAGGCCTTGGCACAGGTTGCCCAGAGCAGTTGTGGCTGCCCCATCCCTGGGAGTGTTCAAGGCCAGGCTGGATGGGGCTTGGAGCAGCCTGGGATAGTGGAACGTATCCTTGTCTAAGACAATGGGATTGGAACTAGATGATCTCTAAGGTCCCTTCCAACCCAAAACATTCCATGATTCTACAACAATAAACGAGTTCCAAAGTACCCGACTTCAACGTTATGCTGCCTTTGTCAAGGAGGGCTCCAAGTGCTTTAATGAAATAAATTCATTAGGCTTCAAAGACTTTCATCTCGGCATTACAGAATGATTGAATAGAATGGATTGATGAATTTGACTGATGAATTTGATTGATGCCCAGAGGGTGGTGAGGCCCTGGCACAGGTTGCCCAGAGAAGCTGCGGATGCCGCACCCCTGGGAATGTTCAGGGCCAGGCTGGACGGGGCTTGCAGCAACCTGGCCTGGTGGAAGGCGCCCCTGCCCATGGCAGAGGGCTGGAACCAGGTGTTGGGGGGCGAACATGAGACGCCGAGAGGCCGCTCCCGGAGAGATGCGGGGCCAGGCGGGCGGTGAGGGAGGAGCGCTCCGGAGGGGCGGGCGCGGTGGGCGAAGCCTCGCGAGAGCGGGCGGGTGGCGGCGGCTGCCGCGCTCCTCCTCCCCGTGCCGGTGCCGGCGAGCGAGGCCTGCGCCGGGCCCGGGCCG